>CAXKWD010000007.1:55441341-55906462 GCA_964059195.1 Ectobius pallidus | reverse complement strand
ACTACACCTACTACTACTACTACTACTACTACTACTACTACTACTACTACTACTACTACTACTACTACTACTACTACTACTACTACTACTACTACTACTACTACTACTACTACTACTACTACTACTACTACTACTACTACTACTACTACTACTACTACTACTACTACTACTACTACTACTACTACTACTACTACTACTACTACTACTACTACTACTACTACTACTACTACTACTACTACTACTACTACTACTACTACTACTACTACTACTACTACTACTACTACTACTACTACTACTACTACTACTACTACTACTACTACTACTACTACTACTACTACTACTACTACTACTACTACTACTACTACTACTACTACTACTACTACTACTACTACTACTACTACTACTACTACTACTAATACTACTACTACTACTACTACTACTACTACTACTACTACTACTACTACTACTACTACTACTACTACTACTACTACTACTACTACTACTACTACTACTACTACTACTACTACTACTACTACTACTACTACTACTACTACTACTACTACTACTACTACTACTACTACTACTACTACTACTACTACTACTACTACTACTACTACTACTACTACTACTACTACTACTACTACTACTACTACTACTACTACTACTACTACTACTACTACTACTACTACTACTACTACTACTACTACTACTACTACTACTACTACTACTACTACTACTACTACTACTACTACTACTACTACTACTACTACTACTACTACTACTACTACTACTACTACTACTACTACTACTACTACTACTACTACTACTACTACTACTACTACTACTACTACTACTACTACTACTACTACTACTACTACTACTACTACTACTACTACTACTACTACTACTACTACTACTACTACTACTACTACTACTACTACTACTACTACTACTACTACTACTACTACTACTACTACTACTACTACTACTACTACTACTACTACTACTACTACTACTACTACTACTACTACTACTACTACTACTACTACTACTACTACTACTACTACTACTACTACTACTACTACTACTACTACTACTACTACTACTACTACTACTACTACTACTACTACTACTACTACTACTACTACTACTACTACTACTACTACTACTACTACTACTACTACTACTACTACTACTACTACTACTACTACTACTACTACTACTACTACTACTACTACTACTACTACTACTACTACTACTACTACTACTACTACTACTACTACTACTACTACTACTACTACTACTACTACTACTACTACTACTACTACTACTACTACTATACTACTACTACTACTACTACTACTACTACTACTACTACTACTACTACTACTACTACTACTACTACTACTACTACTACTACTACTACTACTACTACTACTACTACTACTACTACTACTACTACTACTACTACTACTACTACTACTACTACTACTACTACTACTACTACTACTACTACTACTACTACTACTACTACTACTACTACTACTACTACTACTACTACTACTACTACTACTACTACTACTACTACTACTACTACTACTACTACTACTACTACTACTACTACTACTACTACTACTACTACTACTACTACTACTACTACTACTACTACTACTACTACTACTACTACTACTACTACTACTACTACTACTACTACTACTACTACTACTACTACTACTACTACTACTACTACTACTACTACTACTACTACTACTACTACTACTACTACTACTACTACTACTACTACTACTACTACTACTACTACTACTACTACTACTACTACTACTACTACTACTACTACTACTACTACTACTACTACTACTACTACTACTACTACTACTACTACTACTACTACTACTACTACTACTACTACTACTACTACTACTACTACTACTACTACTACTACTACTACTACTACTACTACTACTACTACTACTACTACTACTACTACTACTACTACTACTACTACTACTACTACTACTACTACTACTACTACTACTACTACTACTACTACTACTACTACTACTACTACTACTACTACTACTACTACTACTACTACTACTACTACTACTACTACTACTACTACTACTACTACTACTACTACTACTACTACTACTACTACTACTACTACTACTACTACTACTACTACTACTACTACTACTACTACTACTACTACTACTACTACTACTACTACTACTACTACTACTACTACTACTACTACTACTACTACTACTACTACTACTACTACTACTACTACTACTACTACTACTACTACTACTACTACTACTACTACTACTACTACTACTACTACTACTACTACTACTACTACTACTACTACTACTACTACTACTACTACTACTACTACTACTACTACTACTACTACTACTACTACTACTACTACTACTACTACTACTACTACTACTACTACTACTACTACTACTACTACTACTACTACTACTACTACTACTACTACTACTACTACTACTACTACTACTACTACTACTACTACTACTACTACTACTACTACTACTACTACTACTACTACTACTACTACTACTACTACTACTACTACTACTACTACTACTACTACTACTACTACTACTACTACTACTACTACTACTACTACTACTACTACTACTACTACTACTACTACTACTACTACTACTACTACTACTACTACTACTACTACTACTACTACTACTACTACTACTACTACTACTACTACTACTACTACTACTACTACTACTACTACTACTACTACTACTACTACTACTACTACTACTACTACTACTACTACTACTACTACTACTACTACTACTACTACTACTACTACTACTACTACTACTACTACTACTACTACTACTACTACTACTACTACTACTACTACTACTACTACTACTACTACTACTACTACTACTACTACTACTACTACTACTACTACTACTACTACTACTACTACTACTACTACTACTACTACTACTACTACTACTACTACTACTACTACTACTACTACTACTACTACTACTACTACTACTACTACTACTACTACTACTACTACTACTACTACTACTACTACTACTACTACTACTACTACTACTACTACTACTACTACTACTACTACTACTACTACTACTACTACTACTACTACTACTACTACTACTACTACTACTACTACTACTACTACTACTACTACTACTACTACTACTACTACTACTACTACTACTACTACTACTACTACTACTACTACTACTACTACTACTACTACTACTACTACTACTACTACTACTACTACTACTACTACTACTACTACTACTACTACTACTACTACTACTACTACTACTACTACTACTACTACTACTACTACTACTACTACTACTACTACTACTACTACTACTACTACTACTACTACTACTACTACTACTACTACTACTACTACTACTACTACTACTACTACTACTACTACTACTACTACTACTACTACTACTACTACTACTACTACTACTACTACTACTACTACTACTACTACTACTACTACTACTACTACTACTACTACTACTACTACTACTACTACTACTACTACTACTACTACTACTACTACTACTACTACTACTACTACTACTACTACTACTACTACTACTACTACTACTACTACTACTACTACTACTACTACTACTACTACTACTACTACTACTACTACTACTACTACTACTACTACTACTACTACTACTACTACTACTACTACTACTACTACTACTACTACTACTACTACTACTACTACTACTACTACTACTACTACTACTACTACTACTACTACTACTACTACTACTACTACTACTACTACTACTACTACTACTACTACTACTACTACTACTACTACTACTACTACTACTACTACTACTACTACTACTACTACTACTACTACTACTACTACTACTACTACTACTACTACTACTACTACTACTACTACTACTACTACTACTACTACTACTACTACTACTACTACTACTACTACTACTACTACTACTACTACTACTACTACTACTACTACTACTACTACTACTACTACTACTACTACTACTACTACTACTACTACTACTACTACTACTACTACTACTACTACTACTACTACTACTACTACTACTACTACTACTACTACTACTACTACTACTACTACTACTACTACTACTACTACTACTACTACTACTACTACTACTACTACTACTACTACTACTACTACTACTACTACTACTACTACTACTACTACTACTACTACTACTACTACTACTACTACTACTACTACTACTACTACTACTACTACTACTACTACTACTACTACTACTACTACTACTACTACTACTACTACTACTACTACTACTACTACTACTACTACTACTACTACTACTACTACTACTACTACTACTACTACTACTACTACTACTACTACTACTACTACTACTACTACTACTACTACTACTACTACTACTACTACTACTACTACTACTACTACTACTACTACTACTACTACTACTACTACTACTACTACTACTACTACTACTACTACTACTACTACTACTACTACTACTACTACTACTACTACTACTACTACTACTACTACTACTACTACTACTACTACTACTACTACTACTACTACTACTACTACTACTACTACTACTACTACTACTACTACTACTACTACTACTACTACTACTACTACTACTACTACTACTACTACTACTACTACTACTACTACTACTACTACTACTACTACTACTACTACTACTACTACTACTACTACTACTACTACTACTACTACTACTACTACTACTACTACTACTACTACTACTACTACTACTACTACTACTACTACTACTACTACTACTACTACTACTACTACTACTACTACTACTACTACTACTACTACTACTACTATTATTATTATTATTATTATTGTTGTCTTAACTTTTTCCCAGACAGCTAAATGAAGTCTTCTTAAACACATTTCAGTAATGACATACCTGTATGCATAGACTGTGCTGCTTTGAAGTAGTACAGTAAAACAGAATAAGAAGGAACAAAACACAAACAACACTCCAGACTATACCTGCAAATCAATCAGCTGACTATTGAACTAATAATTAGGGCCCGGATTTTTATGTGCTAGAAAACTTAAAAATATTTATTTTTTATGTGCTAAAAATGTTAAAAATATGTACTAAAATTTTTAAAATATGTGCTAAAACTAAAAAAAAAAAAAATATGGAAATAAACAAAAACACCAGAATGTTCGTAACTTATTAGAACAAATTATATTGAAACTCACCAATTGCAGCTAAACATCAGATGTAAAATGCTGACTGGAGTTGCAGTGCACAACAAATGTCATCTCCAGATTATGGATCACAAATCCTTGCCTATTATCCGAGAATAATGCCTTATATTGAGAAAAGGAACGTTCTACTTCACACGATGTTACCCTTGCATATTTGAAGAGGGGTATCCCTACAATATTGAAGAGCGAGGTTAGAGCAGCAATAAAGGAAGTGAAGGTAGGCAAAACGCCAGGACAAGACAACATCACCAATGAACAGCTAAAAGCGGGAGGTGAAGAGCTAGTAATACATCTAACAAATATTTTCAATGAAGTCCTCAAGACGGAGAATATCCCCAAGCAATGGCAATCCAATAACATAATACTGCTGCATAAAAAAGGGAATAAAGAAGACTTCAACTATCGCCCGATAAGCTTAATGTCTAACATATATAAAATATTCTCTAAGATCATCACTAAACGGATCAACCGCAATGTGGACGAAAACCAGGCAGAGGAACAGGCAGGATTCCGTGCAGGTTACTACACTACAGACCATTTACACACAGTCAGACAGCTTTTAGAGAAAACCCAGGAATTCAATCAGGATCTTTATCTGGCTTTTATAGATTTTAAGAAAGCATTTGACACAGTTGAACATGTACCACTAATAACAGCCCTAAAGAACCAAGGAACAGACGATAAGTACATAAGAGTACTAGCCAAACTATACTCCAACATCACAGCAAGGATTCAACTTGATAAACAAGGCAGAGAATTTAAGCTACAACGGGGGGTGCGTCAAGGGGACCCAATGTCACCTAAACTCTTTATAAGCTTACTGGAGAGTATATTCAGAGGAATAGAAGGTGATTACGGGGTCAACATAGATGGGACAAAGCTATCCCACTTAAGATTTGCAGACGACATCGTGCTTTTTGCCCCCACACCAATCGAACTACAATCACACATTAATGCTCTGGAAAACCTAAGTGCAGCAGCAGGTCTAACCATGAATTCAGCAAAAACTCAACTAATGACGAACAGAAACGAAGTTGCCATCACACTAGCTACTAAGGAACCGCTTGAGTATGTCCAAGAAACCACCTACTTGGGGCAGATTTTCTCATTCCAGAATAACTCAGACAAAGAAATAGCACGTCGCATCACAGCAGCATGGGCAAAATTCTGGTCCCTTAAATTCATCCTCCTAGATCATTCATACAAGGTTCACCTAAAGGCCGAAGTCATGAACATGTGCATACTCCCGGTTTTAATATATGGAGCACAAACATGGAGCTTAACGAAGAAGCACAGACAAGCCATAGAAATCTGTCAGAGGAAAATGGAGAGGAAAATTTTAGGGATCACACTAAAAGATAGGATACCCAATCATGTAATACGCAGGAGGACAGGTATAAGGGACGCAGCAACCACAGCAAGCCGCCTAAAATGGAGATGGGCAGGGCACACCATGCGACTACAACCCACCAGATGGACATACAGAATAACTTCATGGGACCCTAGGACAGGTCAAAGGCACATAGGAAGACAGAAAACACGCTGGTCAGACGACATCAGGCACACCTTTGGTAACCGATGGACGACGCAAGCCAAGGATCGTCAAACCTGGAGACACCTTATAAAACTTAACTTGGACACTATCAAAGACTGATCTCTCCCGGGTCTGCAAGAACCCAGCTACCTTTCATAGAAAGAGGCCCTTGCCCGATAGGGATGTTACGGGCTAATACTAATACTAATACTAATATCACTAACACACACATGATCAAGTTCACTTATGTTTTGGTCTTCCAAAACTTGAGCGACTTTACAGAGGGTTTGGTAACCACCATTTGTCTCAAACACACCTTTAAATTTTGTTCTTAGAACTTCTATTTACGAACCTGAGACAGTGTTAAGTTGCCTTTCAACATATTGTATTTCTTTAACTGAATTAGGCGATGCTGAGATTGGGTTCTGTTCTTCCCCGATAAGCAAGTGCAAGTGAATCACTCTCACCTCATTGCAAGTGAAGCATTTGTGTTGAATTCTTTCGAGATACAAATTTTTGTTGTAAAATGTTAAAAGAGAATGAGGAAAAGTACTAAAATATTTATTTATGGAGAATATTTTTTCACATAACTTTTTTGTAAAACATGTGTTTTTATGTAAAATAAAATTTTGAATTTGCAGTTGTTGGACCTTGATGTGATCATCAGGGGGGAGAAATTACATAAAAAATCCGGAAAAGTACTAAAATATGTATTTATGGAGAAAATATAAAAAATATTTATTCACATATTTATTTATTTATTCACATAAATATGTATTTTTATGTGAAATAAAATTTGGAATTTGAGTTTGTTGGACCTCGATTTGGATATTAAACTTTGTTTTAAGAATGTACGCATCAGGAAAAAAAACATTTTTTTACATACAAATTCGGGCCCTACTAATAATGTTAGTGAACAGATTTTAAGAGTAGTGTACATATTTCAATGAAACAATTTTTTTTTAAACTAAGTAACATTGAGTTCTAATATTATGTACTAATATCATTAGCAAGTTCTATGAAACAGGGTCCAGATGTGCATCAGGTTCTTGCTAAGGTGTATTCAGCAGATGACAATGTAGGTGAAGATGGGGACAACATATCCTACCATTATATTGGTAAATGAAGGAACAATTTGGGTATTTCCTGAGAAATCCCGTATTTTCACTTAATTCGGATATTTGGATATTCCCATATTTTTCAAGATATATCCCATGTTTCCAGAATCCCCGTTATTCATTCTTTTAAATTTCATTTGGTGTGATATTTTCATAACGGTCGTAAATAAAATATGATTGGTAGTTGTAACTGGTTGGATGCATTTTGTCATTTCTTTCGGTTTCCTCTCTCTCGCCAATGTTACTTCCATTTGGTCCCCTCTTTCACTTTTCTTTTGTATTTTCTCTATTAGTTGGAATGTTTGTATTCTTATCATAGAGTGATATATAATTTTTTTAACAGAGAATATTAATGCAGTTCTATAAGTGACCATTCGTTATGCTGTATGAGTAGTAGACTTGGGTCCCTTATTTTTGGCATGTATCTCTTATTTTCACTTTCAAGAGTTGGCAAAAAGAAAGCAATACAAGATAAACAAGAAGCTTATGAAGCATATTTACAGCTGAAAACAGAACAAGCATATGAGATATATAAAGAAAAAAGAAAAGAAGCTAAAAGAATAACACGACAAGCACATGAAGAGTCATGGAATAAATTTATCAGTGAAGTAGAGCATAACATACATGGAAAACAGTTAATAGGGTATAAATTAATTAAGCATTTAAATAAAACAGAGAAAGAAGTAGCAAGATTAAACATAATACCTGAAGATCAATGGATAGAGCACTATACCAGTCTATATTTTAGAAACACAGAGTGTGAATAAAGAGAAAACACTTTTGAGGTTGAAACAAAACAAGATGAAGTAGATCCAATAACCCTTGCGGAACTAGATGCTGTACTGAAATCTATAAAAAATCGAAAAATGCCAGGATTAGATGGAATGAATGCTGAACTCATAAAATACAGTGGAATAATGTGCAAATTAAGAATATTACATTTAATAAACAATTGCTGGCAAAACTCTAAAACACCCGAATCATGGACAACAGCTCTAATTAAAAATATATTCAAAAAAGGAGATCGGAGAATGTGTGGAAACTATAGAGGAATAAGTTTAATGAATGTGAGTTACAAAATTTACACAAAAATAGTAAACAACAGAATGAATTATAGGGGAAGAGCAGAGCGGATTTTGTAAAGGCCGATCCTGTACAGATAATATATTTATTCTTAATAAAATAATTGAACAAGCGCTGAGAGAAAAATTTAGAAACCCATATTGCCTTCATCGATTTAGAAAAGGCCTTTGCTAGAATAAATAGAGCAAAGCTATGGCAAATATTAGCCGCATATCTTTGAGGCTATTAAAAGTCTACATACAAATACAAAAATAATAATTGATACTGGAAATAGGCTAACTAGGGAAATTTTTACTAATATTGGACTTAGACAAGGGTGCAGTTTATCACCCACTTTATTTAATATTTACATGGACGATATTTTAAATAAATGGAAGATTTTAGTGGATCCAGGAATCATAATAAAAGGAAATGTTTATATTAACACCCTGCTGTTCGCAGATGATCAAATTTTGATACACAAATATGAAGACAAACTACAAAAATCATTATATGTCTTAACTAACATTATACAAAAATACAGTTTTAAAATATCAAAAGAAAAAGAAAAAATGGCTTTTAAGGGACATTACCCAGTAAGATCGAAAATCGTCTTAGAAAATGAAATTTTAGAACAAATATCGAATTTCAAATATTTTGGATGCAACATAAGCATTAAATACAACACAGACATAGAACAAAAAGTAAAAAAGTTCAGAATGATATGTGGGACAAAACAAAGAACTTTTAAAAATAGAGTAAGAAGAGATACAAAAATGAAAATGTATAAAGTAATGGCAATACCAACACTGTTATATCGAACGAGACCTGGGTACCAACACAAAAGGATCTAAATAAAATACAGGCATCAGTAATGAAATTTTTAAGAGGTGTTAAAGGCTGCACAATATTAGACAAATTAAAAAATGAAGATATCAGGAAAGAATTAGAAATTGAGCCAATAATAAATAAAATATCAGAACGTAGGCAGCAGTGGCATGAACATATTTTAAGAATGGAAGGTAATACCAAATGCATTATTAAACTACAGCCCTAAAAGAAGGAGAGAAAGAGGATGACCCAGGAGATGCTGGAGAAACCTATGAAGCCGGAATGGGCAAAATGCCCAAACCGTGGAGTGAAGATGATGATGATGAGTTGGCAACCCTAAATATGGGTGAAAGTCAATGTAGAGAACAAATTTCTCTGATTATAGTTGGTTCAGTGTGTACGTTCCATAATTTCTAATATTTTCTTGTTCTTACTAGGTATTGCAGGATGCATACTCAAGGTGTGTGTCAGTAGTTAACGCTTCGTCAAAAACAACAGATGTTGCTGTTCAAGTCTGCACACATATCACCCGTTGCTTTGGAGTTGCAGCTCAGTTTCAAGGATGCAGAGACAAGATGGTGGAGATGCCACAGCTTGTTAAGGATGTATGTCGAGTACTATATTTCAAGCATTTGACTCGGCTGTGCACAGTTGCCACAGAATGTGTGAGCTCACTTGCTATAGATAACATCCTGCAGATGCAACTTCTGCAGGCCGGTGCACTGTGGCATCTCCTGCTCTTCATGTTCAGCTATGACTTCACACTAGAAGAGGGTGGAGTAGAGCGCAGTGAAGAGGCAAATCAGCAGGTAAGATTCTGTACTTACTAATTAAGATGAAAGGATGAGTGTACATATTTTATGTTCTCTTTATGCAACATTCAGGAAACTATTTAAGTTGCTTCGTAAGAGGACAATGAAACCTATGTGGAAGACCACCCCTATTAAAAGACCATCCTTCAGAGGTATTGATTTTTCCATGTCACAGCCCATTTATTTGACCCAATTCAGAGACCAATACTCTGACCATCAACCAATCATTGTCTTGATTCTACCCCTTTTAAGAAACAAGATTTTAAAATTGCCATATTAAAAGGTGTACAGTTTAGAGTGTTGAGCCGATGTTACATGATCCAATAGCAATTTCTGTGTGGTTAATTCTGACTGTGCACACGAAAATAAGTTTTGATCCCATATACTGTCAGCTTTTTACCCGAAACAAAAATGTATGTCTACTACAATCAACATGGCAATAGAAATGCACACATCAGCCGCATTTTGTGCTGAATGTTTTTCATAATTTCCAGAGTACCTTTATGTCTCATACATTAATGGTTATAGATAGTATTATTGTAAATGCAGAGTCTGCCTTAGCGTCTGGTAATATTCTTGACTCTTAATATTTAATTTTATCTTTTTGGTTGTTGTTTGCTGGTAGCATGGTCAGCTGTTTGGAGGGAACTGCCATGTTCCTAAGTCATGCGAGTCAGATGGGGAGAGAAGGGTTGATTTCATTTTGTTTCATAGAAAATTAGAAACATTCCTATTCCTTTGTATACCTATACATTATAATTGGATGGAAAATGTAGGATTAAAGTGTGTGCAATGGCAGTCGCCCATGTCATAAAATCCAATTGAGTGATTTGTAGAAATTTGTACGTTGGCTTCAAAGAAATTCAGAATATGTTCTTTTGCAGAGGGCTATAGTATTGTGTTTTATAATGCTAAAATGAAATCTGACAATGTTGTTAACTATTCATGCTGAATGTTCAATGTTATATCCTCTGTGGAATGTTTACATTACAGCAAGAAAAGGGTTGTTTTAGGGTTTTCATTGCTGCATGTGTGCTCCAGGATGAAGGCTACCATGCTTCTGGCAACATAATCCTACCGTAACACACATACGTATGTCTTGAGCACAATAAAAATAAATGGCCAAATAATAAAATATGTATGTATGTATGTATCTAATGCCCACAACTTGACACCAAAGTCATTTTTGCTCTTGCTTCCCAATACTTTGAAGTAATGTCTTTTTGAACTTTAAGAGCTTCACAGTTTGCCAGGTGATCCATATTCATTTCCTCTTCCTGAGAACACAACACGCAATTTGGAGACGCAAGTATGCCAATTCTGTGGAGATGCTTGCCTAAACAATCATGTCCTGTAATGAGTCTAACCATGGCAACAGTAGACTTTCGAGGCATATCTGGGACTACATTTGGGTTTTCCAATAATTTTCTCCAGTTAGAGTTTTCGTTTCTCCCTTTTAATTTTGATAGGTAATTTAGATGTGTCTTCCTTTTAATAATCCGCTTTACACATTCATATGAAAAGCTTAGGTTTGATGTTTGTTTAATTTTGGAGCCTTTCTTTGCCAACATGTCAGCCTCTTCATTCCCGAAAGTCCCGCAGTGGGCTGGGATCCATTGCAGGATTATGTTTTTCCCTAAATTATAAATTTGCTTAATCATTCTATGTATTTCTTGAATTTTTGACATCTTTGGGCAAAAGGTTGATGCCATTGCTTGAATTGCAGCTCTGGAATCTGACAGTATTACAATATTCTTGCAGTTCTGTAGCCAAGTGAATATATTTTGGAGAGCTGTATAGATTGCATCTATTTCGCCATCAAAATTAGTTGTACATATCCCAACCTTCTTATAGAAAGAGAAGAATTGACAAGTTCCACCCGCTCCAGCTCCTTCTTGGGGGTCAGATAAAGACCCGCCTGTGTCTTTATGGGTCCAGAATTCTGCAGGATACTTTGTATGTAGGATTTCTAATGTGAGAGCCTTTGCTTGTTCTGGAGGAGTGTCTTTCTTGCTGAAGTTTTCCTTTAAGTTTAGGCTGTAATGTATTGGAAAGATACTAACTCGGTTATTAATATGTAACAGATTTGCTTTCTGCCTTGGTATTTGTAGCTCTTCTTTTAACTTTGAAACTTCTTGTACAAATCCATTTTGAGTTTTCAGGGTGTGCTGGAAATCTTTATATTTATCTAATACATCATAATTAGGGAGCCTTATTAACTTTTCATATGTTAAGAGTGCTTGTGTTTCAAGTTCTGCCATGACTGGTTTGTTAGATGTGATTACTTGTAATGCTTCGACTGGGGTAGTTTTCACTGCACCAGTTATTAATCGTAGTGCTTGATTCTGTGTGCGTTCCAGAATTTCTTTATTAGTTTTGGATGTTGTTATTAGTGCTTCACCGCAGTATTTAAGAACTGGTTTTATGTATGTATTGTAAGTAATGTTTAATGTTTTTTTGGAGCTGCCCCATTTGGTGCCTGCTAGTCTTTTCAAAACATAGTTTCAATGAAAACAAACTAACCGGCGCCAACATGCCTACACTGAACACGAAGTAAGAGGCTAAATTAAATAAAAAATTATTATTTAATTATTAATTAAGACTGATATTCAGCACCAGAATAAATAAAATGTAAGGAACCAGCCCCACAAACAAAGCTAATTTAATGGCACATGGCTAACAAAATCACATCATATTTTCCGGTCAAGGAAGAAATAAAATATTAGCCATAGCTCTTACTAATTATCCCTGATTAAATGTTAAGGATGCAAGAAGTACAACTTGATGAAACATACCTTTCAAGAACCCAGCAGACCAACAGTCGCTTGTGACCAGACGCCATATTAAAAGCCAAGTATCGCACATAGCTATCACCACAGTGACATGTAAAGAGTGAGAACAAGAGCCTACATCACTCCCCTTTCATACACAGGCCTTCCCACCTCTTCCAAGGCACCACACTGGCGTTTGCCAATCACCTGTACTCACATATGAGTAAAATAACAAAAGCCTGTCACGATCCTATGCACGCAAATGACATGTGCGGAGACAACCTGCTACAGGCATGCTTATGGCTTATGCGTTGGTGCAGGTCTGATGTAGCTATCTGCATTGAGGAGGGAAGAACGTCACTTGCTGCCAGTAATTTGCAGAGTGAGACAACATATTACTTCCTCCCCTCAGGACATAATGAACCAGACCATAGCGCACTATACTTAAACACGCAACAATGTGTTGACTTCATCCTTGCATTGATATGTCACAATGCTTTAACAATATGAGACAACAATGGGCTAAGCAGGCTATGTAGGTTGATTGTTGAATAATAATATGCACCTTTCCTCTTGTTTCCCAAATTAACCCTTTAAACCCATTGTGACAATATTGCGGCTTAAGACAATAGTAAAATTAAATATTGGCACACTCTCCCTGCCTTTGAATTGGAATATGCTTGGAAAACACATTCCAAACCAGCATTGTGGTAGAGAAATAACAAAGATGTTCATGTCTGCAGGGATCAACCAAAACGACCTCCGGCCATCATTAGCTAGCACACACAATAATTCGAAGGTTCCTACCTTGCAGACCGTTCTCACTCACACGTTTTCTCATTGTCCATACTTGATACTGAGACTGTGTTTGTTGCTTGCTGCTAGTCACTGCTGCCTTCGAGGGAATGAGGCAAATAGGGGAATCATCCTCAGATCCCTCACAGTGAAGCTAGTCAGCTGGTCAAGAGGCTCGTTCAGGCAGTCACCCCGAATCATATCAGTTATTCTCCAATGACCTGCTTCAGTGCTCCTGAAAGAACAAGTTAAGCAGCAGTATAGTGGAAGAACAAGGGGAAGATTACACAAATAAAACCCTTCTATGCCTACAAATTTTGGAAAAGAAGAATTAACTGTGAACATTTACTAAATCATTGGATTTACATATTTACTAAGAAATTAGAAAGAGAAGGTGGCCTCTGGAAAAATAGGAAGACTAAATTGATACTCCTACCTCAGACATAAGGTTAAAACCAGTCATTCGATACCTAGAAATTAGTTCATTGTACTGATTCTATTACTTTATACATGAAGGTTAAAACAAATCATGTGATACATGGGATTAGTAGATATTGCTGATGATAAATTATTAAAAGACATATACAATAAATTATTTACACTTGGATGGGGTTTGTGCTAAAGACAAATAATTAAAAGAAAATGATTAGAATAAAGATTTACACTTGCATGGGTTCATTTACGATGGTTCATTATAAGATCCAAGGCCTAGAGTAAAAGGGATACTTGGTTGAGAGAAAAGATGCAGATCCGTTTCTCCTTTGGAATGACTTGTAGATTGGAGTCCCACACACCTTGCCATCCTTTCAACTGCAAGGGGAGACTCCTCGGAACTTCTGACAGTGAGGTTCTTCCGTAATGCAATCGGAGATTCGCCCAATCTCGATGTCGGATGACAGGATACACAGGAAACCAACTTATTCTTGATACTCAAGCTGCAAACTCATATGTCTCACTGAAAGGATGGGGGGTCGGTCAATCAGTCAGTCAATCACGCCCTTTTACAATGTGTGACGTGGGCTCTCATTGTCCTATGTGAGTCCGTATCTTCTAACAAGAAATCTCATGACGGAGAAGGGACGTTTGTATTTTACAGCGTGCTTCGCAGCAAACTTATCTTTGGCCCTACTCTTTAGAAAATTCTTGACAAAAACCCTGTCGCCTACATCAAAATTTACTGTTCTGTGATCTCTGCTCCCTTTTTTGATGCGCTAGTTTTAAATTGGCGGCCGCCATCTTCACATCTGTTTGACCTTAGCTGCATCTTTAACATTGGGTAACAGTTCCCTTATAGACCAAGCATTAGTAAGGGAATATTTGGGTTGAAAGAAAACAGTAGCTTGTGTGTGATTCATGCCAGGCTGAGTTGAAAGCGAACTGCAGCCAGAACAGCTCTGTGTCCCATGCGGCATGTTCCTTCGAGTGGTACGCTATCAAAGCTGCCCTCAGACTTCTGTTATACCTTTCACTATGGTTGGGACACGGGTAAAAGGCAGAGGTTCTTATATGTTGAATACCCAAGGAAAAGCAGAACTGTTTAAATTTTATAGATATGAAATATGAGGCGTTATCCAAAACTAAGCTACATGGAAAACCAGCAACTGAGAAAATTCTTTTTAGGCATTCTATGGTAGAATTAGTGGTGGCTTTTCTGACCGAAAATAACCAAACAGATTAGGTAAAGGAATCTACAGCCACAATAATATGTGTATTCCCAAATCTACACCTTTTCAACCTCAATTTCGGTAAAAGTAAATTCAATTTCGGAAATACGAGGGCTATTTTTTAAACCTCCGATGGGGCATAAAATGAAAACCACAGTGAAAATCAAAACTGTTTTATTCGGAACATTTAGGTATTCCTTCTAGCTACTTCTCTACCTAGTCGCGCTCCGATTGAGACATTTGTCGAAGCGTGGTGCAACTTTCAAGTACCCTCTTCAATAGGCTAGCGGCAAGCTTCTATGAAGAGGGTACTTGAAAGTTGCACCACGCTTCGAAAAATGTCTCAATCGGAGCGCGACTATGTCGAGAAGTAGCCAGAAGGTGTACCTAAATGTTCCAAATAAAAGTTATGATTTTCACTGTGGTTTTCATTTTATGCCCCCATCGGAAGTTTAAAAAATAGCCCTCGTATTTCCGAAATTGAAGTTACTTTTTCCGAAATTGTAATTACTTTTTCCGAAATTTAAATTACTTTTTCCGAAATTTAAATTACCTTTCCGAAATTGAAATTACTTTTTCCGAAATTGAGGTTGAAAAGGTGTAGACCTACGAAATTTGCCGACAAAATCAATGAAGAGCCTGTCCATGGAAGTTTTTGGCATTTCCTAGTTTAGTGCACTGAGCTGGTTTTGGAGAGGTGCACTTCTGACAAGCTCTTACCTGAGCTCTAATAAAAGCATCCATACCCCTCCATACAAAGGTTTCTCTTATTTTGGCCCACATCTTTTAAAATCCTAGATGGCTTCCGACTGCAGACTCATGGAAATATTTAAATACCATATCCCTCAATGCTGCCGGCAGAACAATCCTGAAAGGGGATTTTCATGCGAGGGCACTATACAAAACACTATTTCTATAGATGTATTTTGGTACAGTACATCTTCTCTACTCTGAAAATGGGCGATTAGGGGGCTAGCTCCTCTTCGCTGGATTGTTGATCTTTTAAAGCAGTAAATGTTAAAGAAATGCTTGTTAGAAATTTGCCCACCATCCCAGACAATACCATAGGTTCCTCCATTCTGTCAACTTGTCCGTCCAACAGCTCATCAGGACTAAACATCCTGGTGAGACTGTCGGCGACCACATTGTCAGAACCTCTGATCTGCTGAGCCTGAAATTTGAATGCAGATAGTCTGACAGCCCATCTAGCGATCCAGCCGGTTGTACGTGGCTTTGCTAGGTCCCAGCTTAAGGCCTGGCAATCTGTTTTCAACTAGAATTCGACATGTTCAATGTAAAGTTTGAATTTTTCCACTGCGAACAACACAGCGAGAGGCCTCAAGCTCATACACTGAATACACACTTTAGAGAGGGGTTAAAGACCTAGAGGCGTATGCAATAGGCCTTCTACCCTCCTCGAATTGTTGTAGGAGCACAGATCCAAAGGCCACTAGTGAGGCACTACAAATTTCTTAGAAAAGTCTGGCATAGCCAGGACAGGAGGATTCATGATAGCAATTTTGAGCTTTTTCAATGATTCTTGGCAAACAGGAGACCAGACGAATTTAACACCTTTCTTTCTAAAGCCATTTAAAGGGGAGGAGATTTCTGCCATGTTGGGAATGAACTTTCTGAAAAAGTTCATCATACCAATGAACCTGGCCATTGCCATCTTTGAGAGCGGGAAATTTTCTAATAGCCTTGGTGCTGGGTTGATGGTAACACCATCAGCTGAAGCCACATGACCCAGAAAAGACAGTCTCTGGGCAGCTATAGTACATTTTCCAGGTTAACTGTCAGCCTCACGCATCGTAAGCGCGTGAACACTTCATGAAGATGGAACAGATGCTCTTCAAAGGAAATAGAGTATATCACCAATTCATCCAAATAATGGCACACACGTTGAAATTTAATGTCATAAAATAAATGATCTAACAAGCGTGTCAGCACCTGGGCACCTGTTGCGAGGCCAAATGGAACTCTACAAGCCTGAAAAGTGTTCCAATCAGTCGTTATAGCGGTCAAACGCCTAGACCGTTCTGTCAGGGGAATCTGGTAGTAAGCCTGGTTAAGATCGAGGGATGTGAAAAATTCACTGAATGCAAAATGAATGTTTGGAATAGGAACTGAATCAGTTTTAATCTTGGCATTGAGGTGCCGATAGTCAGTTACTGGTCTGAACTGTCAATCGCCTTTCGGAACCTGGAACACCGGACTGCTATAGTTGGACTTGGAAGCCCGAAGGACTCCTTGTACAGCCAAAGCATCAGTGTGTTTTTTTCAGGATCTTTAATTTAGGATGTGTAGACAATAAGGGGCTCTATGAACGGGTTGAGTATCAAGCAGCTCAATTCCATACTCCAAGACATTCGTAAGACCAAGCTCAGGAGTCGAAACATCCGGAAATTCTGCTAAAATTCCACTCACTTTGTTTCTTTCATTTGATGCTAAGTGTGTCAAATCCACTGTCACATTATTAACAGAATCAGTCAAAAATCAGAAGGATTTAGAAAATTAATGACAGAGTTACTGACAGAAGAAATTATGAGTCCATGTCATTATAAGAGTCATTATGAGAGGGGGTCCATGAAACAAATTAAACTTAGTACTTTCAGAAAATTTGAAATAGCATTGCTTACTATCAAAGTCGAAGATTAAGCCTGACTTCTGCATAAAGGGATACCCTAAAATTAAAGGCATATGCAAGTCCTATACCACAACAAAAGGACAGAATCACATGAAGTTACCTATTTTCATTTTCAGGCTTACTACACCTACTGTAGAAAGTTTCTGATCCACAGCCGATTTTAAGCTAGCCTCACTCCTTACCAGTTTCGGGATGTGTTGGTTAACCAAACACATCCGATTATATGAGTCGTTTGAGAGCAGGGATACAACCGCACTGCTGTGTAATAGGGATGACATTTTGTATTTTCAAAGCTCTACTTCAATCATAGGCAATTTGGCATCTACAACTGCCGCTACTTGGAGTGAGACATAATTCTCTTCCTCAAAATCTTTAAAGTCACTATCGAGAGTCATTCTGTGTTTTCTATTCTTACAGTCTGGACCATTAACATTCTTGGGTAATATTTTGACTGCTTGCACTTTATCATGTTTTGACGCATTGCTACGGTCTTAATTTTCCCCTAACCTGGGTGGTCACTTTACTAGAGCACTGCCTACGAAGGAAACTATTCACAAAAGTCCTCGAAGCATAAGAACAGTCCGTCTGGCTTTTAATGTCCGTACAGTCAGTCACGCTATCTAAAAAAGTCGTGTGTCACCTCCCTAGAGCTGATCAGATCCCTAAGCAGGCATGTCTACATCTTCAGTGTCAGTAGTGTAAGTCTCACCACAGCAGTAGTCTTTTTCCTTTCATAATTATGGCTACAAGTAGTTTTAGATCCACCTCGGGCCCATAGCTGTAACCTTACTCAGTTAGTGCGATTCTGCCCATTATTACCTTGCCCAGTTTTATTTTTCACGCTTCTACTGTCCCTTGCTGTGTGCCCCAATTTGCCACAGTTGTAACACTTGATAGGCATCCTTTCATTGCCACCTGCAAGTTGTTTCACTCTACCAGAATTAGAACTTTGCCTAAACTGACTGCTACTTACCGGGAACTCAATAGCTACTCTTAAGGAGTCTGTGTAACTTATGGCATTCACATGCACACACAAGTTTTCTAACTGTTTGAAGGAACACGGCCTGCTCTCAAATACAACTTTTGTGCGAGTGTCAGGAGACATGTCTTCAATGATGGCATTCACAACTTCGCTTTCGAGCATAGCTAGGCAAAATACCTGGGCGCACTTCCTGATACACCGAGAGTATTCTACAAGTGTCTCATTAAAACCCTGAGTACGGTAGAAATACTTAGTAATTAGAGCTGCCCGAGCCCTAACTGGGACATAGGTGTCCAACAGTCTGACATGAAATTGATACAACCCTAATCCACTGTTCACTGCCTCTAATGCTACATCACGAAAAGAACCAGTTAACTTAGGGAATAAATATGCCAAAATATGGTGAAACACTGAGGCTTGATTTTTTTAGATTGCAGATGAAGCCTAAAAAATCTAAAACCTTTTCTACATTCTCATCAGTAAATTGTGAACAATGCTCCAATGTAGAGGCGAGGGGATGGGACAGATTAGCGAAAGTGATTGGATTATTAAGTGGGAAGGTAAATGTCCTAACATTTTCCCTGCAAACACCTCCATCACGCTGAGAAAAGCAAGCCTGACTAGCTGCACTCATATCTAATTGGGTATGTCTATCCAGAAAACTATTTGCTAAGAGACATTGCTTCGTTAGCAAGCTGGTCGGACACCCCAGCATTTACTTGCGTTCCATCTGTATTTATTTTCTGTAAAATATCAGGGACTTGACTGAACAACAATTCCTGACTGGAAAAGGCCTGCTCTTTACTTCACAAATGGTGAAGGCTACCATGCTTCTGGCAACATAATCCTACCTTAACACACATAAGTATGTCTTGAGCACAATAAAAATAAATGGTCAAATAATAAAATAAAGCTTCAATGAAAACAAATTGACCGGCGCCAATGCCTACACTGAACATGGTGAAGTAAGAGGCTGAATTAAATAAATAATTATTAATTAAACAGCAATCACAAGAGACTGGTATTCAGAATAAATTAAATATAAGGAACCAGCCCTACAAACAAAGCTAATTTAACGGCACATGGCTAACAAAATCACATCACGCTTGCCGGTCAATGAAGAAATAAAATATTAGCCATAGCTATTACTAATTACTCCTGATTAAATGTTAAGAATGCAAGAAGTACAACTTGATCAAACATACCTTTCAAGAAGCTAGCAGACCAAGCAGTCGCTTGTGACCAGATGCCATATTGGAAGCCATTGTTTGCACATAGCTATCACCACAGTGACATGTAAAGTGTGAGAACGAGAGCCTACATCGCTCCCCTTTTATACACAGACCTTCCCCCCTCTTCCAAGGTGCCACACTGGTGTTTGCTGATCACGTGTACTTACGTATGAGTAAAATAACAAAAGTCTGTCGCTATCCTGTGCTCGCGAATGAAATGTGTGGAGACAACCTGCTACAGGCATGCTTATGGTTCATGCATCGGCGCAGGTCTGACGTAGCTAACTGCATTGCGGAGGGAAGAAAGTCACTTAAACATGCAACAATGTGTTGACTTCATCCTTGCATTGATACGTCACAATGCTTTAACCATACAAGACAACAATGGGCTAAGCAGGCTATGTAGGTTGATTGTTGAATAGTAATATATGCCTTTCCTCTTGTTTCTTCCCCAAATTAACCCTTTAAATCCTTTGTGACAATATTGCGGCTTAAGACAATAGTAAAAATTAATTTTTGGACAAAGTGGATAATAAGAACACAAATTAAAATTAAAAAAGTAATGTAAAAAAACTCAACATGGATTTCATTCTGAAATTGTATTTGGAAACTAAGATTTTTCCATGGGCCTTTAGTCCAGTCACCAGGTACTTTTGCCTGGAAAAAGGTCCGAAGTTAATGATTTTTTAATATGTTGTATGTGGGTATGCTATGGTGTAGAATCCAAGTTTTCCAATTCGAGAACCCTGTGTAAAATTCAGAACTGCCGAAAAACCCCGAAATTTTTGGGCTTTTTTCAGTGTTTTCCTTATAACTCCTAAAACATACATTTTAGCCTGAAACACTCCATTACAAAAGTTAAAGAGCATAAAATTTCCTATTATTTTCACTATTTACACGTTTTCTAAAACCAAATATATACCGAGATTTGACGCTACAAAGTTATGAAAATTTTTCAAAATATCCAAAAACTGTGGAAAATGAAGCATTTTCCCTAGTAAATTTCATCTTTAAACATTTCTGCATGAATAACGTTCAATAACCTACACAATAGAAATCCCATCCTTAATGAGATATTCATTTAAGAATAAAGTACACAATTATTATTGTATAAAAATGTATTTTTTTTAATTTATACTACATGTGATGATATGTGGATATATTAACTAAGTAGAAAATATGTAAATTATTACAAATTATCCATTAATATTGATTCATAAAAGACTTTTTCAGGCTAAAATTTATTTTTTAAAGGTTATAAGGAAAACACTGAAATAAGTCCCAAAGTTTCAGGGTTTTTCGGCTGTCCTGAAGTTTGCACAGGGTTCTCGAATTGGAAAACTTGGATACTACACCACAGAATACCCACACACAACATATTAAAAAATCATTAACTTAGGACCTTTTTCCAGGCAAAAGTACCTGGTGACTGGACTATTAATAATAATATAGAAGTTGCGCACAATGTACATAGATAGTAGAATTGCGTTTTATGATTCACAGAACTTCCTCAGGGAGAGTGTTCTTGATTTGCAATCTAGTACATGGTATCTTTTACATGTATTTCCACATAATTTGCACACGCATATTTCGTCTGGTTCGTGAAAGCTGCCGATATTACATAATCTGTGGTGAAACCCATGGACCGCAAGTCGGGTCATAAAATATCTCAGTTCATTGTTGGACTTCTTCCATTCTTCGTTAATCATGTCATCCGTTGAATAAAACGTTTGTCAAATTTCTGCTCTCTTTGATTACAGCTCTTTAAGTAGGGTCTTGTATGCTGTCTAAACTAAACTAAACTCCCTGGCGCTACATCCCTGGAGGGACTTGGCCTACCATCCGACCGCTGCGTCATCTCCCGTAGGCAGATGGCAGGATTGGGGGCATGTGGTCAGCATGCCGACACCCACGGCCGTTAATGGTGGTTTTCTTGACCGGAGCCACTACTTCTCTATCAAGTAGCTCCTCAATTTTGAATCACGAGGCTGAGTGCACCCCTACCAGACCTCCCTACCTCAGAAAAATCCGAGGAGGTACCGGGAATCGAACCCGGCCCAACGGATCTGTAGACAGCGACGCTAACCACAAGACCACGCCGGCGGACCTTGTATGCTGTCACTGGTCTCAATAGCATCTGATACTTCAGGTTTTCACTATAAATGGGTTCTTTGGCCAGGATGTACGTAAGTCATGATGGGGTAAATTTAGTCAGGCATAATATCTACTTCATGTAAGTCACTTTACCTTTTCAATATCAGCTAGATTGCTTTTACTTAAATGTTCCCTTATGATTTCCGAGCCGTATGTTACTATAGGAGTAATCTTCAGTGTGAACAGTTTCATGGATGTTGATATTGATAGCTTGCGCAAATTCTTTATCTCATTCATGGCTTTACTGATGCTGCCACTCTCTCCCTTATGTGCATGGTGAATATATTTCCGTGCGTTTGCAAGGTAATCCCCAGATTATTTGAAGTGTGATACTCTCGTTAATTGTTCAATACCATGTTTTAATATGTCCTTTGCTGCTGCTCTGCCTCCCTTCTTAAAGGTCATTGTGACTGTTTGCTGTCTGTTAATCTGCAACTCATTTTAGTCTGCCCATTCCGTCAGTTTATCATATGCTAATTGCAGTTGTTCTATGTCTTCAGACGAGGCGATGGGCTTACCACCTGTCCCTCTACCCTCTCTCGGAAAATAAGCATATCAAAATTAGTATAGGTAATGAAACCTCCATTGGAGGCCCCTTCACCCCACCTGGGGATCATAGGGTACCAGATACAGATTCCAGATATGTCTTCAGAGACTAATACCATATCATCTGCATAGGCATAGAATTGGACACTGTCTGTTTTAGTGGTGTGGTTATATCCGCTGTTGCTATTATGAACAGTAAGGAGCTGATTGGATCACCTTGTAAAACTCCGTTTGTTTGCTCCAGAGGTTACGATTTGGTAATGTTGTCATCAATTTGCTCATTATTATTTCCCAGAATATCCCTTAGTAGTCTTGTGATATAGTTCTTCCCAGTTATGGTTTCCAATTTTTCTACCAACATGGTTCTGCTCACAAGACCAAAGGTTTTCTTATAGTCTACAAACTCATGTAATTTACCTTTCAGTTTTTTAATGCTTCCTTTATTCTCTTTTGTAGGCATTCTATCTCATGCAGAGTAAACTTCCCCTTGGTGAAACCTCTGGTATAGAGAGTTCTGCCACCTTATATACCCGTTTAGTTATTAGGCTTGTCAGGACTTTGAGCGGTGCACATTCTAGGGCTATGCCCCTGCACGGGTTGGGATCACTAGTACTTCCTTTGCCTTTGTAAAGCACTTTTAAAGTTGCCAGTCTCCAGTTTTCTGGTATTCTTCCTTTTTCCAACCATTTGTTTATAGCTTCTTAATGCAACCCGCATTAGTATCCTTGTGAAGTAGTTCCTGCCCCTGAACTTGTACGGCATGACATAGATGATAAATCCCCTTATAGCTTCCTAATGCAACCTGCATTACTCTTCTGGTGAAGTAGTTGTTCCCCTGAACTTGTACGGCGTTATATACATGATACATCCCCTTATAGCTTCCTAATGCAACCCGCATTACTCTTCTGGTGAAGTAGTTGCTGCCCCTGAACTTTTACGGTGTTACATACATGATAAATCGCCTTATAGCTTCCTAATGCAACCCGCATTACTCTTCTGGTTAAGTAGTTGCTGCCCCATAACTTGTACAGCTTACATAGATGATAAATCCCCTTATAGATTCCTAATGCAACCCGCATTGCTCATCTGGTGAAGTAGTTGCTGTCTCTGAACTTGTACGGCGTTACACACATAATAAATTCCCTTATAGCTTCGTATAGTCCAGTCACCAGTTACTGAAAATTGGGGTTGCCTGGAAAAAGGTCCAAAGTTAATAATCTTTTAATATATTATATGTGGGTATTCTGTGGTGTAGAATCCAAGTTTTCCAATTCGAGAACCTTGTGTGAACTTCAGGGCAGCCGAAAAACCCCGAAATTTTGGGGCTTTATTCAGTGTTTTCAGATGTTCATCTATATTAACCCTTTCACTGCTAACGACGGAGCATTTCCGTCGAGAATAATGGCACTTGCGTGTGCTGTTGACGGAACAGTAACGGCCGGGAAGTTGGTGCTTTAGATGTGACGATTGCGCAAGGTTTAGAATTTTTTAACACGGTTTCAACGAAAGGATAGCCTTCTGCCATCTCTTGGGGTTAGATAGAACTTCGTTTCATTGCTTTCCCTGCCCTGTGGTGCATTCTGTAGACGAAAATATGAGGCCTTGCACAAGGTTGCGTTGTATGTACGAGGCAATGAACTGAAGAGTCATGTGACATGCGGGGATTCACGTCAAGGCCAGGGGTAGCACAGTCATGGCTTCCACGAGCAAAGATACGCGTTTATTACGTGAGAACGAAATTTTGGCTTATTTTGACTCTTTGCCCTCTGATTATTCGGAATTATCGCAAAGTGACAGTGACAGTGACAGTGTCGATCTGAATAAAGATCAGTGTAGTGATTCTAGTGATGACAGTGAAAGTGTTATTCAGCAACCTGTGCAACCCACAAAGAGACGACATACTGGCCCTCCACTATTTCAATGGCAGTCGGGTAATTTCAGCCCGAATGTTCATAAATTTTCCAATCAAAATTCCGGAATTTCGGCAAATATAGGCGTAGATGAAAATTGCACTGTCTTTGACATTTTCAAAATTTTTTTCCCCATGCATATTATGCAGATAATTGCTGACGAGACAAATAAGTATTATAATTTTTTGTCCAAGAAATTACCACCAAGCCCTTATTCTCGTCTACAGTCATGGACTGAAACTTCACCTGAAGAACTGTACATTTTCTTAGGACTGACAATGCTCATGGCCAGAGTAAAAAAACTTACCATTGCAGAATACTGGTCCAGAGATCCCCTAATTTCCACACCTCAGTTTGCAGACTATATGTCCCGAGATAGATACCTTTTACTACTAAAACTTCTGCATTTCAATGACAATGAGACACAGGTCCAAGGGCAAAGACTGCATAAACTGAAACCAATTATTGACCATCTGAGGAAAACTTTCAGTGAAGTGTTTACACCTTTCCAAAATATTTGCATTGATGAGAGCCTAGTATTGTTCAAAGGTCGTCTGATATTTCAACAGTATATTCCCTCAAAAAGGCATAGGTTTGGTATAAAGGTGTTTGTGCTTTGCGACTGTGAGACAGGATATGTATTGGACTTTATTGTTTATACAGGGGCAACTACAGAAATAGGTGAGAACCGTGACTTTGGGATTTCTGGGGCTGTTGTACAAACACTAATGACAAAGTATCTTGGTAAAGGACACAACTTGTGGCTTGACAATTGGTATTCCGGTCCTCTCCTCTATAACTGGCTTCATGCAAATGGAACAAATGTGTGTGGCACAGTCAGAAGGAACAGGAAAGAAATGCCTAAAATGACAGGAAAATTAGACAAAGGACAAGTCGAGTTTAGACATACTGACAATATGTTGACAGTGCGATGGATGGACAGACGAGAAGTATGTATGTTGACAACTTTGCACAAAGATACAATGAAACCCTCTGGAAAAATTGACAGAAAGACAGACACTCCAATAATGAAGCCTGAATGTGTACTGGACTACAATAAGAACATGGGTGCAGTGGACAGGACTGACATGATGATTAGTTCGCTGGAGTGTGTCAGGAAATCAGTGAAATGGTACAGAAAATTCTTCTTTCATCTTTTAGATGTTACTGTACTAAATTCACAGGCACTCTTCAATGTGAAAACAGGTAAGAATATTACTCTGGCTGATTTTCAACATACTCTCATAAGAGAGATTTTCAAACAGTTCCACAGACCAAGACCAACCAGTAAATCTGGACGACCTTTAGCTGGTGATCAGCCCTTGAGACTTACAGAGAGACATTTTCCAATAGCTGTACCACCCACCCCAAACAAAGCCAAACCTGCTAGGAAATGTCATGTCTGTTCCAATACCACCCAGAGGGAAAAGAAAAGGAAGGATACGAAGTACATGTGTGCCAAATGTGATGTCGGTTTGTGCCTACAACCCTGCTTTGAAATTTTCCACACAAAAAATCAATTTTAAAATGTAACTATTGTTGTGGTATTTATAAATATATTATTTTTAATAATTTTAATAGGAATTTTACAGACCTAACTGGTAATATTTCATATAAAGCAAACAAAGAAGTGCATTTTTGACACCCCTGTCTTGTAAAATATCAATAATATTTTCTATGCAATGCCTTTATACTTATCATTTCTAGAAAGTTACATTATTTTCACATAATTATGTAACCTTGAAGGTTTCATCCCTAAAATACAAGTAAATAAATTTTGGAAACCCCTGATTTGTAAAAACACTTTTGAAAACAATTTTTTTGTGTATGCAGTACCTTTAGTCATTGTTTCAAAATGTGCAACCGGCATTATTTACACAGAATTTGTGATTGTTCAGCATTTCATTTCTAAGAAAAAAAAACATTTTGGCCACCCCTAAATTGTAAAAATATTGCTAAAATGCCATTTGACTTGGAGTCTTCAATGATAACCAAAAGTAAGTGCAATTTTCTATTATTTACAAATTAAACTTTCGATTTGACAATAATGGCCTTTGTGGACAACCCTGAATTATGTGTGTTGCATATGGTATACTTTACACTTTTTAACATGTGTGTTTTTGGGCATATGGGCCATCAAGAACAGTCTAAAATATGATTGGTAAGTGATTTCAGAATATTTGCATTACTTTCTGCATGCTAACCCACAATTTAAGAAAAAATAAAAAAGTGAAAATATCTCAGCAAGGAGGATATGTCAGCTTGCTAATATCTCAGCAGTGAAAGGGTTAATAAAAGGAAGTGTCTGTCTGTCTGTCCGCGATGCCCAGCGAAATCTACAGAACGCAGAGATCTGAAATTTTAAATATAGGTAGACTGAAGGGTCGGGAAATGCACCTCGAAGCCGGAATTTTAATTTTAGCTTTCGTTCGTGAGTTATGAGTGAAAAACGGGCAGAAAACGTGTATTTTTTGCATTTTCGAAGCATCAGTTTTCAGATACATTTCAATGTCAAATCAATTACAGTTGGCTTTGGCTATTTTTGTCGTACCTTGGACATAAAACCTTCACGATCGCTTGAATGCTGTAGCTCACGCTGGTCGATTCATTTGTTTATAATGTCAAGGCACGCAAACATATGACATTTTCAACCTACACCGAAGAGGATTATTATTATTATTATTATTATTATTATTATTATTATAAGAGGGATAATCAATATTGGCCTAAATATGGTCAAACGTTGTTCGATTTGGACGAAACTCACTATACAGGGGTTTTCTGGGCCAAGGAACTCTAATCTGAGGTCGCTTTTACCAGGCGACGCTATCTAAACGTGGTATGTAATTCACGTGCTAATAAATATAATGATTTAACTATTATGCTCTTAATTTTTAATTTTTGAAATAATTATCGTGGGCGATCACTTGATTTTGTAAGTTCATCCTGGACGATTCATTTGTTTAGAATTTCAAGTCCCTTAGACATATGACATTTCCAACCTACACCGAAGAGGCATAATCAATATAGGCCTAAATATGGTCAAACATTGTTCGATTTGGACGAAACTCACTATACAGGAGTTTTCTGGGCCAAGGAACTCGAATCTGAGGTCGCTTTTACCAGGCGACGCAATCTAATCGTGGTATGTAGTCCACATGATTTAGGTGTTAATATAATGATTTAACTATTATGCTCTTAATTTTTAATTTTTGAAATAATTATCGCGGGCGAAGCCGCGGGCACATGCTAGTTTAAGAATAAAGTACAAAATTATTGTTGTATAAAAATGTAAGGAGTGAATGCTGAAATGGCAGCAAAGGAGGACATCATCGATGAGATCATTGCTCAGGAGGAATTACTGAGAGATGATGCCGATTTGCCATCAGGAGCAAAGAGGTCAAGGCTTTTATGAATCAATATTAATGGGTAATTTGTAATAATTTACACATTTTCTACTTAGTTAATATATCCACATATCATCACATGTAGTATACATTTTTATAAAATACATTTTTATAAAATACATTTTTATAAAATACATTTTTATAAAATACATTTTTATACAACGATAATTGTGTACTTTATTCTTAAATGAACATCTCATTAAGGATGGGATTTATATTGTGTAGGTTATTGAATGTTATTCATACAGAAATGTTTAAAGATGAAAGTTACTAGGGAAAATGCTGCATTTTTCGCAGTTTTTCGATATTTTGAAAGTTTTTCAAAGCTTTGAAGCACCATATCTCGGTACATATTTGGTTTTAGAAAACGTGTAAATAGTGCAAATAATAGGAAATTTTATGCTCTTTAACTTTTGTAATGGAGTGTTTCAGGTTAAAACGTATGTTTTAGAATTTATAAGGAAAACACTGAAAAAAGCCTCAAAATTTCGGGGTTTTTCGGCTGCCCTGAAGTTCGCACAGGGTTCTCGAATTGAAAAACTTGGATTCTACACCACAAAATACCCACATATAATATATTAAAAAATCATTAACTTCAGACCTTTTTTCCAGGCAACCCCAATTTTCAGTACCTGGTGACTGGACTACTATGCAATAAAGACATAATATTCCAGTAGATATACCTTAAATTCCGTTGGATTAATATTTCTTCACAAATTACTACATTCAAAAATTGATGGCAATAATATTGTTAAGAATTTTTTTCCTTTTACGTGCCAAATAAACTAAGTAGACACACGAAGCTATTCTTTACCCCCAGGGTAAATACTGATATTCACAAAATTTACCTCTAAATAAAGTAATCACTTTGTACAATAAAATTCATTTTTTAAAAATTTTTTAAAAATTTTTAAATTAATTTAAAAGTGTTTTAGCCGCTATTAATTTAATACTGAATTGAAATTATTAAACATAGTCACAATAAATTGTAGTTAGTGTATTGGTTTAATGTATCAAGCCAAACATTCTCCTCACTCTTGCTTTCTTATCCTAAATGTTTTTTATTCACAAAGGCATTATGTACTATGTTTAGAGAAGAAACCTGGCAACTGGTGGAACCCAGAACTGGCTAGGAATTTATTTTTATTTTTATGTATATACCTGGGTACTTACGAGATGAAAGTACAGTAATGTATCTTTTGTGCCTTTTGTTTTCATTATATTGTATGAATGAGTTGTATTTTTATTATGAACATTGTAATTGGGTTTTCTGCATATAATGTTAATTATTATTATTAAATAAATAAATAAATCAGATAAAAAATTCATGTTTCGTTTTAAAAATATAATATTGTTAATTATATTGAACAGGAAGTTGCAAACAAGCTTGCAAAGTTGGCTGTTCATGCTTGTGCTCGTATGGGTGGATATCTGTCAGGAGACAAGGCTTCACCTGACAATCCAGTTACAAAAGAGATCCTCAACAGGTTGCTCACTCCATACCTGGCAAGACAACTCAGCCTCGACAAGCCTGAAGAGGTAAGACATACATTTATCATAGGTAATATAACATGAGGTTTGGATTTTACTGACTATTCCACTCATGCCCTGCGTGTTTGATATTGACCAATAATGTTTAGCAATTCCTCGAATATAGACCAATCACAATCGTTTATCTTATAAAATGCTTGCTATTAATATGAGGGCGCTATTTTATTAGGTAAAATCATCTGCTCGTTACTGGACATGTAATCAACAGTATGCAGTGATTGCTACCATTAAGCAACACAAAAACAGATTATTTTATACAACATAACTTGTTTGGAAATTGAAATAATAGAAATGTACATTGATTAAAAACACAATTTTGATTCGGTGCAAGCCAATTGGTGTGCTTCTATTCTTTCTGCTGTTAGCTTACCTGAATGAAGTTAACTATGTCTTATATGCACTATTGCTACACTGATCACATCATGGTAACTCGAATCGATTCATGGATGGTTGATTCATAGTATGACATGATCTTGCAGCTGTTTGGTTTTGTTTTTATACAGCAAAGCACAAAAGTAATTATTATTTGTATACTCTGGGCCTCGAGTTATATTTATTGTGACTATTTAGCAAGTAAACACATAATTAAGCATATAAAAAATAATAGACGCCACGAAAATGAATGAAACACACCACTTTTTATGTCATTGCAGACAATTGATATATTAAGTTATACATTGATTGTCGTACTGTCACGATAAACTCACTGTACAAACACTTTTCATCATCTGTATTATTTTTTAGATTAAAACTCCTTGCTACCAGGCTATCAATATTATGTTATTAATATTGTATTTATTACTAATACTAGATTTAAAACCTTTACGATACATAAAATTATACATTATTTACACATCTCCTTTTGCTCACATGCAGCTTATATACACTTTTTATTAAAGAAACTACAGGTATGAAATTTCAGTGTTCTGTGGATTTACATAAAAAAGTGCACATAGGTGCTATAAAATGAAAATTATGAAAGTAAATGAAAAAAAAAAACTAGGGCAATAGACACTTGCAATTGGTTGAAATCCCACTTTCTGATACCGGATTGGCCACTGATACATGAGCTAAATAGTCAAATTAATATACAGTAAATCCAGTTGGTAGAGATGGTCTTTTATTGTTTTAAAGGCTAAATGGTAAGTCTACTATATTCTAAATACATGGATTCTATCTTCGTTATAGGGTCAGTTCAAAAAAAGCTTTTCCCAAGAATTTCACTGGCAGATCCCCCAAGAAGCATAATATAGTATATGAGTAGCATAGTGTATGATGAAGAGATTTTCTTTCTGACACTGTGTATTTAATCCTTGCTATGCTCAGTTGGTAGAGCAACGTCATGGAAAGCTGTAGGTCCTGGGCCGGGGGAAATATTCTTATAAGATTATGACATAACATTAATTGCTTATCAAAATGAGTTAAAGTAAACCATCTGGAACAACATTGTGGGAATTAAAATACTGTTTTTAGCCATTTTACTACAGTACTGCAGTAGAGCTCCAATTTCCAAACTCCAACTATCCAGATCGCTTTGAGGCCATATTCAAGTGGTTTTTGCAGCAACGAGAATTGGGAAACCCTCTTTCTTGCAAAAAAGCAACATTTTTAGCTGACAGAATCAACAGTTTGTCAGCAAAAAACTGACTCTGACCAATATGTTCAAGTTGTGGCACTTTACTTAAGTACAGTAATGTACAATTTTTAAGAATTACCTTTTTTCATTATATCTCTAATTGTCCGAATATTAGATTATCCAGATCATGTCCAGTACCAATTAACACGGATAATTGGAGTTTACTGACTCTGACCGATATGCTCAATATGTGACACTTTACGTAAGTACAGTAATGTACAATTTTTTTTTTTTTTAAGAAATTATCTTTTTTCATGATATCCGGATATTTGATTATCCAGATCGGGTCTAGAACAAATTAACCCAGATAATTGGAGTTCTACTGTAGTTATTACTGGTACTGAGTAGAGATTGTACATTAAATACAGCTTTTACTGTGATTTTTCTCATGGTATAAAACAAAGCTGCCATGAAGTACTTGTTTTCTTAAGCACTAGTGTTTTTAAGGTTCACGGTATACAGTGATACAGCACACTAGTAATATTCACATTGAGTACTGTCATAAAACAATATATTTTTTGCACTCCTTAGCTAGTAAGTGTGTCTTACGACAGTTGTTTACATGGCTCGTAACTTGACATTACCACACGCAATCTTGTTGCTAGGGGCGACGGGCGGAAAGTGAATTGTTGCTAGGGGCGACGGGCGGAAAGTTACTTTACCGCCCGCAAATGCTTATTTGCGAGCAGAAATGACCAAGGCCTCCCCGCTTTATAAATATTCGGTTGCCATAAACAATAACAAATGCGAATCCCTTTCTGAAATAAGCACCATTCTTCAAGTCTGTATTTACATAATATTTTCAGGTAATATCACAATTAATATAATTAAATTGATATAAGTAACCGTCGTGCAAAAAATAGCATGCAACACACGGACCGTAAAGGCATTTACGGGTCTCGAAAACTTAAAAACCCTCGGCTGCGCCTCGGGTTTTCAATCTGTTTCCTCGACCCGTAAACATGCCTTTCCGCCCTTGTGTCGCAATATACTATTGTTTATAGTAGCTAAGATTTTTGTTTCTAAATATTATTACAATAGTAATAATTGTTATTGAGTGGAGATTAACTTCACTAAAATTATTAAACTGACCTGGACAATTGTTTCAAGAAATTCATTCTTTATTCACAAGAATATTCATAATTTCAGCAGTAACAAGAAAACTCATCCTCACTTCACAAGAAATAACAATAGAATCCACTTAAACAATGTCAGAACATCAAAGAAATTAAACTCTATAATACATAAAGGTTTGAAACTATGTAATGCTTCGCTTCCTCAATATCATGAACAAACAAAACTTTTAAATTGATATGTTGTTGATCATCTTCTTGTGACTTCACCAGGGTACTTAAGTGTTGTACTGACAAATGATATTTAGAATTATAATTATTAAAATCTTTTTCTGCTTACATTACTTAAAGGCCTATATAGTAACTGTAATTCATAGTTGTAAATTGTTTGTTACAAAGGTACTTCTCAGCCTATATTAATTGTATAAAATTATAGATTATAAGAGTGTATTAACATTATTTTTTATTATGCATAGCTGTAAGAATTTTGACGAAACCATGATTTCCTGTAACTCTATTTGGTGAGTAAATACATTATATATATACATATACTCCAACTGCCTGCTGTACCCTCTTGTGGGTACCCTCTGAGGGTAGACTGATCACACAGCAGGCAGTTGAAGTATACTAAGGCCCGTTCTTATGATGTCCAGTTAAGTAGGAGTAAATGTTAACTGCTAGTTTATTTTACGGTCGGAGTAAAGTTCCAGTAAACGCTTCTTTGTTCTTATCATCTTTTAGTTAAAGTTTACTCTCAGTTAACACAATCAGACAAAAGTCATAGCAGTTGGTACGAGTGTTTCTCAGTTGTTTGCAGCAGTTTTTCATCTGTTTTCATTGTTTGGTTTGATTTTGCAATGGATAATGAGGTTTTGGCTGATATCAAAAAATAAAGAGACACAACAATTTCTTTTCAAGTTAAGAACAATTGCTCCTAAATATTTTCAACGAAAAATGTCATATAGTTCAAAATAAATAAACACACAGTAATGCGTGGCCATAAGAGCAAAGCTCGGAAAGACTTATCAGAAAAAACCTCTTGTGAAACACACAACTTTCTCTGAATTTAATTACAGTATGCAGTACACAGTACGGACAGTAGTGCGCATTTAGTTGTCTTAGCCTAAATAGGCGCATAATTTGTGAGGCAAGACCTAAAACGTAATAAGTTTGTGTATGAAATGTGTAGGCTAATTAACTACAGGATTTATTACGAGATGTTTCCAAATGAAATTATTAGCTCTTAGCATAACATATTAAAATACATTATATAGACCTATATGAACATAACTACCTCAATCCATATCAGTCAGGTTTTCGTTCCGGATACAGCACTGTGACAGCGTTGCTCAATGTGACAGAGGATATTCGCAAAGCTATGGATGACAGCAAATTGACGATTATGACACTGATTGACTTTTCTAAAGCTTTTGACTCAGTAGATTTTGAATTACTCATCTCAAAGCTCAGAACCTTCAACTTGTCAGAAAACACTGTCCAGTGGTTTCATTCTTACCTCTATGGCCGCCAACAGCATGTTATTGTGGGAAACCAGTCTTCTTCATGGAGGCCTGTAGAACGTGGAGTGCCACAAGGATCGGTGCTGGGACCATTACTGTTTACTATATACATAAACAACGTTTGTAACACCATCAGTAATGACACTAACTACCACATTTACGCTGACGACTTACAGCTGTATAAACATACATGACCTGACAGAATTAACATGACTATAAATGAAATTAACAACGATCTTGAAACAATAACTAATTGGGCAAGACATTCTAAACTTACAATTAATGCAGGAAAATCTCAGGCGATCTTAATGGAGTATCGTAATTTGTTGAAAAATGTCAATGAGGAAAATTTGACACCCGTCAAATTAAACGGAAGCATTGTCCCATTTAGTCCGCATGTAAAAAAATCTTGGCTTTCATTTTGACAGTAATTTAAATTGGAACATCCATATAAAAGAAATCTGCAAAAAAGTATACTCTATATTTCACACTCTTCAACGATTAAAAAACTTTCTGCCTTCTTCACTAAAGAAAACACTCGTATCAACACTCATAATGCCTCATTTCGATTACTGTGATATTCTACTAAGCGACCTGAGCTCCAAACTAGGACAAAGACTACAACGTGTTCATAATGCTTGCGTTCGCTACATTTGTGGTATTCGTAAATCAGATCATATTACGCCAGCATTTGAAACATTGGCATGGTTTCACTTGGACGACAGAAGAAAACTGCACTCTCTCTGCCTCCTGTATCGAATTCTTCACACTTCCTGTCCTCACTATCTGTCATCACGCTTTCAAACTCTTTCATCTCATCATAACCTAAACACTCGGTCCAGGCAAGATCATATTCTCGCAATACCTAAATATCATACATCTCTTGACTCATCATCATTTACTACCTCAGTCATCCGAATGTGGAATTCTTTACCATCTCACATCAAGGACTGCTGGTCACTGCCAACCTTCAGATCGCAGTTAACAGCACATATACGTAGTACTTAATAGTGTAGTTAGTGTATCTTTTTCATGTCCTATGTTAATTTCAGTTTCTATCATTTAATGCTTTTGTATGATTAAATTGTATTTGTAACATTTAATTTCTTTTTTATCATTTAATGTATCTTAAAATTCTTTCATATTATTTACTGTGTCAGTAAAACTTGATAAATAATTGATAAATAATTGATGTATGTCAAATATAGTTAGTTGCTTTTCGTCTTTGATGCTGCGAAGGTGAGGTTACGAAATGAGTGACGAGAACATTTCTAATCAAAGTAATGATGATGTATGCTCCCAATCGAAACTGTCTAACAGTAAATATGTTGATTTTTTCGAGTTATTTGATGGATGTGAGCAACCTTATGGTATGTGCAAACTTTGCAGAAGGTCAAAGCATAAGAAAGTTGAAATAAAAATGAAAGATCATAATACTATAGGTCTGAAGAAGCATTTGACAAGTGTACATAAACTCTTCCCACGAGTACAAGAAAAACATATATCGTCAGACAGTGTGATATATGGCAATTCTATAAGAAAAAAATATTTAACATTAAGAAAACCCGAGCTTCAGTCGAAACAAGAGATTAGCGATATTGTAAATCCGATAACCGACCCCTTGGAAGAAATCGTGAACTTGAATAAAGACAAAAATCAGCATGAATCACGGGATCCAGAAATGTAATATGGATCATATCAACCCTCTGATCAAATTCCTCCGAGGCATTATAGCTATATGCTAGAAAAATTATACGGGCGAGTGTCGGCACCTTACATCCAGAAACTCGTTCAGCTTAAACCGAGAAATGATAATGACGTTTATGGAATAAAATGGAATCCCGATAGGCAGGTATTCACCATTGGTAAATCGCCCGTCACCATTAAAAACGACAACATTTATATGGGTAACGAGAGATAACGAGAGAGGTAACGTCCTGGACTACTTGAACTACTAACGAAAAGTAAACCAAATAAAGATTTATACAACCGTTATGACTTAACCACGTATAAGGAGATTTTGGAGAAGACTAGCGCTCACAAAGAAAATTACGACGAGAGCGAAAACATATGTAGAGTCAATACTCAAAAATATCATTACATCATTAAAAAATCTGATGTGAAAGTCACATAACTTCCTCTGCCCAAAAAAAAAGTTAGCAGTATTCACATATCCTTTTACAGAATCGCAAGACACAATTTTACGCTATTATTAAGTGCCAGTATGGTACTTTATGAGATTGTGTGGGGGACGAAAAATGTCTGTCCGTCTGTCTGTCTGTCTGTCCGTCCGTGTGTCTGTACGCGCTCTAACTCAAATACGCTTTTTCGGATTTTCATGAAACTTGGAAAACACATTTATAATGTCAATGGGAAGAACCCTATTGATATTGAACCAAATCGGTTCACCGGTACCGGAGTAATGCCCAATTTAGTGCCTATTTTAATAGATTATGGCGCCTTTCTAATAGAAAGGCGCCATAATTCAAATACGCTGTATCGGATTTCCATTAAACTTGGTATACGCATTTATGACATCCATGAAAAGTACTCTGTTAAATTTGAACCTAATCTGTTGACCGGTACCGGAGTAAAACCCAATTTAGTGTATATTTTAAAGGCGCAATAGCTTAAATACGCCTTATCGGATATTTATGAAACTTCGTATACGCATTTATACTATCTATGGAAAGACGTCTGTTGATGTTCAACCAAATCGGTTGGCCAGTACCGGAATAATGCCCAATTTATTGCCTTTTATGTTAATATATGAGAAGTCGCGATAACTCAAATATGCTTTATTGGATTTTCCTGAAACTTTGTATACCAATTTCTAATGTACATGGGAAGACGTCTACCGATATTGGACCAAATCGGTTGTCCGGTACCGGAGTAAAACCCAATTTAGTGTCTATTTTAAAAACGCGGTAACTCAAATACGCTTTACCGGATTTTTATGGAATTTGGTATACACATTTATAGTGTTCATGGGAAGAGGTCTACTGATACTGGTTGAAATCGGTTCACCTGTTTCGGAGTAATGCTCAATTTGGTGCCTATTTTATGATAATATACGTATTCGAAAGAATTTATGTAAAAAAAAGCAAATCATTTATCATGACAACATAGTCAATTGTTTTACTGTGATATTTTACGGCTTTGGAAATTAAAATAGAGATAGCTATGACCAAAAACACTATTGTTTTACATGCGCTTATAACTTACAACTAGACCGTTAAACTGACCCAGGTGACCGAGATGGTAACGTTTTGGCCTCACGTTATGGAGTTCCATGGTTCAAATCCCGAAACCAGCCAATTTCACTTTCTTTTTCGTATTTTTATGTGAGTGTGCGATTGTCAAGATTTCAAAAATCTGTACAGTTCAGCTGATGCTGGAAGATTTTAATCTGATTAAAAAGAAAACTAGACCTTTGTTCTTCCCTAAGCCCTGCTTAATGAATAAATCTGGAGCTTAACTTGTAGATCAATTAAAAAAACATATTCTGCATATCATAATTGCAGTCATAACTGATTAAAAAAAACATACTGGCACTTTTTTACATCAGTTTACCTGATTTTATTATCTATAAATACCTAAATTTTTACAAACAGTGGGTGAACAGTGGGTGGCCTGTAACTACCCTCAGAGAATTTTTTCGAAAAAAGTTTCAAATAAAAGTTTTAGCTCTCAGTAAAAGGAACACATGTGCAAATTTTAAAGAAAATCGTTAGAGCCGTTTTCGAGAAAATCGCGAAAAACGAAAATTTCTTCATGTAAAGTCCCCTTAAAAATAAGAGAAATTTGTCGCCAATCTTCGAATCACATCTTCAGAAGGTACCTGACCCAAATACGAAATTTTGTTCTCATACGATTCTCCGTTTCGGAGCTAGCCTGTTCACAAACTTCCACACAGACAGACACACACACACACAGACACACACACAGACATGTTTCCAAAAATAGTATTTTTGGATTCAGGGGGCCTTGAAACGTGTATATATGCTAAAAACTCAACTTCGAATTTTAGGGTCGAAAACAATACTTCCTCTACTATAGTACCTATGGTACGGGCAGAGGAAGTAAAAATTATTTCCGGAAGAGAAGGGTAAAGATGAAGAAGAAGAAGAAGAAGAAGAAGAACAATGTTTAGACTCATTTCCGGAAGAGGAGGACTCCTCCGATGAGGTTTTGTCACACCGTGGAGGCAAGTGGAAGGACTTACATGCGAATCACCAAATACACTATAAGTATTGGGATGACACCAACCAGCTCGTTGCCAGACTAAGGCTTCTCATGTCTTCGTCTGCTGCCACACCACATCACAACAACGAAATACATGAAATCATATCCGAATTGAGGGAGAGAAAATATCTTGAATGAGGAAGAAAGACATTTCAGAAAAACAAAGTTTATTTATTTGAAAATGTGATAAATGACGTGGGAAACAAGTTTATGTGTGGTGCCTTGGGTTTGCAGACTCTTAAGATATATTGTATCTGATTAATTTTTTATTTAACACAAAGCATATATTGTATCAGTTATCATATATACATGAAACAAATATATATAAAATACATATGTACATTACTTTTTTACATATTTCAGTTGGATGATCCTCCTCATCCAGTTCTTTTAGGTTTGGTCTTGGTGGTGTTTGGGTGTGGTCTGTGTATGGTCTTGGTCTTGGTGGTGTCTTGGGGTGGTCTTGGTCCTATAGGATTGGTCTTGTTTTAGATATTGATATTTTAGGTTTGTGTCTTGGTGTTGCATCTTGTTATAAGAATGGAATATTACTACATGCAATACATAGGTGGTTTTGTTAGTATTACACCGTTATAGTCATAGGCGTGATAAATGTATGTTTATGTGAAATTATATTGTAGTCGTAATTTGTTCAAAGTTGTATTTTTTAATATGTGGATGATTTATACAGGTATCGTTTTGGAGTCGTTTTTCAGCGGTTGAACAATTTATGCATGATGAAATGGATATTTACTAACACGTTAACAATAAAGTTTCACAACATGGTGTCAAAGCATAAGTGGAACGAGGTGAATTTGTAAAATCGTAGAAATGTATATGAGTAGCAGGTGCCTGCGGCTTTGCCCATGATAATTAATTGACTCTAAGAAATTAAATGTTTGTGGTTCAGTGCTTTGAAAATAAAATTAGAACATTTGTTCATTGCGTTAATTTTATATAATAAAGAAACTTTGTACTCTTCGTGAAAGTGAGAGACGAAGATCGCCGAGTATACCTGATGTCTCGCGATTTAGGACCGTTGAATTGTATAAGAGTAGAAGATATCATGAAGAAGAAAAACGTTACCATTACTAGGTAGTATGCTCGCGTGTGGGGTGAGTTATATTTAAATCGTGCAGTAGGGACTTCAGTTTTTGTTCTATGAATCCAGATGTACTTCGCTAAACAATGACAACTTATATAATAAAAGAGTTACGTAATGCCGGCTCAGTCTTGGTTTTTTGTAAATAATGCAAAGGTTGTGCCATCCACCGTATAAAGTGCATTGCTCAACTAAACCTCGAACCCACTCCCACAAGATGTGTAGTGTCTTGTTTCACCGATAGAGTTCGTCTGGATAATATCAACTATACCTATAAAGATAAGGGTGGGTTTCATCGCTCCAGTAGTCATGGAGCAGTCAGTATGGAGGTCAATCATAAAGTTCTTTCATAATATGCACTTGATTAGTCACACCGATGAAGAGCTGGCATTGTTGCATCCTGAGTTTCTATCCGAATGCGCGGCTGGGACTATTTATAGGGTTTATGACAGACTTCCAGAAAATGTAAAAGAGCTTGAAATTATAAAGCAGTGTTTGAGGTGTGAGAATCATTACGTCAATTGTTATTTCGATGGACCAAACCCAATGATAAAAAACTGTTATTCGTGTAAACTTTTAAAAATACATTCGCGCCGATACTGACCTCCTGCATGGTGAAATATAACATCTGCTAATACTGTCTGCTTCTTAAAAGGAGCGATTTCATGAAAAAAACATACCAGTCTTTGTGATCGATTGCATCAAGCAGAACGAAGATCTTAAATCGGGAGCCTGTCCTACCAGAGTTGAAATTTCAGCAGCAAGCAACTTTCCTGCAAACACAAAGGCCTACTGTTTAATCCTGCACGATCGTTGTGTAGAGTATACTGCTCTGACCAACATCATCACCAATGTCGTGTGAGAAATTCACCATATTGGATGTCCAGGGATATCAGTCAACTTGCAAGGAATTCGTGGCGAAAGAGACGGCTGTGTTATCGCATGATGGCAGAATGGGACATTTCGTGCTGCGACCGCCTAAAGACGTATACCCAGATGTAAAATGCCAGTGGTACACGGAATCGTATCTGCATGGGATACCATGGCAGAGTGGATACTTACCTTACGACGAGTTGAAACCTGTTCTTGAAAGTGTATTACAGTGTGAAGACAGACTTTATTCTAAGGGACTAGAAAAGGCGAGATTTTTTGAAAAACTACTGCAGAGGTCTGTTATAAACATGGACGATCTTGGTGTACCAAAGCTGGACAAATTAAGAGACTGTAATGTGAAGTGCCTATTTCACCCACGTTGGGGAATGAACTGTGCCCTGCAGAATGTACTGGTGCTTAGACTCTGGATGCAAGCACGGCATAATTTTAAAGAGTTTTGTAATCTTGAGTTGAAATAAACTCATTTATAACATTGTCTGTTTGTTATTTACACAATCCTTCCAAGGGCGAACGGCTTCCTGTAAAAAATAGATAGAACATGCTTGTGGTCTATGACGCGTGTTGGAATTATGGGAGTGGGGGTTTTGGTTAAGGTTAAGACCCGAACTTTTTCATTCATAAAATGTAAGAGCTCGGTTTGAAATGATTTTTACACAAGTTTTCCTTTTATATCACACATTTATTTTTTAAAATTACAACATTAAGCATTTGCCGAAGTTTTTCTTCGTTGTGTGGTCTGAGAGGTTGCATCCGTCCCCCTGGTTGCAATATAAATCGTGAAAAAATGCTTGCTTAGTCTGAAACACATAAAAAAAAACATTATAAGCACATAAAACTTTGTAGGTTCTCCCGACGAATACATTGTAAAAACTGCTCTCGGGTTTCCAGTCGGGTAGTTATAGATGTGTACTCTAAGCTTTCGGCGACTGTCTGCGTCGTCATCTTCGGAGAAGTGAGATCCAGAGGTTGTGGTGTTGTATATATACCCATGGCAGGACTAGTCAGATGCAGTGGTGGATCCTGATTGGTCGGTGGAAGTAAACGATCTCTCCTTCCGTGATTGGAGCAGAGAAATAGCAGGTTGCCAGGAAGCGGCCAATTGGAACCCTCCGTCTCTATTGATGTTATTTGGGTTCAGTCTGATGTGAAAGGCTTCTTTGATGAGACGGTCCCATAATCCCGGGGTAGAAGCCAGTACCGCTGTGTTGAGGTAGTCCATCTCGTGGCCCATGTCGAGACAATGCTCGGCGATGGCGGACTTTTCAGGTTGCCCAAGACGGTAGTGCCGTTTGTGCTCCTCAATCCTGGTGGAAATGTGGCGTCCTGTCTGTCCAATATAAATCTTGCCACAACTGCAAGAAATTCCATAAACCCCGGGTCTCTGTAATCCAAGGTCATCTTTCACAGGTCTTAGTAGTTGCCGGGTTTTGGTAGGAGGTAGGTGTACAGTCTTGATCCCGTGGCGGCCGAGTAGTCGAGAGATCTTCCCGGAGAGAGGGCCAGTGTACGGGATGAATGCCCGCTTAACATTTTCGTCTCTATCACTCGGTGCTGAAGAATCGGTCCTTTTAAGGGCCCGGGTTATATTAAAGTCTGAATAGCCGTTAGCACTGAAGGTACGTCTGAGGTGTTGAAGTTCCCCATTAAGGCTATCTGCATCGGAGATGGCTCTGGCTCGGTGTACTAGGGTGTTGAGGACAGCCTGTTTCTGTGCTGGATGATGAAAGCTGAGTCCACTCAGATACAAGTCGATATGCATAGGTTTCCGATAAACGCCATGCCCCAGAGTTCCATCGGCACGTCGATAAATGATTATGTATAAGAAAGGCAGGCGGCCATCCTTTTCCAAATCCATAGTAAACTTGATGTTATTTTGGATCCCATTGAGATGGTCAAGGAACTCTTGCAGAGCCTCTCTACCATGAGGCCAAATCAAGAAGGTATCGTCTACATATCTGGCGAAGATTGTAGGCTTCAGATGGGCGGTCTCTAAGGCACGGTGTTCAAAATGTTCCATATAGAGGTCAGCTATGGCAGGTGACAAAGGTGACCCCATAGCCACGCCATCAGTCTGTTGATAGTACTTTCTATCATACACGAAGTAGGAAGATGTGAGGACGTGCTTAAAGAGGTTCACAATTCCTGCATCAAAAAAGGGGGAGAGGAGTTCAAGAGTGTCCTCCAGGGGTACTCTAGTAAATAATGATACCACGTCGAAGCTGACCATGAGGTCTTGGTCACGGACTCGGAGGCTGTCAAGTGTGCGAACAAATTCCATGGAGTTCTTGACATGATGTTCACAGTTATCCACTAACGGAGACAGAAGTCTGGTAAGATATTTAGCCAGGTAATAAGTAGGTGAGCCAATAGTGCTCACAATCGGCCGCAGCGGAGTGTCTGGTTTATGCACTTTAGGGAGACCGTAGAGCCTAGGAGCTGTGGATGACCTAGGTGTCAGACTCTTCTTCACATCATCGGGTAGCCTCGCCGATTTAATCATTGACGTAGTGGACTTTTCAATCTTCAGTGTTGGGTCACGTGCTAAAATCTTGTAGGCTGGGTCATTGAGAAGAGCCTGGATTTTCAAGTCGTAATCTGATGATTTGAGAACGACGGTGGCATTCCCCTTGTCGGCTGGTAGAATAACTATATCTGTGTCCTCGCGTAATGCACGTAGAGCTGTGCGCTCTGCTCGGGAAATGTTGTTCTTGAAGGGAACGGTCCTTTTCAGGGCCAGGCAAGTTTCATGCCGGATTTCTTCAGCTACATTAGATGGAAGGTCATGGATAGCTTGTTCCACACCACTGACGATGTCCATAATGGGAATGGCTCTAGGGGTAGGCGAGAAGTTAAGTCCTTTGTACAGAACAGACTGCGCTGCTGAGTCAAGGTCTTTGCCGCTGAGGTTGACAATTAGACGCTCGGGTTCTAGGCTGGGAGGCGACGGTTTCTTCTGACAAAGACGGTCAAACTTATGGGTTTGCCTCTTGGTGTTTTGGTTGAAGAGACATTGTTCTGCAGCAAAGGTGGAGACGTCTATCCAGTCCCAATCCCTGGGCGAAATATAATAAGACAGTTGTAGGGTCAACTGGAGTAGTCGTCTACTTACTTCGTCTAGTCTACGGCGAGTGTAATGTATGCGTTCCCTCACGAGAGCCCTGCTGGTGCGTTGGAGAATACGGCGACATGCCGATGAGTGAAAAGGCGGGCGAAGTTTGGTGAAATTCGGAACTGTATCGGTGTCTCGGCAACGCTGCAGGAACGCCAACGATGCGAGAAGACTCCCTCGTTTCTTGCGGAATTTTTGTAGCTGCTTGATATCATTGTAAGTATCCTCCCCGTAGAGGTGAATAATAAAACTTTGTAGGTTCTCCCGACGAATACATTGTAAAAACTGCTCTCGGGTTTCCAGTCGGGTAGTTATAGATGTGTACTCTAAGCTTTCGGCGACTGTCTGCGTCGTCATCTTCGGAGAAGTGAGATCCAGAGGTTGTGGTGTTGTATATATACCCATGGCAGGACTAGTCAGATGCAGTGGTGGATCCTGATTGGTCGGTGGAAGTAAACGATCTCTCCTTCCGTGATTGGAGCAGAGAAATAGCAGGTTGCCAGGAAGCGGCCAATTGGAACCCTCCGTCTCTATTGATGTTATTTGGGTTCAGTCTGATGTGAAAGGCTTCTTTGATGAGACGGTCCCATAATCCCGGGGTAGAAGCCAGTACCGCTGTGTTGAGGTAGTCCATCTCGTGGCCCATGTCGAGACAATGCTCGGCGATGGCGGACTTTTCAGGTTGCCCAAGACGGTAGTGCCGTTTGTGCTCCTCAATCCTGGTGGAAATGTGGCGTCCTGTCTGTCCAATATAAATCTTGCCACAACTGCAAGAAATTCCATAAACCCCGGGTCTCTGTAATCCAAGGTCATCTTTCACAGGTCTTAGTAGTTGCCGGGTTTTGGTAGGAGGTAGGTGTACAGTCTTGATCCCGTGGCGGCCGAGTAGTCGAGAGATCTTCCCGGAGAGAGGGCCAGTGTACGGGATGAATGCCCGCTTAACATTTTCGTCTCTATCACTCGGTGCTGAAGAATCGGTCCTTTTAAGGGCCCGGGTTATATTAAAGTCTGAATAGCCGTTAGCACTGAAGGTACGTCTGAGGTGTTGAAGTTCCCCATTAAGGCTATCTGCATCGGAGATGGCTCTGGCTCGGTGTACTAGGGTGTTGAGGACAGCCTGTTTCTGTGCTGGATGATGAAAGCTGAGTCCACTCAGATACAAGTCGGTATGCATAGGTTTCCGATAAACGCCATGCCCCAGAGTTCCATCGGCACGTCGATAAATGATTATGTCTAAGAAAGGCAGGCGGCCATCCTTTTCCAAATCCATAGTAAACTTGATGTTATTGTGGATCCCATTGAGATGGTCAAGGAACTCTTGCAGAGCCTCTCTACCATGAGGCCAAATCAAGAAGGTATCGTCTACATATCTGGCGAAGATTGTAGGCTTCAGATGGGCGGTCTCTAAGGCACGGTGTTCAAAATGTTCCATATAGAGGTCAGCTATGGCAGGTGACAAAGGTGACCCCATAGCCACGCCATCAGTCTGTTGATAGTACTTTCTATCATACACGAAGTAGGAAGATGTGAGGACGTGCTTAAAGAGGTTCACAATTCCTGCATCAAAAAAGGGGGAGAGGAGTTCAAGAGTGTCCTCCAGGGGTACTCTAGTAAATAATGATACCACGTCGAAGCTGACCATGAGGTCTTGGTCACGGACTCGGAGGCTGTCAAGTGTGCGAACAAATTCCATGGAGTTCTTGACATGATGTTCACAGTTATCCACTAACGGAGACAGAAGTCTGGTAAGATATTTAGCCAGGTAATAAGTAGGTGAGCCAATAGTGCTCACAATCGGCCGCAGCGGAGTGTCTGGTTTATGCACTTTAGGGAGACCGTAGAGCCTAGGAGCTGTGGATGACCTAGGTGTCAGACTCTTCTTCACATCATCGGGTAGCCTCGCCGATTTAATCATTGACGTAGTGGACTTTTCAATCTTCAGTGTTGGGTCACGTGCTAAAATCTTGTAGGCTGGGTCATTGAGAAGAGCCTGGATTTTCAAGTCGTAATCTGATGATTTGAGAACGACGGTGGCATTCCCCTTGTCGGCTGGTAGAATAACTATATCTGTGTCCTCGCGTAATGCACGTAGAGCTGTGCGCTCTGCTCGGGAAATGTTATTCTTGAAGGGAACGGTCCTTTTCAGGGCCAGGCAAGTTTCATGCCGGATTTCTTCAGCTACATTAGATGGAAGGTCATGGATAGCTTGTTCCACACCACTGACGATGTCCATAATGGGAATGGCTCTAGGGGTAGGCGAGAAGTTAAGTCCTTTGTACAGAACAGACTGCGCTGCTGAGTCAAGGTCTTTGCCGCTGAGGTTGACAATTAGACGCTCGGGTTCTAGGCTGGGAGGCGACGGTTTCTTCTGACAAAGACGGTCAAACTTATGGGTTTGCCTCTTGGTGTTTTGGTTGAAGAGACATTGTTCTGCAGCAAAGGTGGAGACGTCTATCCAGTCCCAATCCCTGGGCGAAATATAATAAGACAGTTGTAGGGTCAACTGGAGTAGTCGTCTACTTACTTCGTCTAGTCTACGGCGAGTGTAATGTATGCGTTCCCTCACGAGAGCCCTGCTGGTGCGTTGGAGAATACGGCGACATGCCGATGAGTGAAAAGGCGGGCGAAGTTTGGTGAAATTCGGAACTGTATCGGTGTCTCGGCAACGCTGCAGGAACGCCAACGATGCGAGAAGACTCCCTCGTTTCTTGCGGAATTTTTGTAGCTGCTTGATATCATTGTAAGTATCCTCCCCGTAGAGGTGAATAATAAAACTTTGTAGGTTCTCCCGACGAATACATTGTAAAAACTGCTCTCGGGTTTCCAGTCGGGTAGTTATAGATGTGTACTCTAAGCTTTCGGCGACTGTCTGCGTCGTCATCTTCGGAGAAGTGAGATCCAGAGGTTGTGGTGTTGTATATATACCCATGGCAGGACTAGTCAGATGCAGTGGTGGATCCTGATTGGTCGGTGGAAGTAAACGATCTCTCCTTCCGTGATTGGAGCAGAGAAATAGCAGGTTGCCAGGAAGCGGCCAATTGGAACCCTCCGTCTCTATTGATGTTATTTGGGTTCAGTCTGATGTGAAAGGCTTCTTTGATGAGACGGTCCCATAATCCCGGGGTAGAAGCCAGTACCGCTGTGTTGAGGTAGTCCATCTCGTGGCCCATGTCGAGACAATGCTCGGCGATGGCGGACTTTTCAGGTTGCCCAAGACGGTAGTGCCGTTTGTGCTCCTCAATCCTGGTGGAAATGTGGCGTCCTGTCTGTCCAATATAAATCTTGCCACAACTGCAAGAAATTCCATAAACCCCGGGTCTCTGTAATCCAAGGTCATCTTTCACAGGTCTTAGTAGTTGCCGGGTTTTGGTAGGAGGTAGGTGTACAGTCTTGATCCCGTGGCGGCCGAGTAGTCGAGAGATCTTCCCGGAGAGAGGGCCAGTGTACGGGATGAATGCCCGCTTAACATTTTCGTCTCTATCACTCGGTGCTGAAGAATCGGTCCTTTTAAGGGCCCGGGTTATATTAAAGTCTGAATAGCCGTTAGCACTGAAGGTACGTCTGAGGTGTTGAAGTTCCCCATTAAGGCTATCTGCATCGGAGATGGCTCTGGCTCGGTGTACTAGGGTGTTGAGGACAGCCTGTTTCTGTGCTGGATGATGAAAGCTGAGTCCACTCAGATACAAGTCGGTATGCATAGGTTTCCGATAAACGCCATGCCCCAGAGTTCCATCGGCACGTCGATAAATGATTATGTCTAAGAAAGGCAGGCGGCCATCCTTTTCCAAATCCATAGTAAACTTGATGTTATTGTGGATCCCATTGAGATGGTCAAGGAACTCTTGCAGAGCCTCTCTACCATGAGGCCAAATCAAGAAGGTATCGTCTACATATCTGGCGAAGATTGTAGGCTTCAGATGGGCGGTCTCTAAGGCACGGTGTTCAAAATGTTCCATATAGAGGTCAGCTATGGCAGGTGACAAAGGTGACCCCATAGCCACGCCATCAGTCTGTTGATAGTACTTTCTATCATACACGAAGTAGGAAGATGTGAGGACGTGCTTAAAGAGGTTCACAATTCCTGCATCAAAAAAGGGGGAGAGGAGTTCAAGAGTGTCCTCCAGGGGTACTCTAGTAAATAATGATACCACGTCGAAGCTGACCATGAGGTCTTGGTCACGGACTCGGAGGCTGTCAAGTGTGCGAACAAATTCCATGGAGTTCTTGACATGATGTTCACAGTTATCCACTAACGGAGACAGAAGTCTGGTAAGATATTTAGCCAGGTAATAAGTAGGTGAGCCAATAGTGCTCACAATCGGCCGCAGCGGAGTGTCTGGTTTATGCACTTTAGGGAGACCGTAGAGCCTAGGAGCTGTGGATGACCTAGGTGTCAGACTCTTCTTCACATCATCGGGTAGCCTCGCCGATTTAATCATTGACGTAGTGGACTTTTCAATCTTCAGTGTTGGGTCACGTGCTAAAATCTTGTAGGCTGGGTCATTGAGAAGAGCCTGGATTTTCAAGTCGTAATCTGATGATTTGAGAACGACGGTGGCATTCCCCTTGTCGGCTGGTAGAATAACTATATCTGTGTCCTCGCGTAATGCACGTAGAGCTGTGCGCTCTGCTCGGGAAATGTTATTCTTGAAGGGAACGGTCCTTTTCAGGGCCAGGCAAGTTTCATGCCGGATTTCTTCAGCTACATTAGATGGAAGGTCATGGATAGCTTGTTCCACACCACTGACGATGTCCATAATGGGAATGGCTCTAGGGGTAGGCGAGAAGTTAAGTCCTTTGTACAGAACAGACTGCGCTGCTGAGTCAAGGTCTTTGCCGCTGAGGTTGACAATTAGACGCTCGGGTTCTAGGCTGATGTGAAGAAGAGTCTGACACCTAGGTCATCCACAGCTCCTAGGCTCTACGGTCTCCCTAAAGTGCATAAACCAGACACTCCGCTGCGGCCGATTGTGAGCACTATTGGCTCACCTACTTATTACCTGGCTAAATATCTTACCAGACTTCTGTCTCCGTTAGTGGGTAACTGTGAACATCATGTCAAGAACTCCATGGAATTTGTTCTCACACTTGACAGCCTCCGAGTCCGTGACCAAGACCTCATGGTCAGCTTCGACGTGGTATCATTATTTACTAGAGTACCCCTGGAGGACACTCTTGAACTCCTCTCCCCCTTTTTTGATGCAGGAATTGTGAACCTCTTTAAGCACGTCCTCACATCTTCCTACTTCGTGTATGATAGAAAGTACTATCAACAGACTGATGGCGTGGCTATGGGGTCACCTTTGTCACCTGCCATAGCTGACCTCTATATGGAACATTTTGAACACCGTGCCTTAGAGACCGCCCATCTGAAGCCTACAATCTTCGCCAGATATGTAGACGATACCTTCTTGATTTGGCCTCATGGTAGAGAGGCTCTGCAAGAGTTCCTTGACCATCTCAATGGGATCCACAATAACATCAAGTTTACTATGGATTTGGAAAAGGATGGCCGCCTGCCTTTCTTAGACATAATCATTTATCGACGTGCCGATGGAACTCTGGGGCATGGCGTTTATCGGAAACCTATGCATACCGACTTGTATCTGAGTGGACTCAGCTTTCATCATCCAGCACAGAAACAGGCTGTCCTCAACACCCTAGTACACCGAGCCAGAGCCATCTCCGATGCAGATAGCCTTAATGGGGAACTTCAACACCTCAGACGTACCTTCAGTGCTAACGGCTATTCAGACTTTAATATAACCCGGGCCCTTAAAAGGACCGATTCTTCAGCACCGAGTGATAGAGACGAAAATGTTAAGCGGGCATTCATCCCGTACACTGGCCCTCTCTCCGGGAAGATCTCTCGACTACTCGGCCGCCACGGGATCAAGACTGTACACCTACCTCCTACCAAAACCCGGCAACTACTAAGACCTGTGAAAGATGACCTTGGATTACAGAGACCCGGGGTTTATGGAATTTCTTGCAGTTGTGGCAAGATTTATATTGGACAGACAGGACGCCACATTTCCACCAGGATTGAGGAGCACAAACGGCACTACCGTCTTGGGCAACCTGAAAAGTCCGCCATCGCCGAGCATTGTCTCGACATGGGCCACGAGATGGACTACCTCAACACAGCGGTACTGGCTTCTACCCCGGGATTATGGGACCGTCTCATCAAAGAAGCCTTTCACATCAGACTGAACCCAAATAACATCAATAGAGACGGAGGGTTCCAATTGGCCGCTTCCTGGCAACCTGCTATTTCTCTGCTCCAATCACGGAAGGAGAGATCGTTTACTTCCACCGACCAATCAGGATCCACCACTGCATCTGACTAGTCCTGCCATGGGTATATATACAACACCACAACCTCTGGATCTCACTTCTCCGAAGATGACGACGCAGACAGTCGCCGAAAGCTTAGAGTACACATCTATAACTACCCGACTGGAAACCCGAGAGCAGTTTTTACAATGTATTCGTCGGGAGAACCTACAAAGTTTTATTATTCACCTCTACGGGGAGGATACTTACAATGATATCAAGCAGCTACAAAAATTCCGCAAGAAACGAGGGAGTCTTCTCGCATCGTTGGCGTTCCTGCAGCGTTGCCGAGACACCGATACAGTTCCGAATTTCACCAAACTTCGCCCGCCTTTTCACTCATCGGCATGTCGCCGTATTCTCCAACGCACCAGCAGGGCTCTCGTGAGGGAACGCATACATTACACTCGCCGTAGACTAGACGAAGTAAGTAGACGACTACTCCAGTTGACCCTACAACTGTCTTATTATATTTCGCCCAGGGATTGGGACTGGATAGACGTCTCCACCTTTGCTGCAGAACAATGTCTCTTCAACCAAAACACCAAGAGGCAAACCCATAAGTTTGACCGTCTTTGTCAGAAGAAACCGTCGCCTCCCAGCCTAGAACCCGAGCGTCTAATTGTCAACCTCAGCGGCAAAGACCTTGACTCAGCAGCGCAGTCTGTTCTGTACAAAGGACTTAACTTCTCGCCTACCCCTAGAGCCATTCCCATTATGGACATCGTCAGTGGTGTGGAACAAGCTATCCATGACCTTCCATCTAATGTAGCTGAAGAAATCCGGCATGAAACTTGCCTGGCCCTGAAAAGGACCGTTCCCTTCAAGAACAACATTTCCCGAGCAGAGCGCACAGCTCTACGTGCATTACGCGAGGACACAGATATAGTTATTCTACCAGCCGACAAGGGGAATGCCACCGTCGTTCTCAAATCATCAGATTACGACTTGAAAATCCAGGCTCTTCTCAATGACCCAGCCTACAAGATTTTAGCACGTGACCCAACACTGAAGATTGAAAAGTCCACTACGTCAATGATTAAATCGGCGAGGCTACCCGATGATGTGAAGAAGAGTCTGACACCTAGGTCATCCACAGCTCCTAGGCTCTACGGTCTCCCTAAAGTGCATAAACCAGACACTCCGCTGCGGCCGATTGTGAGCACTATTGGCTCACCTACTTATTACCTGGCTAAATATCTTACCAGACTTCTGTCTCCGTTAGTGGATAACTGTGAACATCATGTCAAGAACTCCATGGAATTTGTTCGCACACTTGACAGCCTCCGAGTCCGTGACCAAGACCTCATGGTCAGCTTCGACGTAGTATCATTATTTACTAGAGTACCCCTGGAGGACACTCTTGAACTCCTCTCCCCCTTTTTTGATGCAGGAATTGTGAACCTCTTTAAGCACGTCCTCACATCTTCCTACTTCGTGTATGATAGAAAGTACTATCAACAGACTGATGGCGTGGCTATGGGGTCACCTTTGTCACCTGCCATAGCTGACCTCTATATGGAACATTTTGAACACCGTGCCTTAGAGACCGCCCATCTGAAGCCTACAATCTTCGCCAGATATGTAGACGATACCTTCTTGATTTGGCCTCATGGTAGAGAGGCTCTGCAAGAGTTCCTTGACCATCTCAATGGGATCCAAAATAACATCAAGTTTACTATGGATTTGGAAAAGGATGGCCGCCTGCCTTTCTTATACATAATCATTTATCGACGTGCCGATGGAACTCTGGGGCATGGCGTTTATCGGAAACCTATGCATATCGACTTGTATCTGAGTGGACTCAGCTTTCATCATCCAGCACAGAAACAGGCTGTCCTCAACACCCTAGTACACCGAGCCAGAGCCATCTCCGATGCAGATAGCCTTAATGGGGAACTTCAACACCTCAGACGTACCTTCAGTGCTAACGGCTATTCAGACTTTAATATAACCCGGGCCCTTAAAAGGACCGATTCTTCAGCACCGAGTGATAGAGACGAAAATGTTAAGCGTTCATTCATCCCGTACACTGGCCCTCTCTCCGGGAAGATCTCTCGACTACTCGGCCGCCACGGGATCAAGACTGTACACCTACCTCCTACCAAAACCCGGCAACTACTAAGACCTGTGAAAGATGACCTTGGATTACAGAGACCCGGGGTTTATGGAATTTCTTGCAGTTGTGGCAAGATTTATATTGGACAGACAGGACGCCACATTTCCACCAGGATTGAGGAGCACAAACGGCACTACCGTCTTGGGCAACCTGAAAAGTCCGCCATCGCCGAGCATTGTCTCGACATGGGCCACGAGATGGACTACCTCAACACAGCGGTACTGGCTTCTACCCCGGGATTATGGGACCGTCTCATCAAAGAAGCCTTTCACATCAGACTGAACCCAAATAACATCAATAGAGACGGAGGGTTCCAATTGGCCGCTTCCTGGCAACCTGCTATTTCTCTGCTCCAATCACGGAAGGAGAGATCGTTTACTTCCACCGACCAATCAGGATCCACCACTGCATCTGACTAGTCCTGCCATGGGTATATATACAACACCACAACCTCTGGATCTCACTTCTCCGAAGATGACGACGCAGACAGTCGCCGAAAGCTTAGAGTACACATCTATAACTACCCGACTGGAAACCCGAGAGCAGTTTTTACATTATAAGCACAGTGTTACAAAATTATAATTCAATGGGTAGGGGGTGGTGATAGTAATACTTACAGCTTGCTGCAGCTTCTCGAAAAGGTAGCACTCCGGCTTACACTTCAAGCTCCACATTGAGAAGTGTCCCTCCTCGGGCCTCCTGCACCGGTGGAAATGGTTGACACCATCGCAGACTTGCTTATGGAAGATGTTGTCGTGGTAGCATAAGTCCCCAGCCGTATCCTGAAGGGTGTTGCCGCAGGGTAGGATCGGCGACGAGTCAACATGTTCCTGGTTGAATCCATATATGTTGGTACTTCGGATGGGAAACTCCACCTTCCTCACGTCGTGCCCATAGGAATCGTATATAGTCAGTTGTACCGACTCTGTTGGCTCGGGTGATGGCGGCTACGGACATTCTTCTACCGCAGGTTCCATATCTGGGATTATAATCTCTGCAAACGTTGAGTCCGGGATCTCCTCCCATAGTTGACGTACTAGTTCTTGAGAAGACATACTGTTGTTGAACTCCTCACGTATCATTCCTTATATATGATTTGAAGAGACCACACGCGTGGCTCGTGCCACAGCATGCCTCCCACGTACACTTTCACAATATAAATGCCTTGCGTTGGTCCAGCTGTTACACTACGCTCTGCGTAGGTCCATATCCCTCCCACGTACACTTTTACATTATAAACGCTTTGCATAGGTCCACCTGTTACACTACGCTTTGCGTAGGTCCATATGTATGACTATTCTATTTTTCTTAATTTTAGTTTGAAAACAGTGCTCAATATAATATTAAAAAATCTTAAATTACGTAGGCAGCTGTCATTAAACTCGGTTATTCACTAATAATGTTGTAATTAATAATAACTTTACAAAAATAATAATAATAATAATATAAAAAATAAAAACTAAGTAACATTTAGAAGAGGCAATAGTATCCCATAGTCTGAACTATATACGTCACGGTACAGTTATAGATTAAACATTATAACAATAAAAATTATTTTCTAAAATTCTGCCAGATGCAGGATTCGAACCTGCGACCCCTTTGTGGGACCAGAACTTAAGTCTAGTGCCTTCGACCGCTCGGCCAATCTGGCGGGGGGATAAAATAAAAATCAATCGATAAATTTATTCATCGTAGCGATATCTCTTGGGGTCGATCTCTCGTAAATATAAACAATGAGAAATATCATTTAGAAGAAGCAATAGTATCCCATACTCTGAACTATATAAGTCACGGTTACAGTTATAGATTAAACATAATAACAATAAAAATTACTTTCTAAAATTCTGCCAGATGCAGGATTCGAACCTGCGACCCCTTTGGGGACCAGAACTTGAGTCTAGCGCCTAGCGATCTCTCGTAAATATATAGTCAATCCGAAATCAGAATTTAAAAAAATGGTAATAGCGAAATAAATTCTAAAATATAGCCAATGTAAAAATAGCAGTAGGTTTTCAGCTGAATGACTCAAATCGTCCGCAGGTTATGTATTTATATCGACCCACGCTAAGGTACAGCGTCGACGCGTATGCAGGACCCACGCTAAGGTACAACGTCGGCGCGCATGCGTATAACGGTCCCCACGCATATGTAAGACGATGGCGTGCATGCAGGACCCCCGCCGAGGTAAGCTGGGCTCCGCACCGCTGGGTTATTTTCGGACGCGGAGTTTGAACTCCTCAGCCGAGACGCGAGGCTGCACGTGTGCAGACAACATCTGGACTCCCGCCAAGACAGCGAGACACGCAAGCCCGCAATATTACAATATCACAAATATTTACCAATAGCGAACCGATAGTTTCCACAAAACACTTAGGCCATTGTTCTGCACAGGGTGGAGCAAAGGGCGCATGCACCCAGATGTCAAAAGAGCTATGATCAATAAGGGTGCAAGCACCCAGGTGGCCAAAGGGCAGTGGTCAGTGGTCAGTGGGGGTGGGGGAGTGGTCAGTGGGTTGGGAGTGGACAGTGGTCAGCTGCTCCACCATCGCTCCACCAGTGACGTCATCGGCAAAACCATACTATTATTATTATTATTATTATTATTATTATTATTATTATTATTATTATTACATATTTTATATACGAGGGCTATTCAGAAAGTAAGGAACGTTTTGGAATTTAAAAAAACCAGGTACAAGAAAAACATTTTATTATATACATGTGAAAGAGGAACTAAAATACTACTTTTCAACATAATCACCATACAAATTCAGGCACTTAACAAGCGGTAGACAAGCTTTGAAATTCCTGTGTCATAGAATTCTGCCGCCACGAGCGTGGTGCAATAATAAACTCTGAGCGGTACTGCCAAACATTATAAAACCTTAGGAGAGCTGTCCAAAATAAGCGCCGAGGAAAATTGTCATCCAAAATTTTGCTTTTGCATGACAATGCCCGACCTCACACGGCACACCGTATGCCGGCAACTCTTGAACTCGTTCAACTGGGAAGTTTTCCTCGTCCCCCCTACAGTCCTGATCTTGCTCCAAGTGATTTTCACTTGTTCCCGAAAATGAAGACCTGGCTAGCAACACAGCGTTTTGACGACGATGAGGAGCTCCAGGTACACGTCACTGAGTGGCTGAGATCACAGGCGGCAGAATTCTATGACACAGGAATTTCAAAGCTTGTCCACCGCTTGATAAGTGCCTGAATTTGTATGGTGATTATGTTGAAAATTAGTATATTAGTCCCTCTTTCACATGTATATAACAAAATGTTTTTCTTGTCCTTAATTTTTTAAAATTCCAAAACGTTCCTTACTTTCTGAATAGCCCTCATATTATGCTTATTATACAATTCCTGCTGTTAAAATCTAAAAGATGTTAACCTGTTTTCTAAAAAATAAAGAAGAATATAAACCACCTTGAGTAAAGTGGTTGTAAAAATGAAAAGAAAGTTACCACGTTTCTAACCCCATCCCCGAAGGATGCAAAACCCAAATATAATCTGATGTACTGGTAGAGGAAGTAAACAGTAAAATAATTGATTGTCCAAACTTTCATAATAGTTTAATCTAGCTTTCAGTATTTTTTAAAATCTTTTTTTTACATATATTGGCATTGTTCTTCATCACCACTGACATTACGGACATTACGAAAGCAGCTAAATAATTTCATCTCTCCATTTTAATTCAGTTCCCGAGAAGTATAACCTCAAAAAATGCTCCAGTTAGGAGTTGACTTGTACATTTTCCTACGGTAAAGATTACTGACAGTTAAGAGATTTTTACCAACAGTTAACGCCTAACCAGATATTGTAAAATCTAACTGTCAGTAAAGTAACCGTAAAAGTAGCCTAAATATTTTACTGGAGGTGGTAATAACGGGCCTAAGGATAAGAATGGATTTCTTGAAACAATTTTTCAGGTCAGTTTTATAGTTTTAGTGAAGTTCTGTGATAAGATTTCTACTCCTTTTTTCATAATGCTATAACTTCACTTCCACATTAAATTATATAATAATTGTTAGCTTTATTTTTTTTACTTGTAACATGGATTAAGAAATGCATGCACCGACAAAATGATTGATTGATTGATTGATTGTTTTTATTCACCATAGGAGATTTTACAAGAAATCGTGGTTTCGTCAAACTTAAGTCTAAAATATACAAAATCTTAATAAGTAAACATAAAAACTAATATTTAAACTTATTCCTTAGCACACAAGTAAGATAAATTACAATAATAACAATGATACAAGTGGTAGAATATATACATAAGAGTTACAAATGTAACAGTCACAGCTGTGGTGCTGACATAAAGGAAAAAAACACAAATAAAATGGGAGAGGAAATTCAGAATTTGCCTAAGCAATGGTCAAATTTAGATATTCATTTGTACTGAACGGTAGTTCTAGTTGTAAGATATTTTTGACAGCTTTTTTAAACTTATGGTTACTTAATTCTTTTATGTGATTTGGAAGTTTATTAAACAAATTTATGCCTTGGTGCGAAGTGCTGTTTAGACTCTTGGTAAGCCTATGGTAGGATAGGTGTATGTCATTGGCTCTTCTTGTGTTATGCGAATGATAATCCGAATTCTTCCCAAAGGCGTTTATATTGTTGTGTATAAAGCATATGGTTTCTAACATATATATACATGGTAGGGGTAGTACTTTAAGTTCTTTAAAGATGGGTTTGCTTTCTGCTCTGATTGGTACTTGCTTTATAATCTTGAGTATCCTTTTTTGTAGTTTGAACGCAAGAGAGATTTTTGGTGATGCTCCCCATAAGGTTATTCCATAGGAGATGACAGAATGTACATATCCATAATACACTGCCATTTGGACTTCTATTGGTGTTATTTTGTTCAGGACTCGAAAGACATAGCATAAGGTGCTTAGTTTTTTTATTAGATGCTGTATGTGAGTTTCCCATGTTAAATTTTTATCAATATAGACACCTAAAAATTTAGTATTTGCCTCTTCTTTGATTAAAGCTTCATTTAGTATGATTTTAATAGGGTCACACAATATTTGGGGACTGAAGTGGAGGAAGACTGTTTTGTTAGTATTTATTTTTAATTTGTTTTCTTGAAGCCAGTTTTCTAGTTTTCTTGTAGTTCCATTTATTTGTGCTTGCAGTTCATTTTGTTTAATATTGCTAAATATCATGTTTGTATCGTCGGCAAAGAGAATAGTCATAGCTTCTGTGATTGTTGATGTGAGATTATTTATATATATTAGGAATAAGACCGGACCTAGGATGGACCCTTGAGGAACCCCACACTTGATCGTCGCAAGATTGGATCTTGATGAGTCCATCTCCACAAACTGTTTCCTGTTGCTTAAGTATGATTTGAACCAATTTTCCGCTACACCTCTTATCCCAAAGTGATTTAGTTTCCTGAGTAGAATAGCATGATCCACATTGTCAAAACCTTTACTGAGATCTAGGAATAGTCCTAGAGTGTGTTCCTTATTATCTCTAGCATTAAGTACAGTATTTATAAATGAATATAGCGCATTATTAATACCTTTGTTATGACGAAATCCATACTGATTTGGAGAAAGCAGATTACACGATTCTAGAAAGGGTACCAGTCTATTATACATGCATTTTTCCAAAATTTTTGAGAATACCGACAGAAGCGATATAGGCCTATAATTTTCAATGCTGTGTTTATCACCCTTCTTAAATATGGGGCAAACCTTGGCTGTTTTGAATATTTCGGGGAACTTACCGGATTCTAAAGATAAATTGCAGGGTTTAATTAAATATTGGGAACATTCTTTTACAATGGTGTCAGGTATATCATCTGGTCCACAGGATCTCTTGTTTTTTAGCTTTTTTATTATGTTCTTTATTTCTGTTTCAGTTACTGGGGTCAAAAACAAAGTAATATTATTTTCATAGTTGGCATCTTGTATTTGAGGTTTATTTGCATGACTTGTTTGGGAGACATCTGTTGTATTGGAAAAGTAATTTTTAAATATTTCTACAATTTCTCTTAAATTTCTAATCTTCTGTCCATTTGTGGTGATTTCTATTTGACTATGATGGGATTGGTTTTTGCCTGTCTCTTTCTTGACAACATTCCACACTGCTTTACCTTTATTGTCTGAATTTAGAATATATTTTTTGTTATGATACAGTTTTGCTGCTTGGATTACCCTTTTCAAGATATCAGTATATGTTTTGTAGTACAATTTAAAGTTTGGGTCATTTGTGTTTTTGTACATTCTGTGCAGAAATCTTTTACGCTTACAAGAAGTAACAATTCCTTCAGTTATCCATGTGTTTGAGCTTCCTTTCTGATTGGATACTTTTAGTATTCTTTTAACTGGATGGGAAATATTAAAATAATAAGTTATTGTGTTTAAGAACTCTGTTGCTCTGTTGTCTATATTAGTGATATCCATTAGAGTATTCCAGCTTTCGCTTTGTAACAAGAATTTAAAATATTCATTGTTTTCTTGATTGAAGGTTCTGTGTTTTTTGTCTAGCTTTTCTTCTGGAATTTGTTCAGGATTAGAATTTACATGGATGAGTGTTGCGTTATGGTCAGAAATTCCAAAATCTATATTTTCTGTAGTGTATGTTTTGAGATCATTATTTATTATGATTTGGTCTAAACATGTCCGTGATGTTGGTGTGATGCGGGTAGGGGAATGTATAATATCAGTGAGATTGTATGAATTTGTTAATGTCCTGAATTCTTGTATGTGGATATTATCATCATCGAGGAAATTTATATTATTGTTATGTTATATTGTTATATTATGCTGTTAATATGCAGTTCAGGATTTCATATTTTAATTGTAAGCAGTGAACAGAAGGCAGAAAATTGTTGAATTTAATATTTATGTTCATTTCTAATGTGTGATAAGGAATATTGATTTCTGTACAGATTTTGAAAACTCTAAACAGTAATTGCGAAACACCATATCTGTTGTGGGACAATGGGACAAGAGCTGAGCTTTGTGAGTTCCTAGACCAGCAAAGCAGGCTTGGAATGGACAGCAGTGATCCCTCATGTGGTATTGAATTTGTATACACTGCTCATAAGAAAGAACTTATTATTGGGGAAATATTTGTGCGAATCTACAATCAACAGCCTACATACCCCATACACGTAAGTATATTTTATTTCTTAAGGTTTTAATTTTTTTAATTGAATATTGACATTTCTGACTGATATTTTAGTAAACAGAATGAAACTTTTGGAGGGAAGGTACAAAAAGTGCCCAGATGTTTTAACTGCTAGAATGTTATCTTGATATAACAGGGTGTCCGTATTTTGGAAAGTCAGGGAAAGTCTGGGAATTTTGTAAAGTGAAGGATAAATTCGGGGGAATTTATAAAAAAAAAATAGAAGTCAGTGAAAATAATTTGCCCCAATGAGTGAAATGTAAGGGATATGTGTTTTGCTCCAGTCTGCTGTAACTCAGAATGTATAAGCGATTTTCTTTTCAGTACCTAAGCAAATCATTTCTTATTTTTATTATAGATTTTAATGTAGTCTTTTTGGCAAATCTTCAATTAAATTTACAGTTAAAAATAGTTGAAGACATTGATTTTTGTGGTCAGGGAAATTTTAGTTTTTCATCATGAAAAGTCAGGTAAATTAATTTTGAAATTTCTGTGTACACCCTGAATAATCTCACAGTCTTACTAATAAAACATAAATTAAACAAAGTGTGTGGCATGCATATCCCAGCTACTGATTCTGCAGACTCCGAGGCAAGCGGTACACAGGATTTTCTTCTCACTTTTTCCTCCACCAGTGCAAGTAGACCTGCCCTCTCAGAGGGTTGGGAACTATAGGGATGAGTGGCAGTGGCATAGGAAGGGTGCCATACCCGGGGGGTGACAAAATAAAAATATGTGTCTTTGTAAGTAAAACGTTGCTCAAGAAAATAATAATATTATTTAAAACAATTAAATAAGCTTAACAACTTTCTACAAGTCAACATGCGTATTGAAACTTCTTTTAGTTTTAAATGCAGTCAACAAAGGTAATAAAACGCGGCTGAACTGGCCGCTGTGTTGATACGAACAATAATATTATGGTTAGGGGGAGGAGTGTTTATTTCTGCCGATGCTTGTCTCTGAAGTTTTATTAATTTAAATGAGACTTCAACAATCGGTGATATTTTATATCACTCAAGCCACAACCAATTATACCCGCTGCGGCAGTCATGACTTTTCCGAAGTCTCCGGCAATCTAGATTTTGAACTGGTATGTGCGCATATTTAAGAATAGATTATTAATAATGCAGTTTTGTAAAATACTTACATTACTTGTTTATGAAATTTATTAGGATCAACCTATAAAAAAATCTGATGTATAATTCACATAACTTCTTCTGCCCAAATAAAAGTTAGCCTCCCCTTAAAAATAAGAGAAAGTCGTCGCCATTCTTCGTGTCACATCCCCAAAAGCTACCTAACCCAAATACAAAATTTTGTTTTCGTACGATTTTCCTTTGCAAGAGGCCATATTGCAAGGAGCGCGTATTCAGAGTGGGTGGCTTATAACCAGGGCCGTAGCAAGGTCCTTCTGCGCCCTTGGCGAGTTTGACAAATCTGCGGCCTCCAATACTGGGGGGGGGGGGGGGGTAGACAATCAGCAGTAGTAGCTATATCAATATCATCCACATACCTATTCCATACCTTAAGGCTAGTGTCCACATGGGAGCTGAGAGTAATCTCAGGTGGTTTGTCCACTAGAGAGTGCTAGTCCAATACTGAGTAGCTGAGAATAAATCTTGCAACATTATTTCACAACTGTGTCTACTTAAAATAGATATTGTGCAGGTTTTCATCATACATTTACGGACAAGATGGCCGAACAATAATGTATTATTCGTTGTTAATATTAATGTAAGCATATTATGAGAGCTTGCTGAAGGCTTTTAAGTGAATCCATTCATTCAAATATTACGCGTTTAAAAGAATTTGACAATCTAATAATGTCAGGATATCGTCAGAACGTCATGAAGTATTAGTGAAAACGATAGGTCTATTATTTAACCTCTGCATCCATAAAGACCAAGAGTCAACAAATGCTCCTTCTTGATTGGTCCTTTACCACTAGAGCAAAAGCATTTTATGCGTCACTGTTACATGTCTCTACTTTTATATGCAATATACTCATGCATGTCATCTTGATCCCCTCAAAAGAGTACAAAGACAATCACCAAGACTGATTAGGCTACAGGAGCCATGTTTCTAAACTCCTATTTGGAAATACCCAACGTAACAGAATATGTGGAATTGTATGTAGTCTGCACTAATATTGTGTTCATTTATATCATGACTTAACGACGGGGCTGTACTGCAACTTAGGCCAATGACCGTCACTGCTGTTCCAGAATTTTATCCCTCAGGAGATCCCTACATACCTCTAATCTACAGACATGAGGGTTACTGCATCCTTTACAGCCTTCTTCACCTTAGAATATTCTGTAGAAGAATCAATGATTGCCCATAGTGAACCATGGAGATTATCAGTACTTCATTATGTTTCATAAGTGAATGTAATCTAAAATGTTGTTATTGTTCAGTTATCCCCTTATAAACTTGCTACATTTCTTCATCATGAACATATGAACATTAAACAATATTATAATCCATTATCACTGAGTATTATCCGTCTTAGATTTTGTTTTTAGAAAATATAAATAAAATCAGGTAAACTGATATAACAAAGTGTCAGTATGCTTTTTAAATCATTTATAATTTGCAGTTATGATATACAGAAAATAAGTTTTTTTTTTTTTAAATAGATCTCCGAGTTAAACTCCAGATCGATTCATTAAGCAGGGCTTACGGAAGAACAATGGTCTAAAGTTTGATTCTTAACCTTAATTCATATTGGTATACTGTACACTGATATAATAAATTCTTAAAATATGTAAATATTTTACAAAATGCATTTACAATGAAATAGAACAGTAAACGAATAAGAAGAGGATAGTTCCACCTAGCGGTATGCAGTTTTGTTCTGAGTATAGGCTTATGCAATTTTAACGCAACACAATAACTTTAAAGCTAGTTTCTGTTAATGAAATAACATTTATAGGCTTATGTTATCATTCTTTAGGATTGATGTTGTAGGTCAATGAAAGAGAATGAATTCCCAGTTTTTTTTTTAAAGAAAAATGTAATACTTATTTAAGCACATTGACAAAATAGAATACAAGAATGGAATAGGCTCAATTTAACATAATTAATAATAATAAAAAAAAATTTGCTTTAGGGTGGATTCGAACGTGATATCTCTTGATCACTAGACAAGCATCTTACCCCAAGACCAAACCACACTGCAACTTTTGAGTGTCCAATACCAAAGAATACTATCTCGTCGTAGCTCACAGAAAAGAAAAATCACCGTATTTCGAAATTAGGCTATATTTCGAGCCTTCTAGTTTTCCTATGTTACAATATTGTATTATTTCATTCATTGGTACGATAATATTCGCGATATCCGAGTCATAAATGCGGATTTGGCCCTCGCTAAAGCAGCGTACCAACTTATGCATATTCTCATGTTTTTATTTATTAAGAGTTCAGGAATTATTAATCTGACATAGGCTGAAGTAAAATTCAATGCTTTAATTTAATTGTAATCAATTTTAGCAAAATAATTAGTCATTATACAACAGCATTTCATCTATAATCGTACATATGGGAACATTTGTTTTTCATGTAGATGTCAACTGTCCATGGCAACTGAAGGAAGCTTTATAAGCTGTCATTAATTGAGGACGCTATAAGAAAGAACCGAGAATTTGATTTTTCATTTGAAGAAGGTGCCTTCTTTTTACCCTCCTTTACTAAAGAAGGTTATAACAGGAATTGAAGGCTTGTTCCAGAATTCCCCGTTATTGACCTTAGTTACGGGACTCGCCCACTGATTGGTTGGCCGCGTGCCAATCAAAATGCTTCGAATTGAACCAAAATATTATATTAAATTTGACTGTTAATTACTCTTTATTTCGGTACTGGTCAACCGATTAGGTCCAAATTCAATAGGCTCATTGCTACGGTCGTTATAAATGAGTATACGAAGTTTCATGAAAATCCGATAAAGCGTATTTGAGTTACCGCGCCTTTTGTTATATGATACCATAAAAAGGCACTAAATTGGGTATTATTCCGGTACCGGCCAACCGATTTGGTCCAATATCAACAGACGTCTTCCCATGGACATTATAAATAGGTAGTCCAAGTTTCATAAAAATCCGATAAAGCGTGTGTGAGTTATGGCACCTTTAAAATAGACACTAAATTGGGTTTTACTCCGGTACCGTTGAACCGATTTGATCCAATTTCAATAGGGTTCTTCCCATGGACATTATAAACGCGTATACCAAGTTTCATTAAAATTCGATAAAGCGTATTTGAGTTAGAGCGTGTACAGACACACGGACGGACAGACGGACAGACATTTTTCGTCCCCCACACAATCTCATAAAGTACCATACTGGCACTTAATAAATATTGAAGGCAAATTAAATAACTGAATATTTAGAGCCTATGTATAATCAATTTTAAAAATCAATTAATATTTTATAATTACTGTATAAATATATAAAATTGTACAGATATATTAAATTTAATATTACGTATGTATAGGCCCTAAAATCAACAAAATTATGAAATTTCTTTATATCAATTTTATCATATGGCTTGGTGGGCATAATATACACATCATCCACTCTCAGAGAACTCTCAGCTATATGAAACAGATTCGTATAGTGCGAGATTGCAAAGGCGTGTCCACCTGCGAGTTGACTCTCTGAATACCACTCTCCACTACCTCTTAGACACATGTCCACATACCGAAATGCAACTCTCGAGAGTTTCTTGCACATTCCGCTCCCATGTGGACACAAACCTTTTAATATGTGTGGAAATTATTTTGTGATATCACATTCAAAATAGCTCATGAACAGGTTAACCAGAAAAGGTGACAGAGGGCTACACATAGCAAGTCCAGATTCAGTCCAGTCCAGTCACATAACCCTACTCTTGGAAGAATTTATGGTCTTTCCCAAAATTCACAAACCGGGATATAAAATGAGATTGATAATAAACAACATCAACACTCCCAGATATTTTTTGGCTAAATGGTTAGTGGAAAAATTCCAGTCTTTACCCAAGTTCAGGAATTAATTGAAAGGTTAGAAAATATCAGACTTCTGCCTCAAGACAGGTAAGTGACATTTGATTACAATCGTTGTTTCTCAGCATACCTAAGGATAAAGTTATAACTTATTTTTAAAACTGGCTGGAATCTATCAATCTGGAGACTCGAATTATAAACGAATACATCAAGTTGGCTGCATAGAACAGACATTCTTATCTTAACAATGGAAAAACATATCAACAAGAAACTTCCTTTACCTAAAAGTAAGAGAACAGAAGACGACTTGAATTTGGTTTATTCAGAAAGAACACACAATCTGACAACTATATTAAAGCAGATAGTTACAACCCAAGACCACATAAACATGCACCATTCAACAGTCTGACACACAGATTGTTATACATACCATTAACAGAAGAGGAGTACAAAGTACAGTGAGTCTCAGTCAGATTGGATCCGCCGCGCCACGCGTTGGGTTCCCCTTCAGATGACGCTCCGATCCCCGGTATGCGGCAAAGGAACTGCCCGGCAGTTGACTGACTTGTCCGTGCGTGACAATGAAAATAAATGAAATAAGTTTGAAAATAACGAAAATAGGCACCTACCTTTTACAGGAGATGCTGGAAGTGTCCTCCTCCTCTCACGCGATTATTTTTTGTTAATTTCTCTTGTCTCGTCGAACATTGTGTGAGTTGTGTGACGAGAGAAAATAGCACAAAAATAATAATAATAATAATAATAATAATAACAATAATAATGATAGTAATAATGATAATAATAATAGTAATAATAACAACAATAATAATAATAATAATAATAATAATAATAATAATAATAATAATAATAATAATAATTGGAGCAGGGCAAATCGCGTGAGAGTTCCCCGGAAATGGAATAAGAGACGAGAAAATAGTATTTTTAATGATCGAGGTAGAGGAAGTCGCTTAGTGTTCCCAGTGCGACAGAATACTTAATCGGGGTTGTGGAATCCGGGTTTTTCTGAATTTAACACATTCGAATTTGGCGGCGTTAGACCGTCAGACGGTGGAAGATCTAACGTGCCCACCTCTTTCTCCGAGCTGACAGTGTGGTGCTGGTGCGGCGAAGAAAATGCCTGAACAAGGGGGACTGCTTCATGGGTAGTCTGTTCTCGTCACCTAGCAGACATGGGATAAGCGAGAAAACTGATGCTTGCCATCCTCATTTTTTATTTGAACAGACTACCCATGCAACGGAGGGCGTGGTTTCCAGTTCACCTTCACACGGCCGACTTGAAGCACGCTGCCCTCTCAGAATCTCAGTGTCTCCTAGCTTTGGCACCAGATGTTGGCGTGGGGGGCAATTCAAAAATACAGATACATTTATAGTAAAAACCAATTCGTGATATGGAAAATAAACTTTAAAAATACGTATTGTAAAGAGAAAATACTGGTGAAGTGCTACTTCACCTACTTCCCCTGAATAGCCGCCACTGCAAGCCATGAGAGTGCAAAAGGGATGAAAACCTTGTTAAGCGCTAGACTTACAAGAAGACAACATGGTTTGTTCGAAGGAAAGGAAGGTGGTGTCATTCACACAGAATGCAGAAAACAAAACACAAGACCTAGTGATCTTTTCAGAGCAGCTAAATTGTCACAGCTTTTGACGTCAGGTAATATTGGATGTAGTCTGTGGTTAGGGTGACCAGATGAAAATTTTCAAAAGCAGGACATTTGAAGGAAAAAAGCAGGACATTTTGAGAAAAAGCCTGACAACACGTTAAATTCCTTTTCAATCAAATTAAAATCCAACAAATACAATAACCAAGTGGATTTAACAATATTTCTGTGAAGAGGAAATGTCTTTCAGCAGTTCTGGGGATTTCAACAAATAGGCATGAAATTCCTTGCACGTAAAATGTTTCAAATTATACTGTACTGTTACTATCCCCTTTACTGATTCTACTGATAGTCTGTTTCTTTCTTCTGACCATTGGGCATTTATTAATGAAAATACCCTTTCAACATTGGCATTATGGGCAATTATTGAAAAAAAGAATTGACATATATGCAGCAATGATTGAAAACACTTAACATTCACAGCCTGCTCAAAAAACTTGAATGAATGAATGAATGAATGAGCCACATGTGTCCCATTCAGGGCTAGGGCCTCCCTCTGATGAGGGGGTAGCTCGGTTAGAATCTCATATGGTGAGCTGGTCCATATGAGCTTGGTAAACACTTCACTTTCACTAAACTTCTTCCAGCAACTCGGTGTGTAGGCTTCTCCAGACATCTCTGTTCTTTGCTACGCTGGACCAGTGTACCCCGGCACGCCTTCTGAAGAAATCTACCCACCTCGTTCTTGGTCTTCCTCTCTCCCTTTTGCCGATCCTAGGGTCCCATACAGTAGAGATGTTTTTACTCCATTGAAAATCTATTGATTCCAGGAAAAATGCTTCATCTTGCTTCAAAACAAATTCTTTTAGAGCACAAAATTCGTCAAACAATATCACATCATCCAAAACAATACATTTCTGTTTTTCATTAATGTACTTTACAGAAGGAATAATATCACTGAAAGTACAGTCTTTCTCTTTCAAATATTTCATGTTCAACCAATAAAAGCACTCAAATTCATCACACTGAACAGTCCATTTATCTAAATCAGTGGTCTTCAACCTTTTATTAATTAAGGGCCAAATTATTGTCATGGAGGACTTGGAGGGCCGCATTGATTAAGCGTGTATATACATATACATATATATATGTATGTGTGTGAATTTTGTCTCAGGTTAAAATAATTTACATGAATTTGTTATAACATTTTATATTTGTTGATAACTGTATTAAACATCAATATTGAAAACAATATAGGTCTACTTGACATATATTTAAACATGTTATAAAACTCAAAATTAAACTGAAAACATCAAATTTGTGACTTTTGTAGTTTAGTGAGAAATTTGACATTGTTTATCTTTTACTAATCTGTCAACATTAGCTTTTATGTCAGATGTGGCAATTCGAAGAGAGTTCTCTAAATGAGTGTCAGAGATACGGTTTCTCAGTTTCGATTTCACGTTCTTCATTCTTGAAAATAGCTGCTCACAGATGTAAGTGCTGCCAAAAAGAGATGCTGTGGCCAGAGCATGAGATCTGATTGCTGGAAATCGATCACCTTCAACATACAATGAGTAAAACTCCAGAAGTCCAAAGTTTTTAAATTTCTCCTGTAAATCGCTATTGCACTGAAAGTCAATAAGTTCCATTTGTATATTTCCGGAATAGTCTTCCACATTAACACTGAAAGGAGCACAAAAAAGCTTCATCATAGTTTTATTTTGCTTGAAGTCTAAAAACCTGTTGCTAAAATCTTGCTGTAACATGGAGAGTGCTTCGCTGTACTTTTCTTTGTTTTGAACTTCACATTGTGACAGTGTTGGAAAATGTGTGAAGTCGCCTTGTTGTACTTGATTCTTCCACAAACTAAGTTTCCTCTCAAACGCCTCAACTTGATCAAAGAGATTGTGTATCATAGCATTCTTCCCTTGTAGCCTAATATTCAAGTCATTGAGATGTATTGAAATATCAGTTAGGTACCCAAAATCAGCCATCCAACTGGGATCTTTGAAGTAGTGAACTGCCTTCCCTTTACTCTCCATGAACATGCAGATTTCTTCTTTCAAATCAAAAACCCTTTTTAAAAACTTTCCTCGACTGAGCCAACGAATCTCTGTGTAATAAATTACATCACCATACTCTGCATTCATCTCACTAAGGAAGGTTTGGAATTCCCTGTGGTTCAGTCCTTGTGATCTGATAAAATTCACGATTTTAGTCACATCTTTAATGACATCTTTGAAACAAACACTTTTTGCACACAAATTTTCTTGATGGATAATGCAATGATATTGTATGAACTTTTCATTTTCACTTGCATCTTTTCTAATCAGAGCTACAACACCTTCATTTTTTCCCGTCATTGCTGGGGCCCCATCAGTTACAACACCGCTCAAGTTATCCAGATTTAGGCCAAACCGGTTTAAAGTTGAAGTCAAAGCCTTGTAAATATCAGTGCCTTTAGTAGTGCCCTTCATTGGAAATAGTGCTGTCATTTCCTCGGTAATAGAGAAATTTTGATCGATTCCTCTAATAAAAATGGCTAACTGAGCTGTATCTGTAACATCAGTGCTTTCATCAAGTGCTACTGAATAAAAAACAAACTTTGAAGCACGGTCTTTAAGTGAGATTTCAATATCCTGAGATAGCTCCTCAATTCTTCTGGCAACTGTGACCCCAGATAAACTAACCTTTGAAAACAAATGTTTTTGTGTTGGGCATAGGATTTCAGCTGCCAATTCCATACACTGCTTTACAAACTCACCATCTGTGAATGGCTTTGATTGCTTAGCAATTTGTTCAGAAATGATATAGCTAACTTTAACACTTGATTCACTTTCGGCGTTTTGCCGAGTAAACGTAAATTGTTGATTCTCAAGTTTTTTCCTTAAATCTCGCACCTTATCCAATCTAAACTGACCTTGTACTGCGTCCATCTTGGAAGCGTGCTTTGTGTCATAATGCCGCTTTAAATTGTACTCTTTCATTACGGAGACAGACTCATTACAAACCAAACAAACTGGTTTGTTTTTTATATTTACAAAAAAGTATAGATCAATCCACTTTTCTTGAAACACTCGGCACTCATCGGTAATCTTCCGTTTCTTACTACACGAAGCCATTATTCACTAAACTTAAACTAACATTCACTTGCGGGCAGACAATAGAAATAGGTGAAACAGACTGAGACAATGACACTGGCGTGGGTTGCGATGCTACGAGTGACCTTGAGCATCAGGGTTGCCACTTAACGAATTCCCTACTACGGCCGAAGCAATTGGCCAACTTCAGTGCTGCAATGTTTTCCTATTTGTTTGGAAACAAAATCATTCGGCGGGCCACAAAAATATACACGGCGGGCCGCAAGCGGCCCGCGGGTTTCGGGTTGAAGACCACTGATCTAAATAGTCCTTACACGACTGGTACAGACACAGGGCAGAGTTTATGAAATTGTTTACTTCTGTTTCTAATCCATCTTCCCTTAGACTGTCAAGCTTTTGGGAAATATTCATTGGCATAAACTTATTTTGCAACCTGTTTTCCAGACACTTTGAAACAGAGTTCTGAATCCAAACTATATCCAATAAACAGTTGTGTTCCTTTTCCAGATCATTAATTGTAGTATGAAATACATTCATGAGTGAATGAACTAGAGAAAGATACAGTTCAGAAAACTCATCTTTGAAGAAATCTTTCAAGATTCTTGGGACACCAGACTCTGATAGAAAATAAGACCTCAAAGCAGGATACAACTTAAGAATTCTCTCAATGGCCGGAAAAAGACTTAGCCAACGTGTCTTACAGTGACGAAGCAACTGTTGATAATTTATGTTGACAAAATCACAGAACTGCTTAAGCTTTTCAGTGCGAACAGTGTATATGGAAAAGAAATTGAAGATCTTCAGAACTATAGACTCTATATCTACAGGCAATAAATCAGTCCCATGCTGCAAAGTATTGTGGAGAATATGGGCAGGGCATCCTATTCCTGCAAGATCATTTGTCAAAACATTATTTAGTAGGGCAAAAACATTGTTTCCTGAAGCAGGTCTGTTGATGCCTCCGAAGTTTACATTTGCATTATCACCACAAAATGAAACACATTTATCACTAAGACCATGTGATTTCAAAACACTAAGCAGAACATCTGCTATTGTTTTGGCAGTTTCATTCTCGCAACTACATAAATCAATAATTTTTTAGACAACACCAATTTTCCAATCAAAGTACTGTATCATGACTGGAAATAATTTCACACTGCCATGATTACTGGCATCAGTTGCTATTCCCAGAAATGGAGAGTTCTCAACAGATTTTAGTACACATTCAAGAGAATGTGGAGGCAGTACTTTGTTAACAATGGCCTCTGTTTTTGTTCGAGCGCATTGTAGCTTCTTAGCGATCTCCGAATCCTCAACCAGTTTAGGAAGTAGTGATGAAGTACAATCCATTGATCTGTAAGTCTGGTGGTGACGTACAGTGTGAAATGATAATGCACCCTCAGCTGCACTAACGCTTTCGTCTATCTTCGAAAATTTTGGTGAGAAGAACGAGGTTACCACACGAGAAGAAGATGCACCTTTAAAGCAAGTAACATGTTTACTTGTAGCTAGGTGACGATCTAAATCCAACGCACCTCTTGAAGCCACAGATACGTAACAGTCACAGATAGTGCATTTCGCTTCGGTTTCCACTCGACCCGCAGTGAAGCATGGGTATTTACTTTTCATGGAATCACCGAATTTGCACTTTCGTTTTTTTAAGTCGGGTTTCCTTTCATCACTGCCTACCTTCGACATATCACTTTGATCGGGAATCAAACAAACTTACGACCAAATACAAGCCGGCAATGATTCTGAACAACAAAAGCAGGAACAGGAAGTGAAAACGGTTGGTTGTAACAAATCGATCTGAACGCGAAATTCGAGTGCGAGTGTTGTGGCAGGTAACCGGAAGCAGGGTCACCACACGTATTTTTACGAACATCAACATTTCCTTCAAATACGCATTTTTCATGTAACGACAAACTTTTGACCTCATGTTTTAAATCTTATATATCATATTTCAATATTGTGTACATTATATTGCTGTAAGACAGAAAGCCGGACATTTTGCCTTTCCCATAAAAAGCCGGCCGGATGCTCACAAAATACCAAAAAAGCAGGACATGTCCGGCGAAATCCGGACGTCTGGTCACCCTATCTGTGGTTTGATATGCAAATACTGTAGGACTGTTATGAAGACATGAAAAGAACCGAACTACATCAGAGAGCACCAAGTAAAACATCAATGGATATAGACTTTGATGAGATGGCAGCTACTGTTCAGCAGGAGAACTTCCTGATTAGTATGTTAGCGTAGGCCTTAGGTGCAAAAGGCATACAGTTCGCCATAGAAAAGGAAGTGCTGACTACACTATTGTCAGGTTACCTCTCATTCAACTGTAGTAGTAGTTGGCAAGGATGTAGACCTGCTTGTCCTATTCATGCCATACACACCACCAGATACGAATGCAAAGCAACACAGAATACAGGCTGTATTCCTTCCCAACAACTTCAGGCCTTGCTATTCAGCCAGTACATTCTCTCTATCCAGGGCTTCACTGGATGCGATACCACCTGTGATTTATGGGAAAAGTAAAGCAGCTATAGTCAAATGCTTCCATTGGTGTCCTAACGAAAGCAAAAACATTGCTAAAGTGTTTTATGACTCCACATCCACACCAGGAGACTTTGCTAAAGATGGGAAACAAATGTTCCTGCTGGTGCATCAGACCCCACCCCACAAACAAGACCTTAGTCATCATAGGTACATTTCATTTTATGTTGCATGTACTAACTCCATTGAAGCATGCTGTTTGATAAATAAATATTATAATTTATTCTATTCTATTCCATTCTATTCACAGGTCCATGTGCTTCAGAAAATCATCAGCCAAGATGAAAGCAAACTTGCCCTCATTGCCACCTATAAAAGATGCTACTCTACATCACTTGTACATTGTTTCTAGAGTTCCATCAGTGGTTTGGAAATGAATCTCTTGAACCTCAACGTTGGGATTGGACAAGAGAAGATGGGGGATATCTGACTCCTGTTATGACCAAGGTCCCTATTGTACCTGACAGCATGGTCAACTCAATATTTTGTCTTTGTGCCACAGGCTCTAGTATGAGATGTGGATGCTGGAAAGCCGCCATCCACTGCTCATCTGTCTGTGGAAATTGCTATGGCACTTGCACTAACAATGCTCCCATTCAAGAGGAGTTGGATGAGTTGGACGGTGAGGAGTATGAAAAGCTTGAAATGTTTGATAGGATGGAAGGCTGAATGGAAATTTCATTGTATAAACCTCTTTTTTACTTTTGCATACTTTAATACTTAAAGTATTTAGTCAATAAAAACAATTGTAATATAATTTGTGTTTGGGTTATTACTTATTCCTCCCTACCCCTCATTCCTAGGTGGTCACTTTTTTAACTAAATGTCTTCTTGTATCTTGGTATGTAGGTTCCCGGTATCTCCGCATGCTATCTCTTATAACTACTCTCCTAGGTCTTTGCAGTGACAGGCGATGTGCCCCAGTTTGTGACATCTGAAGTATTCTACTCTTTGTGTAGGTCCACTCTGATCTTCTGTGAATTTTTTTCATGTCTCCATGGTAGAAGCCGTACATCTTTCTCTTTCTTAGATTGAAATGGCCTTTTGAATCGCTTATCTCAGGATCTGTAATCTAGTCAGTCAGCCTACTTCCCCTTTTAGTCTCTTTAAAAAAGGCATCCAAAGCTCCCATGTCTGCTTCTTTTTTTCAATATTCTATTGGCATTAGCAATTAATACATACCTGAATTTATCTTGGTAATCCTATCAGTGAAGACTTCAATATTTTCTCCCTGCAGCATTCTGATGTTAGCCAATGCTTCTCTGTTGAAACGAGCTGTTGCTTTGCCTGTGTGGTGCTCTAGAAGACAGGTTTTCCAGTCATGGCTGCCTTGCTGCATGTTTCACTTGATAATATGTATTCCAAGGCCTGGTCTACTAACTTTAATTTGGTTACCCTCAATTTATCTGCATCAGTCCAATCAGAAATACTGGCCGCCTCTTCGATCTTTGAAAAGAAAGTGTAAATATTTTCCTTACTACTGCTCCCGTACATTGGAATACTTGGTAACACATTAAAATGTGTTCTACTAGCACTTGTTATCTGGTTCAGCCTAGAATTTTTATTTTGTAAGCTAGCATTTCTTGCTTCTACTGTGCAGTCCTCTGCCCCAAGGCATTTATGGCATCCTGGAGTCATGGTAGCTAACACAACCGCACTTCACTGGGAGTACAAAAAATACATAATAGGCATACCACCTACCACAGTTGGATAATTGAATCCTTTAAGCTTAGAAACTCTGAAATTTCGTGGTGGTTACACTTACCCCTAACGCACATACTCTAACAAGTAGACACATAAAAATATATATATAAAAAATTGAAACTTGTGAGAGAATTGAAAAACAAAGCATTATGCACGAAACAATACAAATGACCCTGTACAGCTATTTAGGTGTCCTTGGCTGCACCCATCATCTCATTTCTTCTTTTCTTCATGGCTGGAGCATTTACGGCAATCAATGCAGATGTCAGCTTTCCCCCCAGGACATCAGCAGGAACCTAACTGCTCGAGTTTCTACATCCCAACATTTTTTACACCAATTTATGGTGTATGTACCCCAGCTACTGATTCTGCAAACTCCGTGACAGGCGATACACAGGATTTTCTTCTCATTCTTTCTCCACCAGTACAAGTAGACTTGCTCTCCCAAAGGATTGGGAACTATAAGGAAGTGTTATAGGTAACACAAGCAACACATTGAAATGCTTGTTACAAACATCTGTCTATTTTATTTCCCTTATTTTACATTATATACAAAGTGTTTCCTCTAGATCTATTCCCAACTCTCTAGTTCCCCCTTTATGCCAGTCCCAGCTCACACATTTTCCTCCAAATCCTGTAAAACAGTGTCCATATCAGACTTCATTGTCAACGACTACAACTTCTTTGCAACCAAAATCATTCCTTCTTCCACACGCAAATCTATCAGGCCGGTGCATCAGCTCTTAACAGGATACAAACTGGACTTCGGCCCACCAGGGATGTCCATCCCATGCACAGATGTCTATCAATTACAGAAGTAATATAGACTGTAGTGCATCTGAATTACTTGAAAAATAGTCAAAATAATGAAATATGCTTTTTGCTCCACTTGTGTCACCTTGTAAAATAGGACTTGTTTCGGAGAATTCCTTTCATTCTCGGCTGGCAGTCGACTATTTCTCAAGTGGTTACTAATAAAAGTTGTTCATATGAGCAGTGAATGGTTCTTTGGTTGATTACTGCCCAAATTGTGCATAGGCAGTGTCCAAATTTTTGACTGAAAATCTCCGTGTGCCTGATAGAAGTTAAACAGCTTTGCTTATGATATATGGTCAGACATGTCATACTCGGGATGATGTTTCTTGCCCACAGAATTGAAAGAAGAAATTTGATTGCACTGCTTCAGTGTTGTCTTCTGTCCATGATAGGAACAATTAGCAGTATGTCATCTGTCATGAAAAAATCTAGTTATAGTATTTTGTTAAATTGATTTTGTAATCATAAGTAAAAACAAAATATCTTCAAAAAGAACAACGTTGTTAACAATTTAAGCATCTAACGATGTTCCTAGCGAATTGCCACAAAATGCATGCATAACCTCAAAATTCGGTCACACACATCTGCTAAGCAAATAGCTGTTACAGAAATCGTCTATCTTCCTATTTACATTAAGTTTAATCAAGAGTGTGAGGCAGTGTAAAGTGTATACAATTTGCCAATATTGAGTTATGCACATTCAGTTGTTTGCATAGGGATTATTAGTAAGAATTTTATTCTTGACTGCATTCATTCCTTGTATACATGTTACACAGTGGTGCCCACAAGGGGGGGTTAAGACGCAGAGTGCGTCATTAAAATTTGTGGAGGGTGAAAATTGTTGCAAAATTTGCATTTTATATGTTAAACATAAAAACAGCCAAGTTTTATAACTTCAGAAGATAATAAAATCCTCTTCTGATTCTTTAGAAGTGAATAAAATACAGCTATTATAATCATAGAGAGAAAAACTCATTTACTTGTAACCAATTCAATTCAATTTTTCTGAAACTTGTCTTAATTCATAGGCAGAGACTTCGGGGGGGGGGGGGGGTGGCAAGGTACTTTCTGCCCTTCCCAACATATAAGTTTTTATCGTATAACGCTTATGTATAACTACTAAAAATCCAATTTTTGCATCCCCCAGAATATTTTCAGGTCAGCACCTCTGTTTTAGAGTATATTTTGTTGTCATTTTATGAGTTGTATACATATTATAATGTAAAAGCAGCCTCATTAAACATAGACTACTTTTTCAGTTGACGCCTGTTTTGATATAAATCGAAAGGAAGGTGTAGGCCTATGAGTTTAATGTCATTGTAGTTTTTCCTGGGAAGAAGTTTCAGAGAGGCCTACTGTTGTTCCACTATTTGTAAGGGGGTACTTTCATGAGGTTAGTGTGATACGAAGTTGGGGGGGTTCTTTTTTATGAAACTAGGGGAGGGGGTTGAGTCATGAAGTTACTGAGGGCACCGCTGTGATACACATAAATTATTAATAAAACTGAAACGAAGTTTTTTGTTTACAAGTCCATTTGCTTATATAAACATTTCTAACATAAGTAAATAATAAACACACTTGCATTTGGAATCAAATAAATGATTATTATTTTGTACAAACATTTTCATACTGTAAATTATAACATAATACTATACTTTTAGCACATTTGTTTTTTACTCTCATTATGCCAGTACAATGTTAAGTGGCTTGCAAAATAGAATATGATATTCGAAAATAAACTTCCTCCTGGAAAGAGATTTTTATCTCCAGCTGTTTCAAAAACAGCTACAGTGGTACCTCGAGATACGAGTGACCTAACATACGAGTTATTTGAGATACGAGCTGTCGAGCGAGCGAAGTTTTGTTTTGAAATACGAGCGACATTTGAGATACGAGGAACGGCCAGCGACGCTGCACACGGCCTACCAGTTTACTGTGCCTGCGCCTCGTGCATTATCCCACATATTCCCCCAGTGTTCTTGTTTACTTCGCTATCGAAGCATCTTTGCTAAGTTTTTCTAGGGCTTTGCGCTTTTTGTGCGTTTACATACTTCACATTTCTTTTTATAACCATGGGTCCGAAGAAAGTGTAACAAATATGTATGTACACTTTATAAAACCAGTATTTTTTTGCTTTACATTCTCTTTTATTATGTTTTTATACAATATTTGTCATTTATAAATACATTTTTCTTATTAAAAAACAATTGGGGGTAGCATTTTTGGGGCTGGAACGGATTAATGGCATTTCAATTAATTTCAATGGGGAAAATTGCTTTGAGATACGAGCAAGGTTACGGAACGAATTAAACTCGTATCTCGAGGTATCACTGTATTTAAAAACCAACAAAAAGCTCCCCTTCTTCTCGAAAATATTTTCCTAAACAACTGCTGGGTTTTCTAAGTCTAAATCCATTTCTAGATGTAATTGCATATCAGAGGTGATAAAAAAAAGTGTGACCTGCTCTTGGAATAATAGCAATCATCTAGTAGATAACTAAAATGAAGAGCAGAGCATCATATTTTTCAACAGATTTACAACATGTGACTTTATAGTACAGGGTGTCCAGGAAAGACCTGACGAAAAAGAAATAATTATATATCCGAAACTATTGCATTTATTGATGTGATGTTTTCACGGTTACAAAGAGAAATACGATGAGTTTTAATAGGCTTCTATGTGAGCACCATTTGTGGCCCGAAACTCAATTTCATGCCACACACGCGAAAGCATCTCCGGTGTGACTAGTGCTATTGCATCGTAGATTCGACCACGCAAATCTGCATTATCAGTCAAAGGCGTGCGATACACTTTGCCTTTCACAAATCCCCAGAGAAAGAAATCCAATGGGGTCATGTCAGGTGACCTTGGTGGCCATGGTGTAGGTCCTTCTCTCCCATGGACTGTGGATTTTGGCATTTGCAGTTGTCTTGCCACCTCGCGAATGGATTTCCTCGGGCTTCTTACAAAAGCAGCCCGTACCCTTTCAATGTCACTGTCGTTTATGCGCGATTTCTTTGCCTTTCCCTGCTGTGACTCAACATTACCTATCTCCAGAAATTGCTTGTGCCAATGAAGGATGCTGTTTCGGGCGGGAGGATTTAGGCCTTTGTCTGTTTGGAAACGACGTTGTAGCCTGCGCACAACTTGCATTCCCAGTTCTCAGAATAAGACTGACTACACACGCTGCGCAGAAAAAAAGAAGCTTTTTCTCGTTTCTCCTCGTGCAACAACAATGTGCATGCTCATGCGCATTACGGGATGCTACAAAACAAAACTTTTTGAGTTTGTCTTTCTAACTGTGAAAATACTGAGGTAGTAACTGTAATAGTTTCTGATATATAATTATTTCTTTTTCGTCAGGTCTTTCCCGGACACGGTGTATTATGGGTTTATTAGTGTTATCATGGCTTTATCCATTATGCACATTTTCAATAATTTTCAAATAAAGTCATGTTCAAACTAATGTAATGTTAAACAGGGGATAGAGCAGAATTTTTTAAGTTTTTTCTCTCTTCTTTTCAACTTTTTCATATTTCAGAATGCAAAAGGATTCAGCATAGATCTCTTAGACTTCCTCTCATCTCAGTCTGAACATCTGAGTTCACTGGGAAGTGTGTCCTTGACTGCAGCAGACAAAGAACGTGTGCAACATGTGATCATGGCACTAGAGGCTCTTCACAATGTTATAAAGAATAATCCGGGAGTCGAAATACAGTGCATCGGTCACTTCCGACTATTATTTGGACTGTTAAGTGTTGACAGCTGTAAACCAGTGCAACGAGGAACTCTACAAGTGATATCTAGTGTAACACGTAATAATGAGTGTGTCAATGACATCGCAGCCTCGGATGTATTGGTACACTTGTTGCTGGCACTCTACAGTCTACCTGATTCCCAAATTACAATACTGGATACTTTGTATGCACTCATGCACACAACACAAATTGTGAAGGAAGCTTTGAACAAAGGTAAGATAAATATAGTGGTATGTTTTTAACTTTTTTCAATGCTGTTAGAGGTACGAAAGACAGCCATGCAGTAAAATCACAACAGGAATGTGATCCATGCTATGTTGATGAACCTGCCTTAATCTGTATAATAAAAATTTCCTTAAAAAACCTATTGATTATCCTACTAAACTTATTTTTCTGAATGTAACATTTTTTAAATAGAACAATATACAGCAAAGGCATTGCCCATCAGGAATTTGTACAACATGGTCAGATGGTAAATAAGGAAGTCTACCAGGGTATTCTAGCGTGTTTGAGGGATGCTGTGCGCAGAAAGAGGCCTGAATTGTGGCAAAACAATGTTGCATAATTTGTTGCATAAAAATGCAACATATTTATCCCACTTAGGTGCTGGTCAATTTGGATACCTAGATATTTTACTTGTGTGCATTTGCTTAAAGATGGGCAGTCACAGTTTTGAGGAAATACACAATTCAATTTATGAATTGGAATCTATACTTTTCATATTTTGTGATGTTAGAGGAAAGGGAAGAACTGTAGTTTTAGAAATGCTTAAGATTTGAGTTGAGCCATTTTTTTTATTAAATGCATTAAATCCATTTAAAAAAGTTTTGTTCCAATTTGGGCCACTAAAAACAGCAGTCAGTGGTCACCACTTATTTTTCCTGCAGGTCTGTTTCAAAACATTGTCAAACTTTTGCAGTCCAAAAAACTTAAGCCTTTCCTCATCTCCTTCTACCGCCTCCATTTCACCATGTTACCAACTACTCTACTAACGTAGGCTACTTGGTTTGCTTAGTAAAACTTTTCTTTGGGATCAGTTGTTATCTTACATGCAAAACACAATGGATACCAGTGAAATGAAGTGCTAAATACATATAAATTTTAAAAAGACTCACAAAGTTCATCGTGGTTAATCTTCAATGGGCAAAATAGCATGTTTTATTTTGAACAACCTGCTTAAAATTTGGGGTCATGTTCATGCAGCTGATTCTCATCAAGCTGTTAAGGTGGTCATCTGTGAGTCAAGATCTGCACTGGTTCTCAATGAAGTTCATTTTTGAGAATGTTGCTTCACACACATAAGTTGAGCCTAACATGGTACACAATTTTATGGCTAAAGATTTTAGTTCTGGATAATTTTATTCACACACAGTTTAAATCCAAAATTGATCACTTCCAAGAGTTTTTGGAACTTGAGCATAAATGTCCTTTACAACACCATCTTCTTGGAACTTGAATATTTCAAACTGTAGGGCAGTTTTATTGCTCTTGAAAACATCTGCCCTTCACTGGTCCATACACCATTAGGCCTAAGTGAAAAACTGTTGTTAACCATCAGTACAACGCTCTCAACTTTTTTAATGTCAGTAAACCTTCCTTGAAATTCAGATTTAAGTTTTTCCAAAAAATCTTGGAATTGGCTGATGTCAATACCCTCATTACTGTCACAAACTGACTTAAGGTATAGAAAATGTAAACGTTCTGAACTAATATCTTTGGAGAAGAAGTCAATCTTTTTTTAAAAACTCTTTATTTCTGAGAGAAGTTTGCACACAAGTTGATCTTTGCCTTGTAGTTTGAGGTTTAAAAGATTAAAGTGCCTTAAAAGATCAGTAAAAAATGTGATGGTCGCAATGTTTTCTTCAACGTCAAGAAGGAAGCCTAAATGCTCACTTGCTACTCTTTGGTCACTAGTTGAAAAAATCTTGATGTCCTCCAATACTGCAAAAAATATTTCAAGCACCAAGCCTTTTACTTAGCCATCTCACATTGTTGTGGAGAAGCAAGTCGTCAAACTAAGTATCAGTCTCTTCAAGAAATGATTTAATTGGAAGTACTTAAGAGATGAAGATAATTATTTGTATCATCGTTTGCATTTTATTCTGAACACCAGGATTCAGACTGCAGCACAACACACTTTGACGAATAATACAGTGGAAGCATATCAGATTTTCATTGCATTTGGATTGCTTCTGAATCGCTGAACCAAGCCTTTCATACACCCAAGCATTTGCTGGTGCCCCTTCTGTTCTTACCGATATAACTTTTTTCATGTCCAAACCAGCTTGGTTGAAATACTCTGTAACAGACTTGTACAAATCCTCTCCTGACATAGGCAAAATAGTCAGTAGTTCTTCAAAAAACTGTTCACGGGTTCTGTTGAGGTAGCGCACAAAAATAATCAGCTGTGCTCGCAAGATTCATTAAAAGTCAAAGCATAGCAATCAGCGGCAGTTAAAGTTTGTTTCAAATGTTATAGTTTTCCTCTGCCAAAACTTGTGTATTCCTTGTGCCTGAAGAAGCAGATAATGGAATATGTCACTTAGTGTCAAGGATATGCTTTTTATTCTTGTTCAACTGTTGTGTCTTGATTTTCGCCCAGTACTATTGCATTTTCTGTCGTAACTCCTTTCTTTCATCTGTCCAGGGGGTACCTTTCCTCCGAGGTTTCTCCTGAAATCCATTAACTTCTTTCAAGGTACGCCTCACAGCCTGTCTGTCATGCAGATCTGATATTTCCAATTCTTTAATGTTCTTCTCAGTTTCTGTCAACCACATGGTACGAACCTTCTTATTTTGCCAGAAAGTGAATAAACGATTGGTCAATCTTGTGGGAGGCAGTCTCACTACATATCCACAGAAAGCTATTCTCCTTTTCCTCGCACAATCAGAGAAACATGCAATACACACAGGTACTGCTCCAACTCAGTTTGGGAATGTGAAGCAGTATAAGTCAGTCCATTCTGATAGAAACTGTCTGTTTTCCGACTGAACTTTTCTTTTCTTCTTTTCCAGCATAATGTGAATCAAACATAATTGCTGCAACAAACAAACCGAACACTAACAACAGCTCAGAATAATGAAATGAATAAAAAAAATCCCTTTAGGCAGGCCTACAGGCGGAGGTAGATTTCGAAGTGCTTTTGGTTTAATTTATTGTCGCTGCATAGCACTCTTCTTCTTTAGCCTTGGCATGGTAAACCTACAGTAATAAGAACTGAATTCGGTAAAGAGGAAGAGCCTACAATCATTTGTTTTGACAACAAGAATAGGATATAATATTCTGGGAGGCCGTGCGCAAGATCAGCAATGAATAAAATTAGCAAAGCCGCTAAACAAGACAAAATTATGATATTATAATAATTCTTTTAAGTCATATGAGAGCTATCAAGAAACTATTTATTGATTTGTAGAGTACTCATCAAGAGCTTTTCAACGATACCCCACAAGACGTGGTTTCAAAAGTTTCGAATTTTCATCCCCCACCCCCACCCTCACTCGAACCCCTGAATCGTTGGTGTCACTGTAAACTCCATAGGGAGTACTCTAATTTATTCAAACAGAGTTTCCCTCTATACTTCATAGGGGCCGAGATATAAAGTTTTCAAAATTTCAACCCCCTCCCCCGACCACCCCCTTGGGCCAATTTTGCCCATTAACGAACTTGTCCGAACTATTGGGCCTAGAAATAACATAATAAAATTTGGTTCAAATATCTTCAAAATTACGGCCGCTATCGTGTAAAGATATATATATATATATAAATACCACAAAATTTTTTTTTGAACGGGCGGTGGTTTCGTACTTAGGGGAGCATGAAACGTAAAGATATGAAAGAATTTTTCGAAATTCATAAAGTGGTATCCATTGCAATAGGTAGATTTTTCTTCGAAAATCTACCTAAAAAAACACTATGGGTGCACTGATGACAAGCGTTAGACTAGACTAAAAGAGTAAGAGAAAGGAGAGAGCTGGTATTGTTAGCTCAAGGTCAAAGCAATAGCTGTGTTGGTGGGAAAAGTGTAAATCGGATGCTTGGTTGGAGAGAAATCACGACTCTTGCTCCAGCCTCGCCCATTAGAGTTTATTTATTAAGAGACTGATCTAAGTTTTTTCAATACTTTCGGATGTTACAGGGAAAATGGGTTGTAGAATGATCCACTATTATTTTCTGAGTATGAATCATTATTATTTTCTGAAAATACACAATTCCATCATGCAGCCATTTCATAAATACGGGTGGGACATTCTAGCAAATTATATGAACTATTTTTTTTTATTACATATTATAAATAATAAACTAGAATTGGTTCTTCACATTCTGTAAAATATACAATGCCTTCTCCTCTACACTACATTCAAAGCATTACTTAAAACTTATTTTAAATATTTTAAATTTGTTTTTCAAAATGTGTTACGGGTGGGACATGATTTGGACACTAATTTTAATGATGCAAAACAAAAGCTCATTTTCTGTTCTCTATTACTGTTAGTGTCTTTATGTTGTTATTAATGAAGGTATGAGGGATCCAATACAAATTATAAACTGTTTGCAGGTTGTCAGAACATTTATTTAAATCATCAATAATAATTTAACAAAACTATCACTGTTACGGGTGGGACAAAAATTCCCTTGTTTGTTATTTTACATAGTAATTAACCACACATATTTTTGAAGTTAATCTTATACCAAATTGTACCTTAAGATGCATATTTTCTCGAATGAAAATGGACATAGCTGATTACTCTTGACTACTTGGTATTAAAGAGTGTTAAAATCATGCTAAAAATGGCAAAAAAAGTAACTCAACGCTATAAATAAGTAAATCTTCAGATTTTATACATGAAACCACTTCAAATATACCCAAGTCCTTAAAATTCAGATAATTTGAGGTTTTAAACTTATTTTTGACCACCCAATTACAATAATTTTATAACTTCTCTCTTTGAGGGAAAAATTCCCATATTTTATGAAATGGCTGCATGGACCTTACATTTGGTGACCACTGTGCTACTGTATCATCTGCATAGGAATACATACTATCATTAAGTTGTAACAGATCAATGCTTAATAAACTATTAATATATACTAAAAACAAGATGGGCCCAAGAACTGTGCCCTGAGGTACACCGATACTTATGTTTTAGATTTCACTAAATTCTTCTTCAATTTTGCAAATTTATGTTCTGTCATCATGATTAACTGTGTCAAATGCTTTCCTCATGTCTAAGAATACTCCAATACATTTCTTACCAGCATCTAAATCTTTCATAATTTTCGATGTAACATTGAATACAGCATTGTCAGTACAGAGATTGTTACAAAAACCAAACTGATTTGAAGATAACCTGGTTGTTTTTCTTTCTTTCTTAATAAGTAATCAATCTTTTTTAATGCAATTTTCTAGTAATTTTGACAGATAAAGGAAGAAGAAATATTAGTCAACCAGTAAGGGTATCAATCTTAGGAGAGGGATTCCATCTGGCACTGTGAATTGAACTCTTGCTAGCTCAGTAATGAGAGCATCGGCACGGAAAGTCAAATTGTCATGGATTCAAGTAGCAGTGTCAGAATACTATTCTCCTAAAATATTCTCATCTCATTGCTAAGACAGCATAATAAGGTACAACAAGGTCAGTAAAGGGAGAACATAAAACTTTTTTTTTTTTTTGCTGGGCTGCAGTAGAAATTAAAAATCATTCAAAATCTCGAAGTGTATGTAGTGGGCAGTATGTAGGGATATCTGTATGTAGGGAATATGGAATATCTGAACAAAGTAATGTCCAAAATACAATGTCCAGATGAGAAAAAGTGAAACATCATTTGCTTTGAGATGTAATGTGAAAAAAGAAACTTGTTGAATTAAGTGAATCACATGAGCCGTCTCTGTAAACTTGTGGTGGAAGAGTTATGTGAAAACTACAAAGCAAATTGACAGTTTTTTAATACTAAATAGGAAATTATAATTAACTTTTATTATTGACATAAGTTCTGTACTGTCTTATGTTTTCTTGTACTGCATTCTTATTATGAAAATGTCTACCTTTTATTTATGTTGATCCAGACTTTTGCTAGTATGAACAACTCTCAGCCCTAGTTGGTCAAAATTAGAAAGATTTCACTGTGCTTATTCAGTTTGGTGTTGATTTTCTTTTCTTTCTTTCTTTCTTTTTTCTTTCTTTCTTTCTTCTTCTTTTTTTTTCCAAGTTAAATATGTTTACTTATAGACAGATTAGCCAACAGAATAGCAAATAAAACTGAGTTGTTCTTTTACTGGACCTTATTTGCTTTAAACATGAGAAAATTAATATTTTTCATTCAATCAACAGGTGCTGTCCTGTATCTGCTGGACTTGTTCTGCAATTCAAATATTCCAACTGTGAGGGAGAAGACTGCAGAACTTCTAGCAAGAATGGGAGCTGACAAGTTAGTCGGACCTAAAGTGCGACTTACTTTAGGAAGGTTTTTACCTGCAGTGTTCTTAGATGCAATGAGAGACTCTGCACAAGCATGTGTGCACATGTTTGAAGGTACTCATGAGAATCCTGAACTCATATGGGATACAGAAGCTCGCAACAGGGTCTCTGGCTCTATTGCTAGCTTGCGGGAGGAACATTTTGTGTCACAGAAGCAGAACCCTCAAGTAAATTGGAAAATTCCAGATGACACTTCTATAACATTGCCTAACAGTCCAGGAGAACTAGTTGTAGGAGGAGTATACCTGCGATTGTTTGTAGGTAATCCTGGTTGGGTGTTGCGAAGACCAAAAGAATTTCTAATAGAATTAATGGACACGTGTTTATCTTTAATGAATAAGGAGAAGTCTGATGTAGATTTAGAAACTGCCACAAGTGCCTTAGTGTGTTTGCTGCAAGCTCAGCCTGCCCTGGCCGATCAAGTCCCATCACTTGGACACATCCCTCTCCTGTGCAAACAGATGGTGATTCACAGACAGCAAGGAGCTGTTATCAAGGCTGCCATCTTAGTGCTTCATCAACTAGCTTTAAGTGAGGTAAGCATTTCTCTTCTTAATCTTTTAAAACAAATCATTTACTATTTACTATTTCATACCTTTATATGTATGCCCACTATTTCAGACTGCTTACTCTTTCGACAGCTTTAGCCCATTCACAATTAATGTAGACACAAATGCAACATAAACATAAAATATTTATTGTTAAAATAATGCACTAAGCCAGTGGTCTTCAACCCGCAGTCCAGGGCCCCATGCAGTCTGTGGCTTAATTTTTGGCAGCCCGCAAAAAAAATACTAATTTTAACTACAATCTCAATACTGACAATTTAGTGAAAAAGAAACAGTGTCAAGTCACACATTAAATTCAAGAATATTACTGTGCTTTGTGTTATTCGTTAACATTGCAAAGAAGACAAAATAAAACACACACATATATAATGTTAAGAAATCCCTACAGATATTGTTATACAATTGATATACTTGTGTTACAATAATCAATAAATTAATGTGGCCCGTTAATCTTTCACCAAAATGAAAATGGCCCTTTAGTAAAAAAAAATGTTGAAGACTACTACACTAAGACTTCCACAGGATTTGAACATTGTTCAGGAGTTTCAATGCTTTGATTGGGGAAGAATATTTGGGGGGGACTCACCTTTACTATGGTAGCTTCCATAAAGAAGAAGGAAAATTTTGACATACCATATTTTACGGACCATAAGATGCACTTTTTTACCTTGAAAACAGAGCCTTGAATGTTGGGTGCATCTAATGGTCCGAAGTACAATAAAAATTTAAAATCATGGTAAATATTGCCAGAATTCCATAGTTATAAAGAAGGTGTTGTAAACGATAAGATATTTACAAATTTTGGCACAGAAAAACAAGGAATGTTGAGTACCGTACTTTTATATAAAAGGAGTTGTCTCTGCTGGGTGGCTTAAATGACCTCTAAACAGCCTTGTCCCGTTAACACTTACCATATGCTTAATGCGTCTTTTAGGGTTAGAGGGTGTAAAAGTATTTTCAGTATTTTATGAGAAATCATTTCAGTTGTTAAAATTTACATGATACCACCTGTACAGAAGAGATTTTTGTACAATGCAGGTTTTTAAGTTAGAAGTGATTTACACTGATTCCATTGTACAAGGTTATAATTTGTTTATAGAATGAAGTATATATGAAACTATTTTACTATTCTTATAATCTGTTTCTACTAAGTACTATTAATGTTAACTTTTTGTTACACAGTGTGATTTGATTACAAAACTCTACATGAGAGATATGCGGTAATTTTTCAAATGTTTCATTTAGAATCACATGAAATTTATTTTCCTTTAAATTTCCATCGTAAAACCAAGGCATGCCTTATAGTCCGTAAAATACAGTAATTTATAAGTTGCAGGATCACACCCAGGGTAGTTCAATGAATTTTGCAGGAGGTAAAAATCCAGGGCACTATTTCTTCTGGGAGGGACTTTCAGCTTGGGTGAAAAAAGACTCCAAACCTAAATTAGAGCCTCTGAACAAAATTTCTGAGCTCTTTCATGTCCAAGTAATATCTTAGTTTCTGGAGGGGGTTTATGAGGGGATGTCCCTCTGTCCTCTCTCGGAAAATAAGCATAACAGAATTAATTTAGGTACTGAAACCACCAATTGGAGGCTCTGTGCCCCACCATAGGGGTTATAGGCAAGAGTCAGTCTTAAGGCTTATAGGACTATTCTGGAAAAATAGTTTTTGTTAATTATATGGATTTTTTTTATTATTAATTTTTTTTTACTTAAAACTTCATATATTTTGGGGGATGCCTTCCTCCATGTACCCCTCCCCTAACTAAAGAGCTGGGAACGGTGCTCCCATCCTCCCCTAACTTCCACTGTCCCTCTAGTGATGAATAGGTGTACCCTCTTAACAAACTAGCTGCAATTGTTGTAAACCACTGCTGTTGAGTGTACTCTCATGCTTAGCCACTTCCTATCTAGGATGATGATGATATAAAAAAAAAAGTTATGTCACAGGGGGAAACACGTAAGTAGGAACAGTCACTGCACTCACATTTAGAGCCTGAGGATTGTGTTTTCCCTAAAGTTTAGGGTGCAATGTACTTTTTGTTGTTGTTGTTCCCATGCTTCAAAAGATGCAGGAAAGTCTAGTGTGATAATAAGAATCTCACTATTCCATGAATACTTACAATTCAGAATCTAGACCTGTAGTTACTGATAATCAGTTTTAATATAATTCTCTTATTATATTTAAGTTATTATATTTATGAAAGTCTTATTGTTGTTGTTATATAATTTTTCAGTTACCTTTATGCCGTAGATAGATAGCTTTTATAGCTTTATAACCTTAGTACCATCATACTGAATTATTTAGTACATTTACATGCAGGATTCAGATCGATCTGAGTCCGATCCCCATATTGAGATCGCCATGTAGGCTAAACGTGGACTCAGTCTGGAATGAATTTTCAATCCGATCCTCTGCAAATGGAGTTCAAGTCGAGTTCAATTCCACGTAAATGCTAGCGAACTCAATCCTGGTGTGCGCGCATACACTCGCACGACATTTGTCATTTGTTTGGTCAGCTGATTGTCAGTTTAATCAAAAATACTCACTCACACTATAATATTTTAATATTGTTATGTTACTCTTTTATGCCATGATTTTTTAAGGTGACTAGAAATTATTAATAGAACCCACACTTTTTAATATTTTCAATCATGGAATAAACACGGCAATTGTTTATAGAGGTTAGCCACACAAATAGCCCTACATAATCAAGTTAACAAATAGTGCAACAAATCTCAATACACTCCAAGAACTTTCTATGTAAACGGGGATCATATTGAGTTGGGATTGGATTCAGATAGATTTCAATCCCGCATGTAAACGTGGTAATTGTTTACCAAGAACTGTAAATTTTCAAACAGTTGAGACAATGGGTGGTACAAATAAAACCAAGCAGTGGCTCAAAACTCACTAATTCCTAGCAGCTGCTTGGTTTGGTATAAATAAAAAGCGGCTTCCTCAGCCACCTGCCTAGCCGTTGCTCAACGACCTTGACAGCTAAGCCGCTGCTTAGGATTTGGTATAAATAAAACTAAGCCGCGGCTCTCCGTTGGTAGCAGCGGCTTGCTTTTTTCTTAGGTACCTCATTTGCGGACTCAGCTTGCTCAAGTGAAGTTTTTAATCGTATTGGTGGGGTTCATGGGGGCGATTTTTTAACGAATATGAGTAATTTATAAGGAACGTATGGATTATGATGTGCACAGATGTAAAGAACCGGTTGTACAATAAAATTGTAAAACATGTGTAACTTAACTTTGTTATAATTTGAGTTGGGAAGATACAACTTTGTTATTTTTCTTTTTAATAATAATAATAATAATAATAGTAATAATAATCACAAAATTAATACATAATTATAGGTCTAACACATTCTCATATGAACTAAAATATTTCAAACGTGATTAATTCTTTTTTTGATCGACGTAACTAATTAGCGGTACGAATATTGTTGCCATGGATCGTAACTTGACATTCCCGCACGCGATCTGGTTTATATGAAAACAAAAGAAATCTCCGTGCGGTAAAAATTACAAAAAGCACAAGTGCCGTAAGTAAAATCATCATAATACAAGCTTTTATGGAAGACCGGAACCAAGGCGACTTTAACAGGACAAATATTCGGTCCCCATAACAACCAACATATGCAAAACACTTTCTAAAATATAACATCCATCTTCAATAGTGTATATACATAATATTTTCAGCTAATATCTCAATTAATCTAAATAAATTGATAGTAGTGCAATGTACTTTTTGTTGTTGTTCCCATACTTCAAAAGATGCAGGAAAGTCTAGTGTGATAATAAGAATCTCACTATTCCATGAATACTTACAATTCAGAATCTAGACCTGTAGTTACTGATAATCAGTTTTAATATAATTCTCTTATTATATTTAAGTTATTATATTTATGAAAGTCTTATTGTTGTTGTTATATAATTTTTCAGTTACCTTTATGCCGTAGATAGATAGCTTTTATAGCTTTATAACCTTAGTACCATCATACTGAATTATTTAGTACATTTACATGCAGGATTCAGATCGATCTGAGTCCGATCCCCATATTGAGATCGCCATGTAGGCTAAACGTGGACTCAGTCTGGAATGAATTTTCAATCCGATCCTCTGCAAATGGAGTTCAAGTCGAGTTCAATTCCACGTAAATGCTAGCGAACTCAATCCTGGTGTGCGCGCATACACTCGCACGACATTTGTCATTTGTTTGGTCAGCTGATTGTCAGTTTAATCAAAAATACTCACTCACACTATAATATTTTAATATTGTTATGTTACTCTTTTATGCCATGATTTTTTAAGGTGACTAGAAATTATTAATAGAACCCACACTTTTTAATATTTTCAATCATGGAATAAACACGGCAATTGTTTATAGAGGTTAGCCACACAAATAGCCCTACATAATCAAGTTAACAAATAGTGCAACAAATCTCAATACACTCCAAGAACTTTCTATGTAAACGGGGATCATATTGAGTTGGGATTGGATTCAGATAGATTTCAATCCCGCATGTAAACGTGGTAATTGTTTACCAAGAACTGTAAATTTTCAAACAGTTGAGACAATGGGTGGTACAAATAAAACCAAGCAGTGGCTCAAAACTCACTAATTCCTAGCAGCTGCTTGGTTTGGTATAAATAAAAAGCGGCTTCCTCAGCCACCTGCCTAGCCGTTGCTCAACGACCTTGACAGCTAAGCCGCTGCTTAGGATTTGGTATAAATAAAACTAAGCCGCGGCTCTCCGTTGGTAGCAGCGGCTTGCTTTTTTCTTAGGTACCTCATTTGCGGACTCAGCTTGCTCAAGTGAAGTTTTTAATCGTATTGGTGGGGTTCATGGGGGCGATTTTTTAACGAATATGAGTAATTTATAAGGAACGTATGGATTATGATGTGCACAGATGTAAAGAACCGGTTGTACAATAAAATTGTAAAACATGTGTAACTTAACTTTGTTATAATTTGAGTTGGGAAGATACAACTTTGTTATTTTTCTTTTTAATAATAATAATAATAATAATAGTAATAATAATCACAAAATTAATACATAATTATAGGTCTAACACATTCTCATATGAACTAAAATATTTCAAACGTGATTAATTCTTTTTTTGATCGACGTAACTAATTAGCGGTACGAATATTGTTGCCATGGATCGTAACTTGACATTCCCGCACGCGATCTGGTATATATGAAAACAAAAGAAATCTCCGTGCGGTAAAAATTACAAAAAGCACAAGTGCCGTAAGTAAAATCATCATAATACAAGCTTTTATGGAAGACCGGAACCAAGGCGACTTTAACAGGACAAATATTCGGTCCCCATAACAACCAACATATGCAAAACACTTTCTAAAATATAACATCCATCTTCAATAGTGTATATACATAATATTTTCAGCTAATATCTCAATTAATCTAAATAAATTGATAGTAGTGCAATGTACTTTTTGTTGTTGTTGTTCCCATACTTCAAAAGATGCAGGAAAGTCTAGTGTGATAATAAGAATCTCACTATTCCATGAATACTTACAATTCAGAATCTAGACCTGTAGTTACTGATAATCAGTTTTAATATAATTCTCTTATTATATTTAAGTTATTATATTTATGAAAGTCTTATTGTTGTTGTTATATAATTTTTCAGTTACCTTTATGCCGTAGATAGATAGCTTTTATAGCTTTATAACCTTAGTACCATCATACTGAATTATTTAGTACATTTACATGCAGGATTCAGATCGATCTGAGTCCGATCCCCATATTGAGATCGCCATGTAGGCTAAACGTGGACTCAGTCTGGAATGAATTTTCAATCCGATCCTCTGCAAATGGAGTTCAAGTCGAGTTCAATTCCACGTAAATGCTAGCGAACTCAATCCTGGTGTGCGCGCATACACTCGCACGACATTTGTCATTTGTTTGGTCAGCTGATTGTCAGTTTAATCAAAAATACTCACTCACACAATAATATTTTAATATTGTTATGTTACTCTTTTATGCCATGATTTTTTAAGGTGACTAGAAATTATTAATAGAACCCACACTTTTTAATATTTTCAATCATGGAATAAACACGGCAATTGTTTATAGAGGTTAGCCACACAAATAGCCCTACATAATCAAGTTAACAAATAGTGCAACAAATCTCAATACACTCCAAGAACTTTCTATGTAAACGGGGATCATATTGAGTTGGGATTGGATTCAGATAGATTTCAATCCCGCATGTAAACATGGTAATTGTTTACCAAGAACTGTAAATTTTCAAACAGTTGAGACAATGGGTGGTATAAATAAAACCAAGCAGTGGCTCAAAACTCACTAATTCCTAGCAGCTGCTTGGTTTGGTATAAATAAAAAGCGGCTTCCTCAGCCACCTGCCTAGCCGTTGCTCAACGACCTTGACAGCTAAGCCGCTGCTTAGGATTTGGTATAAATAAAACTAAGCCGCGGCTCTCCATTGGTAGCAGCGGCTTGCTTTTTTCTTAGGTACCTCATTTGCGGACTCAGCTTGCTCAAGTGAAGTTTTTAATCGTATTGGTGGGGTTCATGGGGGCGATTTTTTAACGAATATGAGTAATTTATAAGGAACGTATGGATTATGATGTGCACAGATGTAAAGAACCGGTTGTACAATAAAATTGTAAAACATGTGTAACTTAACTTTGTTAAAATTTGAGTTGGGAAGATACAACTTTGTTATTTTTCTTTTTAATAATAATAATAATAATAATAGTAATAACAGTAATAGTAATAATAATAATAGTAATAATAGTAATAACATATATTAATGTGGGACACTGTTAAGTATGAAATGTGTTTATTAGTATAAAATGTTAACTTTTTTTTTGTTTATTAGAAATAAGTATAATTTTATCTGTCTACTGTTCTAGTTAAATGCTTAATATATTAATTTACAGGCCTAAACACAATTTTTAGTTCCCTAAAATCAAGGTTTACTAATAAAACATGAATACTAGAGAGTATTGTAGGAGAAAAGTTCCTCTGACACTGGGACTTGAACCCAGGACCTTTGGATATCCAGGACTTTTGTATACTAGGCCTCACTCTCTTGTCTCTTTTCTTCCTCCTGAAATAGTTTTTCTTTCTTTAAATTCAGTACTTATATTTCTAATTTTTCCTTTTCTTCTCGGGTTCTCTCCCAATTTTTTAAGACTGTCGGCTTATTCGCAGTGAGTCTCAGGTCGAATTTTACTTTATCCTGCTCTTCAAATTACTAATACAGTGGTATCTCGAGATACGAGTGCCCTAACATACGAGTTATTTGAGATACGAACTGTCAAGCGAGCGAAGTTTTGTTTTGAAATACGAGCGACATTTGAGATACGAGGAACGGCCAGCTGCGACGCTGCACACGGCCTACCAGTTTACTGCACCTGCAAGTCGTGCGTCTCGCGCATTATCCCACGTATTCCCCCAGTGTGTTTGTTTACCTTGCTATCGAAGCATCTTTGCTAAGTTTTTCTAGAAATCATAGAAAAAAATGAGCAAGGTGTGCGAGTAGCTGACTTGGCGAGGCAGTACAGTATTGATTTTATACAATATTTGTCATTTATAAATACATTTTTCCTATTAAAAAACACGTAACAAAAACAATTGGGGGTATTATTTTTGGGGCTGGGACGGATTAATGGCATTTCAATTAATTTCAATGGGGAAAATTGCTTTGAGATACGAGCAAATTGAAATACGAGCAAGGTTACGGAACGAATTAAACTCGTATCTCGAGGTATCACTGTACTTCTTAAAATCTGGTTTTCAGTTAACACTACGTTACATTCTCGTTCTAGCTGACTTTTGAAAACAGTTACTGCTAGAGATTTTTTCTTTTTGCACTCTGGCAGTTGAGCTTTGTTCAGTACTCATTTGTGCATTTTCAGAATTTGCACGATCTGCTTTTGAAATACACTATTTTCTTCAATCATTCTGATACATTATAGGCCTACTAAACTTTAAATTTTAAATTGCTGCACAGACAGTCAAATGGCATGTTTGTTTACTCAGCTGCTATGTGTCGTGTGATATGGGATGCAGGTGTCCAAGCACTTGCTACCAGTTGCCTGAGCAGCGGCTTGGCAGGGAGGGGAAGTTTTTATTTATACCAAACAGACAGCGGGTGCTAGATTCTCAACCTTCTCATGAGCAATGGCTTGGTAGCAGTGGCTTCGTTTTATTTATAACACCCAATGTCAGTGATTTTACATTTACAATGCCAAATGAATCTTCATTGGAGGGAGAGGAAATCTAGTGTCATTTCCGTAAATTTTACAATATTCTCTAGGGGCTTTAAAAAATATTTTATTGCAGTGGCGTAGCTTGACATTTTGTTCTGGGTAAACTATGTTTTAAAAATTAAATTTATAATGATTGTTTAAGCGAATTCTCAAGTATTAATAGCGTTTTAAATATTTGCACATGTATTCGATTTCATATAGGCCTATACCTATATAAAGCATTATTACCGGTATTATTATTATTATTATTATTATTATTATTATTATTTTTTACATTTTATATTCCTTCATGACTCCATCCGTTTTCCCGTCAAATATTAAATACAACATTTATGGTTGTAGCTACTAGTTAACCATAAACATACTGTACTAAGATATTCAAAATGTTTGGTTATTTTCATGCAAGGCAATGTCAAGCTCAGGAGTTGGTAATTTACTTTAGTTTCACATGTTTTTTCATAAGACAGAACCGAAAACGGGGTTTTAAATACGTGATCAACTGTATATCGATGGATTTATCCACGCAAAACTAAGAAATAACCAAACACACAGTTTAGGTGAGCAATGAGAATGTAATGTTTATGTTACCCCGGTTTCGAGCGATCAGGTATTTGAGGGATGAGACTACGACCCCGATAAATCTTTCTAGTCTCTGCGGTGGTGACATATGTCGCTCTTGCGCAAGGAATTTGCCTGCCTTCTCTCAACAATGTAGGTTAACATTTAGTGGGAAAAGTCGTATAACTCGCACTTGAATGAGACTGAAACTTGGCTGACCACTATCTAGTCTCAGCTCGCCTCCGCTGCCGCATCATGAGATTTCGAAGCTGCCTAAGCACGCTGAAACACAATTGACGCATAATTAACAGTGGAAGTGAGGTATGCAGCGGCGAAAAATATTTTAATGATAGTACTAATGAGTTTATAATGATTAATAACTTGGTTGACGATGCTTTTATTTATTTATTTCTTTATGATTCTATTTTTGTTAGGTAGACTCAGTCTCAAAGTCTACCCTCACGCTACGCCACTGTTTTATTGATTGTGGATATGTTGCTGTCCACATCACTGAATACTGAAATTATACTATCAGCCCCTCTGCGAAGTCATGTGAAAGATGGATAATATGTTTGTACAGTCACGTACTACCTCCATTTCACGTGCCATTGCCAGTTTTTTGATAATTATGTACCTGTGATGTCATCCATATTCTAAGCAAATTAATCTGTATCACATACAGATAGGCCTACACATTTCTCCAGGCTTTGTCATGATATTAGCAACTAATCATATTTCATGTAACTGTGTGTTCATTTGCCATCTAAAATACATAAATATGTAAAGACAGGTTTTCAGTCTTATCTCAGTGAACAGATTTTATTATACTCTGTAGAGAAAAATTTATCCTGGGTGGAAATTAAACCTGCTAACTTGGTATGCTAATGCTAAGAGACGCAATCCGAATATCCCTCTAAACCCATAGCAACAGTGTGGGATTTTTTATTTGATCAGGGGGATGCCTAATGGGTTCACTACCAGAATTAATGATGGTGATGGTTCAAGTTGTACACTGCCTACCGATCTCACTACAGATGTTTGCAAATCTATAGTGTAGTGAGGATGCATCTAACTCTGATGACTGTTTAATTTGGAGGGGGCTAAATTAATCAAACATTTTACATATGAGGCTATCATTCTTGTGTTTGCAACATTTATAATTTCTCTTTTTTATTTGCAGATTGGTAATTCCATATCAAATCAACCAATAAAAAGATAATTTTAAACCTCGAGGTTTCCAAAATGCATCATATTCAATGATTGCATTCTAATCATCATTATGACCAAAAATACAAAGTTTTAATTTTTTCGACCTTTTGTTTTGAGTTATACATTTTTAAAAAATGAAAAAATGGCTGTTTTTAGAAATGCTTTGAAATATTTAAAAGCATGTAACTAAAAAATGGTTTGTCCTAGAAAGCTCAAACTTGTGCCATTCTCTTTACAATTACAAGGGCTTTAATTTGATATATATGAGGGCGGTTCGTAAAGTAAGTTCCGATATTTTTTTTGCAGAGAACACTTTATTGTAGGGACTTTTATTACACACCAGTGAGCAGTACACCCTTTCAGCTATTTTCAGCATAATTTCCGCTAACATTCAAACGTTTGTCATATCGCTTCACGAGCTTCGAAATTCCTTCTGCATAAAACTCTGCCGCCTGTGCGTGTAGCCGCCCGTTGACGCTCTCCTTGAGCTCCTCATCCGTTTGAAACTGCTGCGATCCGACAGTCCAACAAATTTATGGAAAATGCTCTGAGAGTGGAGACATGGTGAAACGGCGATTCTCTCTGACCACTTCATCCACTTTTGCAACAAGTTCATCATTCACAACAGATGGTCGGCCACTTCGTTCTTGATCATGGACGTTAGTGTGTCCGTCACGAAATTCACTACACCAACATCGAACTATAGTGTCACTCATAATGTTCCCGTACACTTCAGTCATCTCACAATTAATTGCTGCTGGTGCCATTTGTTTGCCCACAAAAATCGTATTACTCCACGTACCTCACTCTTAGCGGGATCTCTTATTGCTGCGCACATTTCAAATGCCTGTATTGTTGAGATAAATGGCCGAAAACAACTCACAGTTACACTGCCGTGAGCGTAATGAACCAATCTACACAACGGGACACAATTCGCGATGCTAGCGCCACTCATTCGCGTGTTGTGAGAGACCGGAACTTGCTTTACGAACCGCCCTCGTAACTTGACTGTATCACAACCAGCAGTGGCGGCTATTCAGGGGAAGTAGGTGAAGTAGCACTTCACCAGTATTTTTCCTTTACAATACGTATTTTTAAAGTTTATTATCAATATCACGAATGTTGGTTTTTACTATAAATGTATCTGTAGTTTTGAATTGTCCGCCATGCCACCACCTGGTGTCAAAGCTAGGAGACACTGAGATCCTGCAAGCGACAGCGTGTTTCAAGTCGGCCGTGGTGAAGGTGAACTGGAAACCACTCCCTCCGTTGCATGGGTAGTCTGTTGCACTAAAAATGAGGATTGGAAAGCAGCAGTTTTCTCGCTTAAACCACAGCCTCGTGGTGACGGGAACAGACTACCCATGAAGCAGTCCCTCTTGTTCAGGCATTTTCTTCGCCAGTACAAGAATCTCCAGACATTTGTGTTCTTCCTTTGCGCACTTCTACTGCGCAACTGTCTGAGATTTGATCATACGAATGTTTCCAATCAGGGGACTCCTTGTTTCCGATGGCCTCCCGAATCTTTCCTCTCTTTTAGCTAATTTGATGCAGTTTTGGCACTAAAGTGCAGGTACAGTTGTCATGTTTGTCTTATTTCTTGATTTGTGTGATTTTAATTTTGCTTATTGTTAGTAGTTCGGGAGCTAAATGTAGTTACAAGTGTTTGTTTTCATTATTGATATTTCTGACTTCCATCTGTGAGTAATTTTCCGTAATATTAAGTAAGCTATGTATAAATTTAAAATTATACTTATTTAGGTTGTACGCCCTCATTCATTAGTAATTTCTAAGTATAGATTTTATGCCACAATATCACCTTCGTTTATTTGTGACTTCTGTGATTTATAAGACATTTAAAAGAAGATTCAATTTAAATATATATATTTCTAGTGTTCATCCAGGAAGAAATGTTAGTGTGTCATCTAGAAAAAAAAATTGCGTCTTTCCGACCCTCGCAAGCATAATAACTTATAAGATAAACTACAGTAATTTGTCGATTGCTAAAGATTATTAGTCAATACCAAGTCCGCATCGCATGAATGGAATATTCTGAATAATCTGATTAGGAGAATAATAATTACGATAAACATAGAAAGATTCGCGGCGGAGAAGCAGGATCGAATTTATCTCATGAAACTCTTAATCCCGAGTGGGATTTATTAAGAGTATTCCATGAATAAAATGTATCAGATTTTATAAATAATAACTACATTCTTACCCGCATTGTTTAAAATCAAATCATCATTGTGCCAGCTGTCAGATCACGACATAGGCCTGCTAAATGAAGAATAAAAAATGTTGCTAGATACTAATCTGACAAGTATCTTGTTTAGCGAATATTTCAATTCAGAAAGAACTTCTACTGCAGCTAGAAGAAAAACAGCCATTCTATATTGATACCACCGACAAGTTTGCAGCCTTAAAGGGCTACCGAAGGATTGTTTTGGTATACAAGACATAGGTGAATTCCGTTATTAACATAAGCATGTGGCATTTTTTCCTCTTCACCTAATTTTCCGGCCACGAGCCGCCACTGACAACCAGAGGTGTACTACGCCACCAAGTTATCTCTGCATGCAAAAAATATGTTAGGAATGTGCCGTACATCTCGATCTCCCTCCTTTGACGTTGCCACTTCCTATTCACTGAGTTAACTCATTTGGCTACAAGAGGGGTGCTGAGAATTCCTGTGTTTTTAAATGACCTCTCATCTTCGGCAATCGCCGTCGAAATGAATAATCTGGCAACCATGTCCCAAATGGGGAAAATGAGCTGTTCCTTCTTTCACCCCCGCCGCCACGCTGCCACTTCCTGTCCACTGTGTTGGGATATTTGGCTGGAAAGGGGCGCTGAGAATCGCTGTGTTTTTAAATGACCAGACACCTTCGACAGTCGTTGTCCAAATGAATAATCTGGCAACCATGTTATGATCTTTCGCCACCTGCTTCCCCTACATCCCTTCCGTATAGTGGTAGCTGGACGACACTAGCGCTAAAACACTTCCCCTATAGCCGTGCAAATTTAACTTGGTGGCATAGTACATATTCCGATTTTAGCTTTCTTGCCCCTTTGAAATTCTGCAACCAGGCACAGCTTTTAACTTGCTTGACAAGAGAGCAAGCTTCATTGGAACGATGAAATGAAATACTGTCGCTATGAGTCACAAGCTCTTCATAACCTGATGGGTTTCACGGGCCTAAAAAACTGCAACGCCTGGCGGAAAGAATATGAAACTAGGTATATCAGTTCACTGGCAAGTCGTGCAGTTACGTTGTTGAGGAACTTCAAATGTGTTTAGAGTGCAAGCAAAAGGAGAATGGAGTATTTTACCCTGAAGGAAGCCGAGGAAAAACTAAAATGTGGAGAGTTTGAATTATCAATGAACAAAGGTACTAGTCCGGCATGGGAAATATTTTCAAACATTTTCGAGAAAACATCAAAAAAGCAATAATAACAATAACAATAATAAAAATAATAAATGTGTTAAGACGCTAAAATGATTTTTAATACTTTATCTACCTTTTATTTATCTATATGATGAACTTCTTCTACCAGCATGTAGAAAAACAAGAAAGTATTACCTACACTTAGCAACTACAGTTGTTTAGCTGTTAGGAATGTCGCAAGCTTATTCTGACTTGCATAGGTTGGGTTTAACCTTCCCATCCAAGTCTAAAGAAACCTGCCTGCTTGCTAGCTGTGACACTCGCAACTTGCTTGCCTGGCGTTCAAGCGGGTATGGGCAAGCTAAAATCGAGATTTGCACACCTCTGATCACAACACTGTATTTTTCCAAAAAGCTAAAAAAAAGTTTTTTTTATGGAAAACTTAAAATTGGAATTTTTAATTTTTATTAAAAATATATATTTTATTCCAGACCTCATCAGTAAGTTGTGTACATATTTTCATGATAGTATTCCAATGGTGTGATACCGAAATTATTTTTTATCTGAATTGAGGCATGGTAATTTGTTAATTGTTACCCTATTAAAAATTAATCATACCTATAGTATTTAAGCTTATGCTAATACAGTAAAACCTGCCATCAGCAGAACCTTTATGAACCGGAATACTGTCTCCATCAGAGATGTATTATACATATAAATTTACCTGTAATTACCGGAACCCGTCTGACACGGAAACGGAAGCCGAATTTGAAGCTTTAACAGAAAATGTTTGGTTTTGAACCCAATAAATACCAGTGCTGTAAAACAGGAAAACACATTCTGAATTACTTGGACAACCCTAGTAAGTAATGAAAATAAGTCTTCGGACATCCTTGCATTCCACTTGCAGAGGCCTGTCACTTTTGTCGCGTAAGGTGTAACGGTACTCTTTAGAGCAGTGGTCTTCAACCCGCGGCCCGCGGGCCGCTTGCGGCCCGCCGTGTATATTTTTGTGGCCCGCCGAATGATTTTGTTTCCAAACAAATAGGAAAACATTGCAGCACTGAAGTTGGCCAATTGCTTCGGCCGTAGTAGGGAATTCGTTAAGTGGCAACCCTGATGCTCAAGGTCACTCGTAGCATCGCAACCCACGCCAGTGTCATTGTCTCAGTCTGTTTCACCTATTTCTATTGTCTGCCCGCAAGTGAATGTTAGTTTAAGTTTAGTGAATAATGGCTTCGTGTAGTAAGAAACGGAAGATTACCGATGAGTGCCGAGTGTTTCAAGAAAAGTGGATTGATCTATACTTTTTTGTAAATATAAAAAACAAACCAGTTTGTTTGGTTTGTAATGAGTCTGTCTCCGTAATGAAAGAGTACAATTTAAAGCGGCATTATGACACAAAGCACGCTTCCAAGATGGACGCAGTACAAGGTCAGTTTAGATTGGATAAGGTGCGAGATTTAAGGAAAAAACTTGAGAATCAACAATTTACGTTTACTCGGCAAAACGCCGAAAGTGAATCAAGTGTTAAAGTTAGCTATATCATTTCTGAACAAATTGCTAAGCAATCAAAGCCATTCACAGATGGTGAGTTTGTAAAGCAGTGTATGGAATTGGCAGCTGAAATCCTATGCCCAACACAAAAACATTTGTTTTCAAAGGTTAGTTTATCTGGGGTCACAGTTGCCAGAAGAATTGAGGAGCTATCTCAGGATATTGAAATCTCACTTAAAGACCGTGCTTCAAAGTTTGTTTTTTATTCAGTAGCACTTGATGAAAGCACTGATGTTACAGATACAGCTCAGTTAGCCATTTTTATTAGAGGAATCGATCAAAATTTCTCTATTACCGAGGAAATGGCAGCACTATTTCCAATGAAGGGCACTACTAAAGGCACTGATATTTACAAGGCTTTGACTTCAACTTTAAACCGGTTTGGCCTAAATCTGGATAACTTGAGCGGTGTTGTAACTGATGGGGCCCCAGCAATGACGGGAAAAAATGAAGGTGTTGTAGCTCTGATTAGAAAAGATGCAAGTGAAAATGAAAAGTTCATACAATATCATTGCATTATCCATCAAGAAAATTTGTGTGCAAAAAGTGTTTGTTTCAAAGATGTCATTAAAGATGTGACTAAAATCGTGAATTTTATCAGATCACAAGGACTGAACCACAGGGAATTCCAAACCTTCCTTAGTGAGATGAATGCAGAGTATGGTGATGTAATTTATTACACAGAGATTCGTTGGCTCAGTCGAGGAAAGTTTTTAAAAAGGGTTTTTGATTTGAAAGAAGAAATCTGCATGTTCATGGAGAGTAAAGGGAAGGCAGTTCACTACTTCAAAGATCCCAGTTGGATGGCTGATTTTGGGTACCTAACTGATATTTCAATACATCTCAATGACTTGAATATTAGGCTACAAGGGAAGAATGCTATGATACACAATCTCTTTGATCAAGTTGAGGCGTTTGAGAGGAAACTTAGTTTGTGGAAGAATCAAGTACAACAAGGCGACTTCACACATTTTCCAACACTGTCACAATGTGAAGTTCAAAACAAAGAAAAGTACAGCGAAGCACTCTCCATGTTACAGCAAGATTTTAGCAACAGGTTTTTAGACTTCAAGCAAAATAAAACTATGATGAAGCTTTTTTGTGCTCCTTTCAGTGTTAATGTGGAAGACTATTCCGGAAATATACAAATGGAACTTATTGACTTTCAGTGCAATAGCGATTTACAGGAGAAATTTAAAAACTTTGGACTTCTGGAGTTTTACTCATTGTATGTTGAAGGTGATCGATTTCCAGCAATCAGATCTCATGCTCTGGCCACAGCATCTCTTTTTGGCAGCACTTACATCTGTGAGCAGCTATTTTCAAGAATGAAGAACGTGAAATCGAAACTGAGAAACCGTATCTCTGACACTCATTTAGAGAACTCTCTTCGAATTGCCACATCTGACATAAAAGCTAATGTTGACAGATTAGTAAAAGATAAACAATGTCAAATTTCTCACTAAACTACAAAAGTCACAAATTTGATGTTTTCAGTTTAATTTTGAGTTTTATAACATGTTTAAATATATGTCAAGTAGACCTATATTGTTTTCAATATTGATGTTTAATACAGTTATCAACAAATATAAAATGTTATAACAAATTCATGTAAATTATTTTAACCTGAGACAAAATTCACACACATACATATATATATGTATATGTATATACACGCTTAATCAATGCGGCCCTCCAAGTCCTCCATGACAATAATTTGGCCCTTAATTAATAAAAGGTTGAAGACCACTGCTTTAGAGCATGGGAGGGAAAACTGGAAAATCCTGCAGTCAAGAATGTACGATAGGTCACTGTATCTGGAAAACAATACAGTGATGTAGGCATAGAAACTGTGTTTCTGTTACTGTGCTGTCATTAAGTACATTGAAAAGGTAGTAATTGTGTCTTCAAAATAGCAGACAGAAAACGTATAGTTTTAGATTTAAATACGAAAATAAAAGTCATTGATGCGAGTGAAAATGATAAGTTGACGGTAAAACAGATTGTGATTAAATTTAATGTTGGCAAGACTCAAGTTTACGAAATTCTAAAGAAAAGTCCGGAACTATGGGAACAGTGGTTAAGTGGCAATGGCAAAATGAAACGACAATTGAGAGTGACAGGGAATGAAGAGGTAAACAAAATTGAGAATCGTGCTTCCAGGGTAAATTGCGTACAGCGTACAATTTTGTACTACTGAAAAAAATAAACAAGAACAATAGACTGTTTATCTATTGTTTTGTGTATGAAATTTACTAGCCTCTAGAATTACTTCCTTTGGCTATAGCAGTATTATACTGTACCTTCTGTTATTGTAGCAGTTACAACACCATCCAAAAAGGAAAATGGATTGTATTTATGGACCATTGTTTATAAGTAAAAGTCAGCCCCACCACATATCAAAATGTAATTAGGCCTAATTATTAGTATTTCTTTATGTAACCTGTAACGTGCTTTAAGAGTTTTTTCCAGAGCCGTACTATATAATGTCGGTACATTTGAGTAAGGATAGAATAGGGTTCGCATTTTACATATAAATCAGTAATTATAAAAATGAGTATGAGATTTTATTACAAGATAAGCGGTAGCTTAATAAAGCAAAATACAGGAAGCTTCATAAATAATTACAAATAGCGAAAGTTTTACAAAAAATTATCCAGTATAATAAGGCTGAGGGCCCAACTCATACGTCTTAAGGCCTGACGAGAATTATGATAGTTAATCGGCGAGCCATCAATCAAAATTCAGAAAGCTTCAATAATAATTGCAAATAGCAAGAGCTTTGCTAAAAAAATTACCAAGTATAATAAGGTTGAAAGCCCAACTCATACGGCTTAAGGTCTGATAAGAATTATGATATTAAATCGGCGAGCCATCCTTCTTCGTAACAAAAAAAAAAACCCAAAGAAAATATATTAACCTAACATGAAACTATGCAAAATGGAATACATAAAAAATTTTAAAAATACGAAAACTAAATCAAAGCTGGTGGGCGAAACCGAAAGAAGTAGAAAAATCAAAAGCCCACCAGCGAAAACTAGAAATTACAAACTAAACATAAGGTACCTGCTGGTATATAGAAGTAGCGAACTCCATGCATGCCGGATGGAAGTCCTACAGGCGGAAGATCACGGAGGATGTCTTACTCCGGCGAAATCCAAACTTCAACTCCCTGAGCGAAAACGCACCTTTGACAAACATACGCAAACCGGCCATGAGAGGCGCTGCGCCGGAAAAATAATAAACCCCGCGAACAAAGCTATATAGGGGGCGTAGAAGTAGAAAGAGAAAAACTAAACACACTCCAAACAAAAGAAAGATGGCTGCCGCAAATAAACTGAAAATGTACGTAACTGGCAATATACGTAAGTAAACAAGACAATAATATAAAGTGAAACTAGATGAAAAACAGGTGCCAAAATACACACGGAACAAACCTTTACTCACCGGAATCCTGCCTATAGCGAGAAAACAATTATGATCCCTTGCAATTCTGTTACAGACAGGTTTCACTGTATTTGGATGATGATGGTTCATGTGGTAAATATAACAACTGGAACTAACAGGAGTTACTCAAGCAGTGACATGTTTCTTTCCTGTTGAAACTTGCAACCCCAGTCACTACAGGACTAGTCAGTCATTATGTTGTTAGTTGTATCTGAGTGAAGATATACTCTATGCTAGTGTTATAGTTTTTAACAAACTTTACTGTTACATATTTAGTTTTTCTTAGTTATAATTATAAATTGGAATATCGTTTTACTCATCATACAGAACTGTGGTGATTTTATTTTAATTTAAATTAATGTTTTTAAAAGTTGTTATAGGTTGCCTTGAGTTACAAATGGATAAACCGTGCGGTAAATTTTATTGCAACCTGTTTAATAAAGATATTTGGTCACTAAAATCCTAAGGAATGTTATACAATGGATGATAAAGCTGAGTGATACTATTGAAGACTGAATGAAATTTGCACTCTTTGTCGCTTAGAGTTAAGTAAGAAAGAAAGAAAAGAAAAAAACACTCAAGTTCTGAAAGTGATAAAAAGCACTGTGATAATGATGAACCACCGGCTGAAAGTACAAAACCAGGCTGCAGCAAAGATGATTCTGAGTGTATGGATTTAGAATCTGGTTTAGATTTTTTAAATGTCTCATTGATATCCATAGGAGAATCGCCTGTTGTTAAAATAGAATATAAAACAAATAAGAAATACTGCAAAGAAAAGCTCGAAAAAGTTAAATCAAGATTGGATGAAACTTTTTTCCAATCTGTCAACCAAGAGGAGGATAATAAGAATCCATCAGATAATTCACAGACAGAAATTCTTAATCAGCTTAAATAAAAAGTTCTAGAATCCAAGATTTGAAGAAGCTGTGGCAGTCTCTGGGACCCAGAAATTTCACACCTTCATTCCTCTAGATCTAAATAAGGTGAAAACCCAAATTTACTCATTTTCTGATGATTCAGAAGCCCATAGGGTACAGATCAGCCCTGGCAATGAAGACATTTAAAAAAATTGTGGGTTTTGTCGCTTATGATAAAGATGATGACTCAAAAGATGATGTTGAAAAGGAAGTTCATGTTTCCTTTCTTTACCATAAAGGATCATCGCCATCATTCACATATCCTAGGAGAGCAGCACTGCCAAAGAACTATATTTTGTGCAAATTAAATCCAACCACTAACAGGTAGAACCTACTACCATGTTCCAGGAGATGAGATGGCCAAAGCAGCACAAGTTTTGGCAAAGAAGAGAATTCGCCTTTACTAATGAATAAGATCGCAGGCGAGAGGAACGGAGGACTGTATTGGATCCAGAGGGAAAGAACTGCGATCTCATTCCGGAAGGAAAAAGTAAAAGATAAAAATGAAATAATAGAAATAAAAATATAACCTGTTTAAAAAATATATTTAAAAGCACTAACAAATTGAAAAAACACTGAACTGAAAAATTGGAAGTACTGATGAAAAAATGATATGTGTAGAAAATCGGAGACACAGTTACTGAATTATAAAAAATTAGGGCATACCAAAATTAGAAACACTGTTGTAAAAAAGAAAATTAATAAAAGATAAAATATTACTTAAGAAAAAAATGAATGATCTGAACTCTTGATGTAGCACTGTTCTCTTGAAAAGCTAACATGTAGTTAATTTCTTGAAGTTTGCTGCAGTGAATATTGTTTGCAGAAAACAATGGCAGTGAAAAGTTGTGGTTATGGTATGTGTGTACTAGCAATGGTGCTTGAGTGTAGTAGCAATGATCTTGAATAATGGACCGCCGTGTGGCAATTGTACAGAGCTCACCTGGTATCTGAAAGCTTCGTGACAGTTAAAATTTGAACAGGTCGTTGGCAGTGCAAATGAATGGAGTGCTCAAGTCCACCTTGAAAATATAGTCCACGGCTCCACGCGCTACTGCCAAAGTTTTCATCTCAGCATGTTTCGCTTGCATTCGAATTCCTGCCGCCTCTGTCTGTGACATGGTCCATGCTTTCAGTTTGCGGACAAGTCCTGTAGCAATGGTGCTTGAGTAGTGGGCTGCCGTGAGTGTCGATTGTAGCAATGGTGCTTCAGTAGTGGGCTGCTTGTGGTGATTGTAACAATGGGGCTTGAGTAGTGGCGTGCCATGTGGTGATTTTAGCAATGGTGCTACATGTGTCGAGTCGTTTGTGATAAAAAAACTACATAATGGCATATTCAAATGTGGAATAAAATAAGAGAAAATGGCGTAATTGATTTATTTACATGTGGCGGCATTGGTGGTTTTTACTAAGATTTAAGAAAGGTTGGTACCATTGCTTGGCTGGTCAATCTCTGTGCCAATAATCATATCAAAGCAAGATGGCCACCTTAGTGGATGTAAATAAACTAGAAGTATTACTAAACATAGCCCAATAATCTTCATCAAACCGCGACAAAATATATATAGATGGACATGAAATGCAATAAACATGAAACAGGTAGGACATATACATAATTAACTCAAAGTAATTAAGGGTGTAACATAATACAGTATAATCTAGTTATGCAGCCAAGTGGATGCGATGAGGTTAGGTGTTCATGTTTATATTGTAGCGTGACAAAACAACTAAGTTGAAGTGTAAAAATAACTGGGGAAAAAATAATATTAAGTCGCACCTTGGATGAATGTTCCCACCCACCGCTCCCTCGCGATGCACTTTCTTTTATACCACTTCTTCTGTCCTCATATTACATAGAAACTCGTGATTGGACGTTGGTAGTGTGACGTCATACCGGTAAACAAAAGATGAACAAAAGTTGACAGGCTTACTAACGTGTGGAAGATATAATATGCCACATTTTCGAAACCGACAAACAGTGTATCGTACATTATTCGAAAATGCAAGGGCGCTTCGCTTCGGCTGCCGCCTCCGCTCGCGCACTTAACTAAGTGGATAGTGTTATGCATTATTTAGATTATGTGAAGAGGTGATTGTGGTCTGGTCGGGATTGCCGAGTAAGCTAGAGGGTTGTCATTTTGGTGTATGGGTTGGTAGCTTGTATTTGGTACGATCGGGAGTTTGGAGAGAAGGGACGATCGGGTGTTCCGAGATAACAAGCGAACAGCAACGCATTGTTAGGAGCGTAAGGGGGCGACTTAATCTTCTCTTATGCCAATAACTGTTCCATGTGTTTGTTTTAATAAAATAGATCAGGTTAATTTTCAATAGAAAAGAAACATGTCACTTCTTGGGTAACTCCTGTTAGTTCCAGTTATATTTACCACATGAACCATCATCACCCTATTATATAGATCTAACTTTTATCAAATCAAGTTTTAGGGTATAATGGAAAAATAAATAAATAAAATTATTATTAGGATAAGTTTAAATACAGTAGGTAAGATTAATTTTTAATAGGGTAACAATTAACAAATTACCAGAATTTCTGCATTCCTCTATTCAGATAAAAAATAATTTCAGTATGATACCATTGGAATACCAGCATGAAACTTGTAAACTTACTAAAGAGGTGTGTAATTTTTTTTTTCATAAAAATTAAAAATCCCTGTTTTAGGTTTTTCATAAAAAAAACTTTTTGAGTTTTTGGAAACAATTAGTGATGTGATACAGTCAAGTTATGTGTCAAATTAAAGCCCTTGTAATTCTAAAGAGAATGGTATAAACGTTTCTAGGACTAAACGTTTTTGAGTTAATAGCTTGAAAATATTTCAAATATTTCCTAAAAATTGTCATTTTTTTAATTTTTCAAAAATTTATATCTAAAAAACTAAAAGTATAGAAAAGGTAAAAATTTGTATTTTTTACCTGCTCAGCTAATACTAATCATAAAGATCTGACCACGTAACATAGGATCATTGGTTGATTTGATGTGGTATGACCCGACTGCAGAAAAAGGAACTACTATTGTTTTGAATGCACAGAACTGAACAAACAGTTGACAATGCATGGACATTACTGAGCTGCAAGTCAAGTTAGCTACTATTAATTTGTCACATAATAAACTGCAAAAAAGCACAGTAATGCTTTATGTAATATGTGAGGATTTTTAATCACTTGGTTACAATTATTATTTATCAGATCAGCTGTTACCCTAAACTTTCCCTCATTGAGTTGGTGCTTTCACTTGATGACTGCTTATATGAACATCCTGCAGGCTACATGCTGGCATTATGACACAAGTCCTTCTGATTTAGCAGATAATTTTGTAACCTACTTTTATGAAGTGATACTGGTATTAACAAACTATGTGAAAGGAGCATAGAAATAAGGCCATTTTTAGAGATTTAATGTACAAGATATTTGCAGCGTATCCTATTACACTAAAGTTGTACCGGTAACAAGTACTGGTAGTAACTTTGCTTTACCTTTAGTACATCTGCTATGTGTATGCTGTATTATTAAACTATGTGAAAGTGAATGGCAGTGGTTGAACTTTCCCTGCTCTCTTCAGGTCCCAAATCCAAGCCTAATCTTTTCCTGCATTGCACCCACCAAGTTGTAGCACCAGTAGGAGCCCATGTATACAGTTTTCAGCTCTCCATCACATAAGAAATACGTTGTACTTGGTAGTAATCGGAACAGTACAGTTGAAACAGCTCCACATGCATTCATCAGTTTAGCACAGATTTTTAAAGTGCGAGACATGTAACACATTACTTACTTACTCAATGGCAATAGACAATTCCTAAGCAAGCTAAAGGAATATTATCCATTTTATGGAACCCATAGGTTTATTACTGCACTTACATAAGCCTGGAATTCAACTATATTCTGTGCTAACTTCCTCATTCCTCTCAAATCCTACTTCCCTTAAATTCATTCGAATATTGTCGTCCCAGCTATGTCTCGGTCTTCCTAGTGGTATCTTCCCTTCAGGTCTCTCATTCAATATTTTTTAGATATCTTTCCTCCCCCATGCGTACAACATGCCCAGCCCGTTTCATTATCAGTGATTTAATTACCCTTACTATATTCATTGAAGCACCCTCTAGGGATTGCATGACCTTGACGTAGGTGGGGGTGCTTGCGTGTCTTGTTGACCCTTTAGGCTATGCCGGCGGTAGTGTAGCTACTGGCAGGGCCTCCCATGCTGGACAGGCTAAAGAGAGATCAGACGAAGAAGCAATCCAGAAGAGGACATCCAACGGCTTCAAAGGCGGAAGAGGAACGTGGTTCCCAACGGCAGAGAAGGCGGAAGAGATGACCTAACTTAACCTGCTGCCTTGCAGATAGAAGTTGGCTCTTCAAAGGCTAGGGGAAGAAAACCCTGATCTAAAAATAACCTGGTCCTCCAAGTTGGGGGTTTGGCGGGTGGCTGGTGTCCCCCCTGGTAAAACCCTGTCACTCAGAAAATCGAAGCATTGCCTTGGATTGGACGGATCTCAAGGAAAAAGACCATGGCACGACAGACGGACAATGAATTTGGAACATGGAATGTACGCTCACTCTATAAAACGGGTGCTCTCCAAGCGCTATTATATGAAATTGACAAATACAAAATAGATCTGATTGCACTCCAAGAGACAAATTGGATAGGGAACTGGGTTTATGATTACAAGGGACATACAGTATTCTATAGTGGGAAGAAAGATGGGAAACATGAATTTGGAACTGCCTTTATAGTCAATCAGAAATTAAAGATGCTATCATTGATTTCAAACCTGTGAACGAAAGAATGTGTGCTCTTAGATTAAAAACTAGATTTCAAAATATATATATAATAAATGCACATGCCCCCACAGAGGAAAAATCAGAAGAAATGAAAGATGAATTCTATTATAAATTGGAAGATGTATATAACTCAGCACCGGATAATGATGTTAAGCTAATTATGGGGGACTTTAATGCAAAGATCGGGAAGGAGCAAATATATATGGATGTAATAGGGAAGCATAGTTTACATGATCAGAAAAATGAAAATAGGGAAAGACTTATAGATTTTGCTATTAGCAAGAATATGATAATAAGCTCCACTTGTTATATCCATTCTGACATACATAAACAGACTTGGATATCCCCTGATGAAAATACCAGAAATCAGATTGACCATGTATTAGTTGATAAAAGACATGCATCCAACATATTAGATGTAAGATCTAAGAGGGGAGCGCATTGTAGTTCAGACCACCATCTAGTTAGAGTTAAATACAGGGCCAGAATAAAATATCAGAAACAAGAAAAAGATAAGAGACAAGATAGAATACATACACAAAAATTAAAGGATGAGAAAATACTAGGTAAATACAAAGAAGAAATAAACAAGAAATTGAACAATAGCACAATAAAAGATATAACAGATGTAGATGAATCATGGAAGTATTTTAAAGAACAAATAATAGAAACAGCACAGGAGGTCCTAGGAATTGAACCTAAGAGAGAGAGAAATGAGTGGTTTGATGAGGAATGCAGGACAATGATAGAAGATAGAAATAAGGCATATAAAGAATACCTGGCTAGACCTACCCGCCAAAAACATGAATTTTATAGAAACAAAAGAAGAGACTCAGACAAAATTTGCAGAAAGAAGAAAACAATAGCATTAAATAGGCATTTTATATGTATTGACGAAGATTTTAAAGAAAATAGAACATTTTTGATGGTTTTAAAAGAGTTAAGCAGACAAGAGAAGGATATAATCCCAGGACAACATTGTGCAGAGATACTGATGGAAAGATCATAAGTAATTTTAATGAAATACAAAATAGATGGAAAGAATATTTTAGCACATTATTGAATACAAACGAGGATACCAATGACAGAATGGAACAGTTGGAGCATATGAGGGATTGTGATTATGAAGAACTGCAGGGCCCTGATGAATTGGATGTGGAGATGGCAATATCCAGACTAAGAAGTAATAAAGCGCCAGGGATTGATGGAATACCATCAGAGTTAATTAAAGTTAATAGCAGTCACATTACTAAACATTACATGAAATAATAACCAAAGTATGGGAAAATGAGGAACTACCAAAAGACTGGAAGCAGAGTGTAATATGCCCAATATACAAAAACAAAGGTGATAAGTTGACATGCACAAATTATAGAGGCATATCCCTCCTGTGTAATTGTTACAAAGTTTTCACGACAATATTAAAAAATAGGCTGGAACCATATACAGAACAGATAATAGGCAGATACCAAGCAGGATTTAGGAAGAATAAATCAACAATAGACCAAATATTTACTGTTAAGGTAATCCTGGAAAAGTTATGGGAATATAATGTTGATGCATACCAGCTATTTGTGGATTACAAGCAGGCGTATGACTCTATTAATAGGGACAGACTGTATAGCATCATGCTGAACTTTGGAATTCCAAAAAAACTGGTGAGACTGACTAAAGCAACAATGGATAATACAGCCTTCAGAGTTAAAATACAAGAGGAGCTCACTGAGATGGTATACACAACTAAAGGACTAAAACAAGGAGATGGGCTGGCCCCACTTCTCTTCAATATTGCCCTGGAACATGTGATAAGGAAATTAAAAATAAATACGGATGGTACCTTAATTCACAACTTTGTGCAACTGGTGGCCTATGCTGATGACATAAACATAATGGCAAGAACAAAAAGGGATTTAAGTAAAACCTTTCAAGATCTCCAAGAGTGCTCTAATGATGTTGGTTTACAAGTGAACATGGAGGAAACTAAATTGCTAATGCAAACCCGTAGAAACAGCTTGAATAATAATACACAACAACCAGAGCAAACTGAAGATAAAATAGTTCAAGATTTTGCATACCTAGGTGTAATAGTTAATAATACTAATGATGAAATGCAAGAGATTAAAAACAGACTCTCCAAAGCAAATAAAGCTTACTTTGCGTTAATATCTGTATTCAAATCCAAGGTAATACACAGAAAAACAAAGATAAGGTTGTATAAAACAATAATAAGAGTAATATTAATATATGGCTGTGAGACATGGGTAATCACACAGAAAACTGAGAACATGTTAAATTCCTTTGAAAGAAAGATACTTAGAAGAATTCTAGGGCCAGTGAATGAAAACGGATTCTGGAGAATTAGGTACAACAGTGAAATATATGGTATATATAATGAACCGGATATAATAAAGGTAGTGAAGCTAAGAAGGCTGCAATGGACGGGTCATGTTTTAAGGATGGATGATCAGAGTATACCCTTAAAATCATTAAAAGGAAAAATGTATGGAAACAGGCCAGTTGGCAAACCAAGGAAGAGGTGGTTGGATGAAGTCAGGAAAGACGGAAGAAGCTTACTGAATAGTAGGAGCCTGGAAAGGGATACAGCAAACAGAGAAGAGTGGAGGCAACGATTGAGAGAAGCCAAGGCCCTATTTGGGCTGTAGTGCTATAGAAGAAGAAGATATTCATTGAAGAGTGCAAGTTATGAAGCTCATCATTATGCATTTTTCTCCAGTCCATTTTCATCTCCCTTCTTCCCAATATTTTCCCCAAGCACGCTGTTTTCAAACACTCTCAGATTATGTTCCTCCTGAAGAGTAATGGACCATGTCTCACATCCATATAATACTATCGGCAGGATAATTGTCTTATAAATTTTTATTTTTAGATATTGGACAGAAAACGAGAAGATAAAAGTTTCTGAACTGCATAAGAAAGCATTTCCCGATTTTAGTTGACAAGCCTTAACTTCTGGCTTCATATTCTTTGTATCTGTAATTATTGTTCCCATATATTTGAATTTCTCCACCTGTTCGAATGCTTTATCGGCTGTTCTAATATTTTGTAGTGCATTATTTTGACATTCCTAGACAATATAACTTAAATAGTTTCTTCTGTATTCAATTCCAATCCAACATTAATGTTAGACATTGAAAAGACATTTGCATTTCTCCCAATTGTGTTTATGTCATGCCCAACAAACATTTGCATAAGCTAAAATTGGATTGATTGCCATTTAAGCACATAACGCCTAATTGCCATAATTCTGTTGCCTTACCAGTTTAAATGGGTGGACTTGATTGCACATGCCATGTGACTATGTATAGTATCAAGTGAATGTTTCAAGAATTAAGTTTTAGAACAGAAAATTTTTTCCATGTTATAAAAATGTGTTTCAGGTATGCATTCAAGCAATGGGGCATACGGATTGCATCAGTCCATTAAAACAAGCCATGCAGGCAAGGCGAGATATGATAGGAGTTGCTTGTGAAGCTCTCAACAGGCTTTTTTCTGCAAATCAGGATCAACTCATTCGACAGGTAAGACAAATTACTTCATTAGAATTGAGCAAAGTTTAGACTTCTCTTTCTTTTACTACAAATGGAACAAGTTCTACAATATATTTGTGAATGTGCCTGTTAAGTCCCAAGTTAAGAGCAAAAAAAGTGGTTGCAATCGAAAATATTAACTTTGAGGTTTATTGTTAGCTGTTAGATGAATTCTTCAGCTGGTTGCAGTTCTAGAAACATTATGAAAATGTATGAAATGTAGCACTGTGTGAAGCAGAAACTACCTGGTGAGTTGAAAAAGGTGTTTTAACAATTCACTGGCAACAATGTTTATAATTCTGGCGATAGACAATATTTCAAAATAGAAAATCCTGCAATATTCATTCTAAATACCTAAAAGCATGTGTATATACGATGTGTGGCATTAAAGAAATCGGATTGATTTTATTACTCATTTCCGGCCACTCCCATGACGAAGACATGTGGACTCTCTCCTACCGCTACAAAAATTTTCATCCACGCATGTCAGTTAGTCTGGCCTTGACCAGTGTTAGAAGTGGACCGTGCATCTGAGCTCCATCGGAATAATGCTGAGTGCAAAAGTAGAACGTGTTAACATGAAATTCCTCACAAAAATTTGAAAATCTGCCACTGAAACTTACAATTTGTTGACAGAAGATTACAGTGATCAGTGTCTATCTCGCACACAATGCTCCATGCGGATTTTCCACAGTTGGAAGCAATGCTGCAGATCATCTTGTGTAATGCTGTTCAAGAGTTGCTTCGCTTTTGCTTTCACTGCATCCACAAACTCGAACCTGGTTCCTTTAAGCGCAGACTTGACTTTCGGGAGGGGACTACATTGAAGGGGATAACATTGTAATTGTCTGATTTGTTTTCAGTAAAGGTTTACAGCATGAATCCGGTTTCTTTATTGCCACGCCTCATATGTAAAGATAATATTTTACCTACACTTATCAGCTCATAGTTACAGAATGCACCAACACACTCCTGTTTTAGGGATAGGACAGGTTCCCTTTCCCCACATTCACACTCCTACTTTCAACGCATGGATCCAACATACGCAAAGGAAAACCCCCAAGTGTTGATACATTTGCATATGAAAGGAAAATGAGTATTTTTTCATGTGATTTATTATATTAAACAATTATTAATTGAAATTTGAAATCAGTTATTTACAAGACCCATACACCAGGAGTGAGCACATTACAAAATTTTAAATACTTTTCTTCTTGGATTGGTTTCTTGACTAACAATAATTGTCTTGAGGTTATTATGTCTTGCAGCGCTAAAATGTTTAAATTACTTCACATATAACTATCTTTAAACTAAGATATTTGAAAATGTGAACACACATCTACTTTCACAATATTTTAAGCAGGACATTTTACAGTGAAGTGATACTATAAATGAAATGATAGTATATGGTCGGTTTTTTTATACTCAACTTCACTTACCTTTCTTTTTTTCAAGAACCATGGTTTCAATCAGCATCCTGATAATCCTCAGCTTGTGTCCGACTGTTTTGAATTTCCATTGCTAGTCTTGGTGAAGTTAAAGGGGGGCCTGTATGGCATGACGTCTGTGGCGGGTAAAAATTTTTAGTGTTTAATCAAAACAAAAAACATTTACCCATATCTAATAATTTTAGAACCATCAGAAACGAAGGATAATGATCTGGTCAGCAAGTATTATGAAATGAACTAGCGTTACTTTGTACAAAATATTGTCCAAAACTCAAAAGTAATGGAATTTTGTGGAAAAAACTCATAAATTGGAATTAAAGGTATCGATTTTGCTGTCATTTCAATAACATTGGAGCATACATTCATTAAAATTAATAATATACACACTATATTATAATTCCGGGGTGCGCGGGCAAAGAGAGTTAAGTTCACTTTCTTATTACTGAGAATTAGAGTGACTTAACACACTATGCCAGCCCAACATAGCTTTAGAGATGGATAAACCCATGATGCACACATCCATAACTACCGTACAATTTTGAATATGACTTACTGGATTTAACACAAATGTAGAGAACATTTTTATCTATAACTCTATGGACATATCTCAGTTTTTAGGATGGTGGACTTAACTCTCTTTGCCCACGCACCCCGGAATTAATACTATATAACCATATATAGTAATGGTTAGTTTGAAACATGCTAAAATTCACTTTGTGTCTAATCTTTTTATTTTTGTTATGGCTACCATCGTGAAATTTAAATGCTAATGTAACAATGACAGAAAATGCAACTAAATTTCAAATCATAATAACAGTGTCTAGTAATTTTAATGTTTGGTGTAGGCTATTACTACCCAAGTTTAAATGTAAGATAACCCCAAATTTATTGAATGATGAATTTGGGGAAAAAAACCTCGTCTTATAGTTGAGTAAATGTGGTATGGGCCCTTTTTAAAGTCATTGATTGATTCCACGAAGCCATCGGACTTTCATCAGGGTGTTTGTAAAGTCAACAGACAATCCACCGAGAAAGCATCAGGCTGTTTGTAAACTCACCAGTGAAAGTCATCGATTGAAATCAGACTCATCAAACTTAAAGTATGATGCTTCTTAGATGACAAACATGGCGGAGCAGAGAAGCAGACGACAGCATAAATAAATTGAGTTTATTTTCGTGCGAAAGCTAACGAAATGTTCATCAGAGTGTGAGCCCTCTGAAAATGAAAGTGATTAGTTGATTTTGTTTCATGACGAGAAAAGAAAGAAAAAATACTCTACATAAAAATCTATTAATTAATGTCGTTTTCAAAATATCTCGAAATTGACAGCACACGTTTATCCATAATGAGGTTAGGTGCCATATTTAACTACGCAAAATGTTTCATGGATTTTAATATGCTCATAATATTATTTATGAGAATGGTAGCACTCAGTTATTAGTTCCCTGCCCATCATATATTAGGACTATAATTTCCACTTCTTGCAAATCCATGATAACAATAATTAGTTAATTACTATACAATTCAAATACTTCTGCTGAAATCCATCAGTCTGTTTGTAAAGTCAACAGGGCATCAGACAAAAAAATGGCAGATGACATTCACTGGACTTGCATCGCACTTTTCCACCGATGGATTTACTGATGACTTTAAAAACGTGCCCTATCATTAACAACAGTAGCCTAATCTGTAAATGAACACTGATGCACTAGGTCTAACAATTCCAAATCATGTGACAGCTGACTTCACGCTTTCTGTACATTTGATTATAGAATGATAAGTTTGCTGCTTCATAAAAACATCGCCCTCTACAGTAACATATTCTAAAGCAACGTAAAGTCCTTTTGTTTGAGAAAAAAAGGCATGGGCTGACACATCAATACAGAACTAACAGAGGTGAATATTTCCGGGGTGCTCGGGCAAAGAGAGTTAAGTCCACTTTCTTGTTACTGAGAATTAGAGTGACTTAACACACTATACTAGGCCAACATAGCTTTAGAGATGGATAAACCCATGAGGCACACATCCATAACTACCGTACAATTTTGAATATGACTTACTGGACTGACACAAATGTAGAGAACATTTTTATCTACAACTCTATGGACATATCTCAATTTTTAGGATGGTGGACTTACCTCTCTTTGCCCACGCACCCACGATTAGTTCGGTGGACTGATACTATTTATACCTGGGCCGTTGTAAGTTTGCACTTTCCATTCTACAAGTTAAGTTGCCAGTATCAAAGATTGACAAATGAACTACTTGACTTCATTCTGTACTGACAAGGAGGTGCCGATCAGCAGTTTTCGGCTGTATTCGGCCTTGAACATTCGAAACTATTTCTAATCCCTCAATTACCAGTTTTCTGTTCTCCCGTTCAGTAATTTTCGATATTTATGTAATATAATATTATTCTCAACCTATAGTATCACAAAAAAAAACCCTTATCGTTCATGTATACAAAGATTTATCCTCCTATATGTGCAACATGGTACTCCTTTAGATGATAATATTCACATTTCAACTTCGTGTTGTCGTAGCTCAATGGTTATAATGCTGGATAGTTACGCAGAAGTTTAGGGTTCGATCCTAGGCAATGAACTTTTTTCTTTTTTACTATTTTTAAGACGCAAATATAGTTCATAATTTTTAATTTTTAAAATTAGCTGTCTTATATTTTATTGTATAATATAATTTGTATTGTATAAAACATTATCAGTAATGAAACCTTAACCTCGGCCAATTTGAAGATCGCCTTTAGCGGCGAAACCTATTAAACCTCTTTTCAGGTAGAGGGACAAGATGTCCCATTTTTCGCACGATGCTCCTTTACTTCCTCTGTCCGTGCCATAGGTACTATAGGTAGAGGAAGTGTCGTTTTCGATCCCGAAATTCCGACTTTAGTTTTTAACATAAATGCACGTTTTGAGGCTCCCGAATCCAAAAATACTATTTTGGAAACATGTCTGTGTGTGTGTCTCACTGTGTGAGAGTGTCAGTGTGTTTGTGTGTATGTCTGTGAACATCCTAGCTCGAGAAGGAAAATTGTATGAAAACAACATTTTTTTTGGCTCAGGTACTTTTCTCAGGAAAGTAGAAATAAGGTAATAATTTTCTTAGAAAATCGGTAAAAGAAGCACTTTTAATCTTGAATGATATTAATTAAAAGGAGAAAATTAAGCTAGTGGGTGGTGTGAAATTATAACATTCCAGAGTAACCAACTTTGATTGCTTCACATGGAAAAACTCTTTTTGTTAAAAATATTTACATATGATTATTAAATAGACTCAGTTTGATAAAAATGTTAAAATTCACTAAGCCTTTTTAAATGTGAAAGTTCTCAGAAATTGTAGAAAATCTGTAACTGGTTGTCTTTGTTTTCCAATATGTCTGGCTCCACAGGGCGTAATTTCTTTATCATAAATCTAGCATCTATTATTATCATTTGACAAATTTTAACGATTGTCTAAAAAATAGTGTACGATACACGTGAAAAAATTATTTTATTTTGCTCGCTGCATTCGCTCTTAAGGGCTCGTTTCGCAAACATAGCAAACTCGCAATTAAAAATCTCGTTTTAACATTTGGATCATTAATTATTTTGTTCTAAAATATTTGTTTTAATATATGGTACCTGTAATACATATGTTTTATAAACATATCCATCCATCCATCTTGGCGTTACGGTCCATTGAGGACCAGAGCCTGCCTGACAATCGAAGCCCATTCTTCTCTGTTCTGCGCTCTCCTCCTCCACATCCGAACTCCCATTTCTTTTAAATCCTCTGTTACATCTTCGATCCATTTTTTCCTTGGTCTTCCACAGCATCTTTTACCTCTAGGATGACCCCTATAAATCCTTGGTATTACTGTATTCTCATCACTCCTCTCAATGTGCCCTACCCACCTTAGCCTTGAACTCTTTATTTCTCCAATAATTTGAGGTTCCTTATATAGATCGTACAATTCCTCATTTCTTCTACTATACCATTCACCATTTTCAAATTTTGGCCCATAAATTCTTCGTAATATTTTCCTTTCCCAAACTGAGATCATTCTTTCATCATTCTTTACCATGCACCAATTCTCTGATCCATATGTTACTATTGGCCTTATTATAGTTCTATATATTTTCTTCTTTGCATTTATGGAAAGATCCTTTGACTTCATTAAAGGGAGCAATGCCCCGTAGCATCTGTTGCCTTCTTTTATACTTTCCTTTATCTCTTCCGTAATCAAATTATTATCAGTAATAACTGACCCCAAATATTTGAACCTATCCACTCTCTCAAAAACATAGTTCTCTGTCTGAAATGTCTTCATATGGTTCCACTTACTAGTACTTCTGGATGCTATCATATATTTGTTTTAACTTCATTCACTTTCAAACCCAGTTTTTTACTCTCACTCTCAAATTGGTTAAAGATATTCTTCAATTCTTGTACGGACCTAGATATTATGACAACATCATCTGCATAGGCTAAGATTTGGGAGGTCCTATTATAAATGGTTCCTCCCAGATTAATTTCGACTCTTCTCACTACTCTTTCCAAAACAATATTAAATAATATTGTGGAGAGTGCATCCCCCTGTCTTACCCCTCTATTGATTGAAAAAGCTTTTGCAATCTCTCCCAGTAAAAACACTTTCCCTTTACTTGCACTGAGAGTCATTTGAATTAATCTCACCAACTTCCTGGGCACAAAGAACTCAATTAACGTTTCAATTAATGCACTCCTATCAATGCTATCATAAGCCTCTTTGAAGTCCACAAATAGCAGATGGAGGTCAACATTGAACTCATAGCACTTCTCTAAGATGGTTCTTAGCATGAAAATTTGATTATTAGTGGATTTTCCTTTTATAAATCCCCCTTGATAATCTCCCACTATGTTTGCCATAATCTTAGTCATTTTCACTGCTATTAGTTTTGAGAGTATTTTATATGTAACCTCCAGCAAGGCTATTCCTCTATAATTTTCACGCCTAGTCTGATCTCCTTTCTTGTATATAGGATATAAAATTGCAGTCCTCCAGTCATCTGGCATTTCTTCCTTTAGCCAAATATCCTGGATCATCCTAGCTATTTTTACTTTTAACTCCTCCCCTCCATTTTTTAACATTTCGGCCGTAACACCGTCCTCTCCTGGGGCTTTGTTATTCTTAAGGTGGTTTAGTTCTGATACTATCTCTTGCAGGTTTGGCACAAACTGTTGTTCCCCATCATATTTTGGTATTTCTTTATCATCAGATGCAGATGGTATGTTTCCAAGTAACCTACTGAAGTGTTCAGTCCATCTGGTGAGTATTTCCTCTTTTCCACCAATCAAATTACCTTCCTCTTTTCTAAAATATGCATTACTACTTTGATAACCTTTCCTATGTTTCTTGACCCTGGTGTAAAATTTCCTGGTTTCACTTCTATCCCACTCATTCAATTCCTTTGTCAATTCCCTAAGGTATTCCCTTTTCTTTTGCCTGCAACCAATTTTTGCTTCCTTCCTCTTAATTCTATAATTCTCTGCACTGGCTCTGGTCTTCTTCTGGATCCAGTTCAATCTAGCTAAATTTCTCTCCACCAAAAGCCTTTCACAGTCTTCATCAAACCATTCTTTCCTCTTAGTTTCTTCACTCCTTTCTTTTCTTCCTAACACTAAGTTAGGTTGATCCAAGGTTGATCCAAGATGGCGCCGGATGTACCAGACAACGTTGAATGCGCTCGCTGTTTCAACCAAATTAAACTTAAAGATAGTAAAATAGAATGTAATGGAATATGTGGTAACGTTTTCCATAGTGGTTGTTTAAATCTAAAAGATGCGGAAGTTAGATTGCTGAACGGAACAACTAAAAACGAAGGCTTAATGTGGTGGTGTAGGCAATGTCGCCAAACGATAGCGTCACTACAAAACATAAGTGCTGCGAAAGATAAAATGGAGAATGAATTTGAGAAAATGAGTGCGACACTGGAAAATCTGCAAAGAAACATAAAAGAACAATTTCAGGACATGCAAGTAAAAATGGATATGTTGAGTCGAGAGGGTAAAGAAGAAAACTTGACAATACAAACAGTACACAAAGCTCAATTAGTTCCAGTACAAGTACCTAAACTGACGGTTAATTTACCCGAAGAAAGTGAAGAAGTAGATGAAATGAAGAACTCAAACACAGTGAGTAAACCATTATGGACGGAAGTGGTGCACAGAAAGAAGAATCCAACGGAGAAAAAGGTTATGGCAGGCCTCAGTAAGGCCACGGACATAGAAGTCGTAAAGAAACCTCCACCGAAAAAAGCAATTTTTGTTAGCAGACTGGGTCCTCAAATTACAGCAAGTAATATCAAGGATTATCTTGGTAAGCAAAATATGAAGGCTGCAATCACAAAAATGAAAACAAAATTTGATACGTATTCCTCTTTCCATGTAGAAGTTGAGGAGAAGGACTTTCCAACCATGTTCACAGCTGAGGTCTGGCCGGAGGGTTGTTTAATTACAGAATTCTTCGGTAAACTTCGAGAAGAAAGAATCTTCAATCAAGAAATTTCTAGAACCTCAACACAAACCTGTGATTGACTAGAGGACAATAAAGAACAGTTGAGTGACAGTGATTCAAATAATGGGACAAAGAATGTCAAACAAAACGAGGACTACAATTTAATGAGATCTTTGAGTGTCGACAAAGTGTATGTGACAGATACTTTGATAAATAACCCAAATCGTATGAAGCCTAACATTGAAACCAATACCGGTATGCTGTTTTGTAATATTCAAAGTCTTGGGCATAAAATCCAAGAACTTGAGATGATCCTAAGATCCGAAAATTTTAAAATTTTGTGCTTTACCGAACACTGGCTGGAATTTGACAAACTCAAATCACTAAATATAAATGGCTTCGTATTGGCAAGTGCTTTCTGTCGAACTGAAATTAAACATGGGGGTGTTGCCCTATACATTGCGACAGAATTAGAAACTTCTTATAAAGAGATTGATGTTAAAACGTACTGTAGTGAAGTAGATCATGAGTTTACGTGTGTAATTCTGATTCCATTGAAAGTGATTGTCATAGGTGTCTATAGGTCCCCGAAGGGAAATATTGACTTGTTCTACAGAGCTCTAGAAGGATTGGTTATTTCTCTATGCAGAATCAGGAAGGGAAACAGTATTCTTGTGGGTGGCGATTTTAATGTGGACATACTTAAGTAAGACAAAAAAGCAAATGACCTCAATAATTTATTAAGCTCCCTAGATCTTCATCTAGTTAATAACCAACCTACTAGAAGCATCTCCTGCCTTGACAATGTTGCCACAGATTTAAAACCCGAGCAATACAATGTGGAAATACGGTCGTTTGCTCTTAGCGATCATGAGGCACTATGTTTGGAGGTTGTCCAAAATGCAAATATACCAGTAAACTCAAGAAATAAAATAGTGAGGCCAATAACGCCAGATAGGCTAACTTGGTTCAGACATCTGCTAGCATGCATAAACTGGCATGGTATCTTCATAGCAACCAATGCAGAGGAAAATTTCAATAGTTTTTTCGAAAGCTTTCTACATCTATATGAGAATTGCTTTCCTAGCAAACTGGTATGGCAGGATACTCCAAAAAAGCAAGCCTTGGTCAGCTGGTTCAACAGACAACTACAAAATATGAAAAATTCTGTAATGTTGGCATACAGTCTGTTCAAACAAAAAGGGACAACACAGTCGAAACGTGTATATGATGTGTTGAAGAAGCAATACAGGTCTGAACTTAAAAAAGCTAAATATGAAGCCAATGCCATATTTATAGAATCGGCAAAGAACAAATGCTCTGCCGCCTGGCACGTGATACGCGCAGAAACTACGCCCCCACAGCCTAGCAGTTGTCCTCTTAGTCCAGACGAATTCAACAATTTTTTCTTGGACTCAGGTCACCAAGTTCGTCAAGACATCGTGGCCCCCTCCATCTCCGCACATGAATTGTTAGCAAGACTACCTCGACCCGAGTGTAGCTTTGAGTGGACTCCGGTGACATGTGAAGAGGTGTATATGGTAGTGCACAGAATGAAAAACTCAAACAGCATGGACATTTATAACATGTCAACAAATTTCATCAAGAAAATAATAAGCAATATCCTGGAGCCCTTAACCTATTGTATCAATGAGTGTCTTGCGAGTGGAATTTTCCCTCCAAAAATGAAAGTGGCTAGGACAATACCAATTTATAAAAAAGGTAACAAAGAACTTGTTAAGAACTATAGGCCAATCTCTATTCTGCCGGTATTTTCAAAAATATTTGAATCTCTATTGAAAGCACAGCTCTACGGATATTTAGAGGCAAATTCCCTCATCGCTCCTATTCAATACGGTTTTAGGTCAGGCCTATCGACGGTAGATGCTGTTGATGAATTGCTCCATGTGGTGCTGTCTGGATTTGAAAATAGAGGCTTTACTGGGGTCACCTTGTGTGATCTCAGCAAGGCGTTCGACACCATTGACCATAAGTTGCTTCTAGACAAACTGAAATTCTATGGAATTTCGGACAGATCTTTGAACCTATTAAGATCATACTTAAGTGATCGAACCCAATTGGTTTGTGTTGATGGACACCTCTCTCAGATAAGGTCTGTTGTCCATGGTGTACCCCAGGGGTCTGTATTGGGCCCCATACTATTCTTGGTCATGATAAATGATATTGAAGTTAGTGGCAGATTAATTTGTTATGCTGACGACACTTCTCTAGTGCATGTAGCCGACAATGAATTAAAACTCCAGGAAGCTATGGCGACTATATTTGAAGAAGCTTCTATATGGTTCCGGGCAAACTATTTCTTAATGAACGAGGAAAAGACTCAGTCTATGACCTTTTCTTTAAGACAAGTATGCAATGATTCTGACAATGTAAAACTACTAGGTTTTACCCTGGACCGTAAGCTCACATGGAGTGCCCATATCGCCTCAGTGTGTTCTAGGCTATCTAGAGTCTACTTAGACATCTCATAACCTGTGTACCTAAAAATTATGTGAGGGCTTGTTACTTGTCCATGTTTCAGAGTATTATAATGTATGGACTTATTCTGTGGGGAGGTGCTGCTGAAGTTATACATATACTTTTATTGCAAAAGAGGGCAGTGAGGATTCTTGCAAAAGCTGTGAATGATGCCCATTGTCGCCCAATATTTAAGACTGAAAAATTAATGACAGTATTTGGTCTGTATATATATATATGTATGTCTTGTAAGGGCAAAGAAAGAAATTGACTCCCTGCCCAGTAGATCGACCATTCACAATCACAATACTAGGAGTCAGTACAAGTTGGACGTGCCTTATACTAGGCTGCACAAAGTTAGTAGTAATAGTTGTCAAGTTAAGCTAAAGTTGTTTAATGCCTTGCCATTCTCAGCTCGTAATTTACCACTTGAATGTTTTAAAAGGCGTGTGTGGGATTTCTTACTACAAACACCGATGTACTCAGTGAAGGAATACTTCGATGTGTCGACCACAAGAATGTGTGGCTATTTCTAGAGACTTTTCTTATATTATATGTTTGTTTTAGCTTTGACGATACCAATTGCATATCCATGCCTAAAGGTAAATAAATTATTATTATTATTATTATTAAGTTAGCTGACTCTATTACTGCTGATCTAATATTCAACCACTGCTCTTCTATGTTTTTACTCCCCATTTCTGGCTCCCCTTGCTTCAATCTCTTAGACACCTCCTCTTGGTATAGTTGTTTAGTCTCTTCCCTTTTTAATTTCACCATATCAAATTTGATCCTAGCTTCAGTCTTTTTTCTTACCGACTTATCTACAACCAGCCTCTGCCTATATTTTTTTTGGACCAGAAAATGGTCAGATGCACAATCAGCTCCTCTTCTACTCCTTACATCAATGATATCACTTGCATGCCTCTCATCGATTAAAACATGATCTATTTGATTAGCTGTCTCACCATCCGGGGAGATCCAAGTCTGTTTATATATGTCCTTTCTTGGAAAATTTGTACTTTTGATCACTAGGTTTTTCTCAGTGGCAAAATCTATTAATCTGCCTCCATTATCGTTACTGATTTCATGAAGACTATGCTGGCCAATCACCTTTCGGTAGGCTCTCTCTCTTCCGACTTGGGCATTACAGTCTCCTAAAATTATTTTAACGCCATACTGTGGGGCTTTATTATACACAGTGTCCAGATTCCCATAAAATATTTCTTTAATTTCGCTTTCCTTGTCCTCCGTCGGGGCATGAACATTAAAAAGGGTAATATTAAAAAATCTACCTCATATTCTTAAAATACTTATTCCATCACTAAAAGCTGTAAAATTCAAAACTTGATCTTTAAAATTCTTGTGCGCTATAAAGCCAGTTCCAAACATATTTCTTTGACCCCCTTTATAAAATACAGTAAAATCATCAGACCTTATAATTCCTTCACCTTTCCAGCCAATTTCTTGAATGGCTAATACCCCTATATTGTAGCGTGTCATAATATTCTTTAAATTCATTAAAGAACCCGCTACTAACAAACTTCTCACATTCCAAATCGCCATTCTCATCTCATGTCCATTGTTTCTCTGCCTGGGTCGTTTCCGTAAAATCAGTCCAACTTCATCATGTCTGGCTTTCTGAACATAAGTTTTCTTTACAGGAGGGGTTGTCAGCCCCTCGCTGACCCCCAACCTGGAGGACCGGGTCATTTGATTTTGGGGTTTCCCTCCCCTAGATCAGCTGCCTTCACCACGACTTTGGAGCCTGATCTGCCCCTCCCTAACCTTGGTTGAAGCCGCCCACTCTGGGTCAGACGCTCCAACTGCAACCATTGCCTCATTCGCCGACATTTTCAGAGTTCCTGTTGGGCCTTTACGGCTACCGTAGCGGTCCTGGGGTCCATACGTCCCCACCGTACTTCACCCCAACAGGCAATCTCCTACTTATCGTTGCCCACCCCCCCGCAACGCGGACACCGAGGTTGGATTTTTGGGGGGCGTTTTATAAACATATCTTAATTTAAATTAGCATATGTTTTATAATTACCAAATAACCTAGTCTATATTAAATATTTTTGAAAGTTTCAAAGATCGATTATATTACATAATACAATATATTGTCAGAGGTTTTAGGTAATTGTTTTTCAAATGAAACTGCAATAGCAATCATGCATTTTTCTCCAAAACATAATTACTTTTATTTTTTAATAAATGTTGTGAAGCCTGGGATTACTTGCAATAATAAAACGCTATCGGGATACTATTGGTTTATACTTCGGTAAAACTCCAACTTAACACTAAAACAGTAACTTAGGGTAGGTGGTAAAAGTAAAAAATTAAAGGGGCTATTAACAAAGTTTTGCCCAGGGTGCAAATTACGTGAAATCTGGATCTGCCCTTATAGATTTGACAAAAAGTATAAGGCAGGTAATTTTAAAAATTAAACACTGCATTTAAATCTTAAAAATATAGTGAATGAAAAAAAAAATTACAGCATAGGGAGGGATTTGAACCTTGGACCTCCAGTACCACGATCTAGCATCTTAACCATTACACCACTTATAACTTTGTCAAAGAACGAGAATATTAGGGATGTAAAGCATTATGCTTTCTCCGATACCATAAGCCTTTGTATATGAACAATACGATTTTATATTAATAGTGTATTTGTGTTTGTATTTGTATAAATACTATTAATACTGAGACGTAATACATTAATTACCGAAAAATGAGAGAGAATCCCCTAATACAAGCATGCAATGTTCGAAGCCGAATGGCTTCTGTCTGTCAGTGAATAGAATTGCAGTGCAGCCAACGTAAATAGGCATATAGTTGAAACTGGAAAGTGCAAAGTTACAGCGGCACAGGTATAGTAATCTTCTATGAAACAAAGTAGTAATAGCTAAAAATTTTAATTGTATCATCATTATTATTATTATTATTATTATTATTATTATTACTACTACTTCTACTACTACTACTACTACTACTACTATCATCCGTTTAGTAGATTATTAGATAGTAAAATTATATTAGTACAGTAAAATGTAAGTATAATTATATTATTTAAAAGTTGTATGAAACAGAGCCCAGGAAGGAAAGAAAAATAAAAGCATTAAGGTTTATTCTTTATCTCTAAATGATAGCCATCCCAACCAGGGTTATTAAAAGAAGCGGCCTAGACTTTATAGAGTATAAAATTATTGTTTTAATGACATTTGTTAAATTTTTTTTTTGTAATGAGTTCGGCTATTGATTGGATGATGCAATAGTTTTTTTTTATGTCATATTGGGGGATATGCAGAAAAGAGAGTATGAAAGAAGTTCTTACTGGCAGATTTCAAGTCTCTACTTGCAGTCGTATGCATAAAAAGCCTGCGGACTCCCCCACCCACGTGTCAAGACACTCTTTGTACTCTGTCGCATAGTGCCCACTTCAATTCTGCATGTATTAAGACCGAGCGGCGGGAGTATTAAGTAGGAAATTTGTAAGCTACCAAAACGGACACTCACTTCACTCACTGCATGCTACTTGGGTGATTCACGCGGATTATATGGACATTCCAGAAAGAATGAAAACTACAAATAATGTAGAGACAGCCCCCTGGCATTGCAGATGCGCCGGAAACAACCCCTGCGGCTTTTCCTTACGAAAATTTGAAAAAATAAAATACTTGAATTTTTATTTTTAATCCAGTGCATTAATTTAGCGTGGGTATCTTTTGGGGATGTGAAGATTGGCCACTTTACACGGAGAAAAGTTCGGTTTTCGCAAAATTCTCGAAAAGAGGTCTAACAATTTTGTTCAAATTTTGTAATTGAAGTGCTTACGCTAAGAGCTATACTTTTATTTAAATTTTTTTCTTTTTCGCAAAAATTCTCTGACGGGTAGTTACAAGGCAGGCATCGTTCATAGAAACTCAGTCTTGCCTGGTGAACGCTGAAGCTTTGCATCAGGCTAATACAACTGAATACCTATTCTCTGCAACACGGCCTCTTATTCTACAGTGAGTCTCAGTCAGATTGGTTCCGCCGTGCTGCGCGTTGGGTTCCCCCCGGATGACGCTCCTATCCCCGGTATGCGGCAAAGGAACTCCCCGGCAGTTGACTGACTTGTCCATGCATGACAATGAAAATGAATGAAATAAGTTTGAAAATAACGAAAATAGGCACCTACCTTATTACAGGAGATGCTGGAAGTGTCTTCCTCCTACATCCACACATTTTTGGCATCGTGATAGGAAATTCCGATTAATACGCATTATTTAAAATTCGTTGGTCCATATTTTCCACTGAAATATTATAAAATTAAATAAAAAACACAATAAAATAATACGTAGTCAGTGGATAAAACTCAAACTCACATTAACTATCGTGACGTTTCTGCCTGAACCTCCAGGCCTTCCTCAGACGACTGAATGCTAGAAGAGGTTTGTGGTATTATTTTATTGTGTTCTTTATTTAATTTTTTTAATACGCATTAATTGTTCTTCCGTTATTATTGAGTTTATCTCTATCCTAATGTTTTCTTTTAGTTGTGACAACTACCGAATAACACTTTCACATGTGTACAACACGAGAACAATGCTCAACTGCAGGCTATGCAGGAATTGTTTACTTATCTGCGGGGACACAGCTGGCCATGATGCAGGTAGTGTTGAGTCATCACAAGAGAAACATGGCGCGCGACAAGCGGAACCAATCTGTCTGAGACTCGCTGTATATTAAAATTTGAACGCCTAGGTTTTACAAAAGTATGCGAGTGAATTTATTAAGATTTCATTTGGATTGTATATCCTTCAGGGATGCGACACGAGGTACAGCAACGACTTTGTTTTCATTTTTACAAGCACTTTATTTGAAGAAAATTTCATTTTTCTCAATTTTCTCGAAATAGGTTTAACAATTTTATAGGCTTATTATGTAGGCCTACTATAATATACGAGGGCTATTCAGAAAGTAAGGAACGTTTTGGAATTTAAAAAAAACCAAGTACAAGAAAAACATTTTATTATATACATGTGAAAGAGGGACTAAAATACTACTTTCAACAAAATCACCATACAAATTCAGGCATTATCATAGCCGTGGACAAGCTTTGAAATTCCTGTGTCATAGAATTCTGCCACCACTCAGTGACGCGTACCTGGAGCTCCTCTTTGTCGTCAAAACGCTGTATTGCTAGCCAGGTCTTCATTTTCGGGAACAAGTGAAAATCACTTGGAGCAAGATCAGGACTGTAGGGGGGATGAGGAAAAACTTCCCAGTTGAACAAGTTCAAGAGTTTTTGCGTACGGTTTGCTTTTGCATGACAATGCCCGACCTCACACGGCAAACTGTACGCAAGAACTCTTGAACTCGTTCAACTGGGAAGTTTTTCCTCATCCCCCCTACAGTCCTGATCTTGCTCCAAGTGATTTCACTTGTTCCCGAAAATGAAGACCTGGCTAGCAACACAGCGTTTTGACAATGAGGAGCTCCAGGTACCCGTCACTGAGTGGCGGCAGAATTCTATGACACAGGAATTTCAAAGCTTGTTCACTGCTATGATAATGCCTGAATTTGTATGGTGATTATGTTGAAAGTAGTATTTTAGTCCCTCTTTCACATGTATATAATAAAATGTTTTTCTTGCACTTGGTTTTTTTTAAATTCCAAAACGTTCCCTACTTTCTGAATAGCCCTCGTATTATACTAAGTGCTAAAACTTTTCCCAGTAAATTCTCTGAAGGCTAGTTATAAGCCATTCATTTTATACATAGACTTGGATTTTTTGGTCTTGCCTCGCAAATAATGAGACTTGGAAACGAAGCTGATACAAGTGAATGCACACTACTGCAATTCAGCCGTGTACTTTACACTAGAATAGGCTATATTAATAGTCCAGTCATTTGGTAGTTTTACCTGGAAAGTTTTCCGGGAGTTTTGAAAATTTGTGATTTAATAGATTTCGACGTACTCTTTTCGAATTTTCACTTTGCTACCTCGTATCTTTGCCGCTCGCGCCGCCATATTGAGAAAATGGCGCCCAAAAACAGTTTTTTCACAATATCTCCTTTCCGACTCATTTTACGATGAAAATAGTTATGTAATAAATTAAACTAGAGAAAATGTCCTATAATTTATGTAGTCACGATTTTTTTGTAAAATGAATATTTTCAGCGTACGAGCGCCGCGAAGTCTACTCCGACACGCGTTTTGGCCAAAGCCACGGAAGATGCGGATACGCCACTACCTCAGTAGCGGCTCGTACTTGTAAACGTAGGTGAAGCTCAAATCAAGGTTTGCAAAGTTCATGTAGGTGCATAAACAGTAGGAAATACAAAGTTCTCCCACAAGATCTCATAGTGTTCAAGGGAAGAAGTTGGCTTTATATTTATCCCTGTTATCAATGCACATAGGCCTACTTGCACGTTTTTATGTTACATTGCTTACCTATTTTCTGTATGTCAAGTTGATCCTCCTATCCTCCAGAGCACGAATAACATTTAAAAAGTCACAGACTCCAGTTTCATTCCATGCCTAAGGCGAAGGCATGGCCAATAGCATAGCTTTATAATGTAATAGTTCCTACATAACCACTGGTGCTGGTTGTACCACGGTTTAATTTGTCTTTGTATGGCTTGCTAGCCTGGGAATTTAACTTTTCTCTTATTATCCTCTCTCCAACGACTAAAGGGAGTTTGTATTCGTTTAAACAGATTCAATTTTACATTACAGCTTGTGATAAATTTATATTCCCAAACACAATGAAAGTAAACAGCATTTTATTTAACTGAAGCTCACCTGAACTAATAAAGTGAAATCACTCTTAAATATACGTTACAAACAATCACAACTGGCACATAGCAACACATGGAACAGACTGACAATTTGGAGGGAATGCATGTTCCCACGAATAATCATCAGAGTAGAATGGCTGTGTTCAATACATAAAACTTACTTTCCATTTGCTTCCCTGCTACAGTACTTTAAAATTATTAGTGGGATTCTCAATTAAGAATCTGCAAAAATGTAGTCCCCCCCCCCCCCAAAAAAAAGCGAGGAAATATAATGCCTTCTTATCTTACTTAACAAAACTTAGAAAATAGAATCAGAGCTAAATTTATTTTACTTTGAAGGAAAACTACAGTATTTAGGAAAGAAGTGTAATTTAGACGGTCCCGGCCGGGGAGACAAGTAGTCATAAATCTATCGGCTTAGCTCGGTGAGTATAGGCAAGGAGGCAAGAAGACCAAAAATTGTCTGCTTCAAATATGACGTATATCCCGAAGAGAGGGTGGAGTAGCGGGGGAAATTTTCTACGCGTTGCCATAGCAACCGCTGTAAACAAGAAGAGCAAGAGAAGCTGGAAAGTTTGTTCTTCACCCAGCCCATTGGTGTTCCGTGATTGCCCTCCTGGTGAATGTTGAGGAACTGCGGAACGCTGTCTCTGGCGCGAACATTCAAACAATATTATATTACTGAATTTTATCTTACGAGAATAACAGTAAAAGTAATAATGATAATAATACTAATATAATAATTATGATCATAAAAATAATTATAAATAAAATTCGAATCAAATAAGTAGGAAATGGTAGGTGAATTTGTTCTTCACCATCTTCCCCTGAATAGCCGCTACTGCACTACCTGCATAATTTTGCGGTAAAGCATTTAATGAGCGATTTTAACTAAATAAGGTCTCCTGATTTCAAAAATGTCATTATTTTTGTTGTTTCACATCTAGTTTTCGTGTTTGCTGTTATGGCGGACGCAATTTTAAGGTCTGTGTTGACTTTGTGGGGGGCTTATAGTAGCTAAACGGTAAGTCGTATAAAAAAAAACGTATTGCAGAAGCAGTAACGGATTTTTAGAGATCTACAAGTTTGGTCTTGTGACTTTTTGATATATCTTCATCGGTTATCCCTTAAGCTGCGTCTCCATTGATCTACATTTAACACCAACACGTTGCAGTTAACATATGTTAAATGTTTATCATCAACTTGTTGATGTATACAAGTCAAGTGATTTGCCAATTAACAACTGTCTCCACTACAATATTATAGGTTAACATGTGTTGGCGCGGTTACGAACAGAAATGAATAACATTAAAAAAAGAAAACGCCTCTGAAGAGGGCAGCCAACATTACAAAATGAGAGTAGTTTTATATACTCGTTATTATCTTCTTGTTAACTGTCTTATGACTTTCTTAAATACTAATTATGTACAGATATCTTGATCTTTTCAAAATAACTATCACATTTTTCAACAATGGAGTATGCCATAAAAAATAATTTTAGAAGTAGATGCAATACTATTGAGAACACTGATATACCAAATACTCAAATAATACAAAATGGATCCGGGAATATTGAGCAAGCTGTCGACTGCTTGTTGTTTACCCGGAAATTCCCGAACCAAAGCCGATTAAGCTGGCGATCGTTTTTCGTTTCCCGGAAATTCCCGAAACAAAGCCGATATTGACCGAATAGTCAATTTACTTGACATGTTGTCCATTTTCTCCGGAAAACAAATTAACATCTGAAAATGTTAAGTACAACACGCTGGGTTTGCATGTCAAGTCAATTGGAACGCGAAATTGCAATATACATGTCAATATCAACTTGTTAATATTGACATGTTGGTGTTAAATGTATATCAATGGAGACGCAGCTTAAGATTGAGTTAGATTTTTTTTATTTTAAATAAATTCTGTATATCTTTCTCACATTATGTAATATTGGCACACATGGTATGAAAGATAGAATCATACAATTTGGTAGGAATTTGGGCACATACAACAGTCATAAGCGTGCTAAATTTGGTTTTTCTAGCTGCCCCATAAGTATAGAAAAACTTGCTGGATAGCCGTGACATCATTCACATCTACGACAGTCTAATCTTCCACTTATTAACATTGATGTTTATTCACTTCCAGATGAGCTAGAAACTTGAAAATTGGCAAACTTATAGATTTTAGATTTATTAAAATACATGTTCAAAACCGTTCAGCTCGATCAATGTAATAAGATAAATAAGATACCATTTGCTCAACTAAAATATATTTGATAGATTTTAGCTTATAACCAATGTAAAAATTCCCAAAAGTTCAAATCTTTAATATTTCCCCCTCCAAACAAACTTCGATGTTTTTGTCACTGAGCATTTTTACGGCATCAGATGATTTGGCAAAAATAAATTAATTTGGCCTGCACTCACAAAAAATACTGTAATAGATACGTCTTGGACGGTTTGAAAATATTATTTGATTTTTCCCCGAAAAACATTATCAATATTATCCTAATCTTTAAGTATTTTTTATCCTGTAAGCTAGTCTAAGCAATAACTTATATCTCTCGTTGTGAAGTACCTATTGCAAGAAAACATGACGTGTTATGTAGAAACGGTCAACGGATTAATGTTCAGTGACCCAAAATTGGTTAAGATCACCTATCACACCACTTACCGCAAAGGAAAAAGTTTCAAAATCCAGCATCAAAGCTGGATACAGTTATTTTATCATACAAAATGTCAAAATAATATTTTTCACAAATGCCAATTAACCAGATGTGATAGAGAAAAACGAAATGCATTTTCAAATTCAGCACAGCGAATTTAATCAAACACACCTATTTTCGTTTTTACCCCAGAAATTTTCGTCCTTTTTCTAGGCTGATATAATTAATATGGCAATCAGCATTTCATCTACATTTGATTCCGTAATAGTTGTCGGCGAAGATGTAGATCTTCTTATTCTTTTGACGGCTCTATCTACGCGTTCAAACATAGCCTATATAATCTCAAACCAGGAATAGGAAAAATTTCGCAACGAATATATTCAACTCCATATCACTGCTGAACCTGGTGATAGGTTTGGAACGAATGTTGTGCTATTGCTTCTGTTGGTGGCAGCGATGCAATAAGTTATTAAATTTATTTTCATATACTGATTTTGTGAATCATGTACATCTATAGTTGTTTAACGACACACTTTTCATGGCACTGTAACCATACAATGCAAGGAGGAAGCTTCAGCAATGATCTTTAGATTAGCATTTTGGTTTTTGAATACCTGGACAAGCTCGTTTAATTCTGTTTTTTTTTTAAATTTATTTTTTAAAATACATTAGCACATTTTATTTTTCTTGGTTTAAAGAGTGCTGATGTTGTATCACAGCCACTGAAGGCGTGCAGAAATAATATTATGTTATCTGCGGCTGTTTTATCTACGATACTTTTTGTTGAATATATTCGTTGCGAAATTTTCCCTTTTCCTGGTTTGAGAATATACACACACACACACATATATATATATATATATTATATGTGTGTGTGTGTGTGTAGATAGAGCCGTCAAAAGAATAAGAAGATTTACATATTTACCGACAACTATTACGGAATCAAATGTAGATGAAGTATTGATTGCCGTATTGATTATTATTAGCATATCCGCATCTTCCGTGGCTTTGGCCATAACGCGTGTCGGAGTGGACTTTGCGGCGCTCGTACGCTGAAACTATCCATTTTACAAAAAACATTGTTACGACATAAATTATAGGAAATTTTCTCTAGTTTAATTTATTACATAAGTATTTTCATCGTAAAAGAGTCGTAAAGGAGATATTGTGAAAAAACTGTTTTTGCACGCCATTTTTTCAATATGGCGGCGCGAGCGGCAAAGGTACGAGGTAGCAAAGTGAAAATTCGAAAAGAACACGTCGAAATCTATAAAATCACCAATTTTCAAAACTCCCGGAAAACTTTCCAGGCAACCCCCTTTTTGAGCACCAAATGACTGGACTATAAGGGTAGAGGGAGTTATATGAATGTTTCATATCACATTTTAAAAATACTAATCATATTTAATGTTGTAATTATGTTAAAGTGAATTTTCGTTAAACTAATTTACTCCTAAAATATTATGAAAATAAATATTTTCATTTATTATATTATTTCACTTATAGTTTCTTGTGAGTACTTGTATTATAGTGATTATTATTGTAAACTTCTAAAAACTAATTCTTGCATATTACGAAAATAATTATCTTGTTTATATTGTGCTGTTGAAATTTGGTGAGTTTGTTCCCGGTTTTCTTCGTACCTATTTTGGTTTTTATTCTGGTTTTCATGTTTTGGATTTTTTTTTTTTGTACTTGTGTTTCAGTTAATTTGAAATTAAATTTTGAGTTTATGTGTGTAACAACTGTTTTCATAGCTTCTGCTTTTTTTACCTGAACTACTGGTAAGTGGGATTTTGCGAAAATAATTTTGTTTTGTTTCAAAATTACAATAAAAACTGAATGGAATTCCAGTCATATTCTTCCATTGCGGTATGTGATATGATGTAAATGACTTTTCTATGAAGTCCCTTCTTTGTTAAACTTCAAGGAGGCCTGATAAAATTAATTTTCTTCCTCTTCGCTGATGTGGCTGTGATTTAAATGCCCTACTGTGAGAAGACCCTTGTTTATTTTCATAGCCTTGTTTATGCAGGTGCATGTTTTGTGTGGGTTGCCGGAGTAGAAACTATCTGCTGTGAGTCAGACCTATTCTGTTGTTGTGATGTTTTTTGCATACAACTTGTGAGTGACCACACTTCTCAGCAAGAAGACGCTCATACTTTATGCTTACTTTTTTTTGGCATATTGGCCTTGGCATAAATTATTGTATGGACAATTGAAGAGCGTTTTTTAAAAGCCAACATCTACATAAAGTATAGTTTTGAGATATTCAATTTTTTGTGTACACTTGACATTTTTATGAATTTTTATCTGTATTTTTGTTATAAGAATGTACATGCTAACACCTTTATGATATCAATACTTTCATTTAGAGAAAAATAATGTAGCATTAAAACTTGTACAGAGTCAACATTTATTTAATATTTACACTTCTTGCTCCACTTACATTTAATTTGCAGGACTAGTTTCCAGGGATTACTCCCTCATCCTCAGCTGGTGGTTGACTGATAACAATGTCTTGTTGATCTGATGCATCTGCTCCTACAGTGTTACCACTCCTATTACCTAAAAAACTAAATATCCCATCTGCTGCTGGGACATCAAAATTCAAGATCTTGTTTTGGTTTTTAATGATGAATATCTTCTCCCAAACTCCTAACTCAGATGGATTTTTGACATGTTTTAAAAGTTTGATCTCTTTTTTGATGTGGTGATCCTTGAAGTATGCATGGTGGGCTAAAGCAAAAACCGAATTATCAGGGATATATCAAATGGAATGCTCGGACTGTCACAAGGTCAAACCAGAAGGAACCTGGATACAAGAATGAAAGAGCATCTCAGGAACATCAGATTAGTACATACAGAAAAATCTGCTTTAGCTCACCATGCATACTTCAAGGATCACCACATCAAAAAAGAGATCAAACCTTTAAAACATGTCAAAAATCCGTCTGAGTTAGGAGTTTGGGAGAAGATATTCATCATTAAGAACCAAAACAAGATCTTGAATTTTGATGTCCCAGCAGCAGATGGGATATTTAGTTTTTTAGGTAATAGGAGTGGTAACACTGTAGGAGCAGATGCATCAGATCAACAAGACATTGTTATCAGTCAACCACCAGCTGAGGATGAGGGAGTAATCCGTGGAAACTAGTCCTGCAAATTAAATGTAAGTGGAGCAAGAAGTGTAAATATTAAATAAATGTTGACTCTGTACAAGTTTTACAACATGCTCTACTGTTTATAGTACTTCAATTAATTATTTTAACAATTTAATGTAGCATTGTTTATTTCAGCTCAAAATATGCAAAGTTTTCACAAAATCCGATATCTGCACAGGACAATATACTGTATCTGCAGATTTAACGTTTAATTGTATATTACTAAAGAGCATTTTTTACATTTGTTATAAGTGTTATATATCTGGGCATATTTTCAGGCAATTACAAAATTTATATTTCCATATAGATATGCAGCCCTTATCCTGTCATTTTTCTTAAGTACAAACAATATTCCTTTATAAATAGTAACAATTAAGAAACTCAGTGGTCACCTAAAAAGATGCAGTGATACTTAAAAGCAAGTAATTGTTGATGAAGGACCCAGAATAAATCTAAATATTGATTTCAAAACAGTTAGTGCAAATCTATTGTTACGAGGGCCATCCATAAAGTAGTTTCCCTGGGGCCGTATACAGAAACGAAAACAAAATTTCAAGGAAATATTTAATGCAACAGATACAGGAAGTGTTCAGCTATTTTTCAACATATTCGCCACCGCAATTGAAACATTTGGGACCAACTTTTGAATACCTGTGTCGTAGAAGTTTGCCGCCTGGGATTGGAACCACTGAGTGACACCCACCTTCGCCTCTCTGTCAATCTCAATCTTTTTTATTTCGTGAGGTGCAGGGAAAGATGGAAGTCACTGGGAGCAAGGTATTTCATGAGGTGTAGGGAAAGATGGAAGTCACTGGGAGCAAGGTCTGGGCTTTAGGGTGAATGTTTAAACACCTCCCAGCCGAACTTCTGAAGGAGATTTGCTGGGAGGTGTTTAAACATCCACCCTAAAGCCCGGACCCCGCTCCCAGTGATTTCCATCTTTTCCTACACCTCAAGAAATTACAGAGAAAGACAGAGAGGAGGAAGTGTTTGTCACACAGTGGTTCAAATCCCTGGGGGCAGACTTGTACGACTCAGGTATCAGAATTTGGTTGGTATGTTTCAGTGCTGGTGGCGAATATGTTCAAAAACAGCTGAACACTTCCTGTATCTGTTGGAATATACATGACCACAAAAATGTGTTTTGTTTCTGTAAATGGCCCCAGGGAAACTTACTTTATGGACACGCCTCATACATAGCCTAAGTGTTCCATTCATTTATTTGTTGCAGCCATCACATCTGCATAAAATGCTTTGGCATCATCAGGGACTGAAAAGTACTGCATTAGTTTTTCAACAACCCATTTTTTCCGACACATGGTTTACTTTGGGATATTCATTTTTTTCCCCCCCTCAAACACTTTTAAGTCTTTAACACCTTTTTTTAGCACTTCATATTCAATGTCTGATCCAGAATAAGTAGATCGAAAGAAGCACTTTTTTACTTTCCCCTTTTAACATTTCTCTTGTAGCGCAAGAATAGTGTTGCTGCCAAAATCTGAAATGACAATTGGGATCTCAATGCCTCCTTAAAATCCCGTATTTTCCATTCTTGACCAAGCATTTGTACCTTTATATGTGTCTTCATTACATCGCAACTGAGGACAAAATAATAATAATAATAATAATAATAATAATAATGTCATCTTTAAACCTCTAATCCTTCTCTAATCTTCCAAATACCTGATCATGTGGCATGTAACTATGACCAGGTACGAACGATTAATGCAATGGTCAGTGTTGCCACATGAAAAAATCCGCCTATCCTTGATTCGCCACAGATATCGGATTTTGATAGAACACCTTAACCGTAGATATCGTATTTTGCAAAAGCTACCGTTTTTCTACCATTTCTGAGTGAAACAGATTTCGGAATATGAAAGAACCAGTATAACCATTGGAAAGGCAGCTACTTAAACTATACGAAACAATATATATTTCAATTTTGTCAAAACCTGCAGTTATCAGCTTTTGAAAAAATGCTCCTCAATTGGTCCAAGTTCTTTTCCTCACAGGAAGAACTGTAATGTTTCTCTTTGCAGTGTGATCTTCAATGCGATCATTACTCCCACTATTTTGAAAAGAAACTTAAAATATCAATTTACTTGTTTTCCTTACAAAACAGTTATTTATTTCCTTGCACAGGCTCTGGAGGTTGACTTGGTGCCATACTTGTTGGGTCTCTTGGAAGGAAGGTTGGAAGCTTTGGAGAACCCAGCCATGACCAAAGCTCAGATAGTGAAAGCTCTGAAAGCAATGACTAGAAGTCTGTTACATGGGGACAGAGTATTAGCCATACTGGAGAAGTCTGCAGTATGGTCGGAGTATAAAGACCAACGGCATGACTTGTTCATCAGTGCTGCTCCTACAGCAGGTTACTTGACAGCTGGAACACCCGCTACCGCAGGCTACCTGACCCAGGGGGGCACTAAGATACTTCCTGATGCCCCTCCTCCTATGGACAGAGAGGATCCACTTGCCAGAGTTGATGCAATCTGATGTTACTGTGATAAACTGGACAATAAACAGGAGTGGAGAGGCCTATATTTTTGTAACCTCAGCCCATGTACAGAGTTCTTATAATGATGCAGATATCAGGGAACCCATTCCTGTGCTTATGTATATATTATTATTTTCACATGTATAATTTTGTGTGCAGAGTAATAAGTTGCACAAAACTGTTTTGTTCTCGACGAGAACATGCATTTAATGAAATCATAGGAACAATTCTTATGTAACTTTATACAGGAATCATTAATACAAAATGCAAATATACAAAAAATGTATTTTTCTTTATTGTGTAATAAATGAATAGTCTAAGAGTCAGTGCCTTAGTTACATTCAAGGCCTTCTACTGGAAGCCATTTTGAGCTCTCAAGTGCATCCCAGAAGTTGTAGTCTCGTTCTATCAGCTCTCTGTTCATCTTGTCGACATCCAGAATAATATTGTGCTCTGTCAAACAGATCATACAGTGTATTAGAAAACAAAAATCAAATTTTATCAGTTATCTTACGAAGAAGGGGTCAATAAAATGTGCTTCCTACATTTCCAATTGAAAGATACAATTTTTATTATACTGCATATTACAGAAGTAGTAACTTCAATCTCTTATCGTAGTTTTTAGTTACTACAATATATTAAACACTGTCAAGCATTTGTTAATCTGAAATTACATAAGCTAGTAAACCCATGCGAAGCTTTTGCACCCGTTTTGACAAAAGTCAGGAAAATTGGGATCACATAAGAAATGCTTAAAAATATAAGCTGATATCACAGAATGCACTCACAATTAATGATGTTTGTATAAGATTCACTGAATGGGTAGGTTTAGCTTCAGCATGGCAATGTAGGTTAGGACAGGAGTATAGACAAACACTTTCAAGCTGTAAACAAGCCATCAGCAAAAACATTAAGACTGGCATATAAATAAGTAATTAAATATACTTCCATTAAATTTTAATGTAATTTTATATGAGCGTTCAGTAAATCCATCGACAGTGACCATAGGGATGTTAAAAAACTTATTTTATTTTTAAACACACCTTCATTATTTCACCTTTTCACATTATTTTAATATTCAAAATTTATATAAAACTAATATAAACTAGTTGGCTGCGGTGATCTAGAGGTAGTGTGCCCACCTCTAGGTCCGAAGGTTGCGGGATCAAACTTGGCCGTGGTCGATGGAAATTTAGGAGATAAAAATCCTGGGCACGAAGTCCTCCGGGAGGGACTTTAAGCTGGGGGCCCCATGTTGAGCCTCCGGACAAAATTTCTCGACCCTTTCATGTCCAAGTAATACCTTAGTTTCCGGAGGGGGGGGGGGTTGAGAGGCAATGGGGCTTACCACCTGTCCCTCTGGCCCCTCTTGGAAAATAAGCATAACAAAATTATCATAACTAATGAAACCTCCACTTGGAGGCCCAATGCCCCACCATAGGGGTTACAGGAACGAGTCAGTCAATATAACCTAAGTAATTCTACTTTTTGGATTTATTTTATGGTTGAGGTACTTTAACATTGACAAAAGCTTCAAAATTGACCATAATCGCTAGCATTTACCACACAGAACACCAGTTATCATTGTTTCACTGTTATGAAATGTACATTGAATGAATCGCCTATGTAGCTTTGGATCAAGATACTAACATGAAACATTCTTTCAACTTAAAAATATACTGTAGCATGGGACACAATGATTTTTTTTATGTTGATGTTACTTCTTTAAAGTTGCCGTACTTCCATGAAGTCCCTGGGAAAGGTGGCCTTTTCTAGCGGGCGAGCCTCACTTGACAACACGCGTCAACCTGTATGCACAGAAATCACTGCGTTGTTGCCTGCAGATGAGTGAAGCAGCTAGATACAGAAAGTGATGGTTCAACATTACTGATTACAAGTATGAACTTCATTCCAATATCCACCTCAGCGATGGCATCACAGACCTTCACCAATCACCTCCAGCAGCCTCAGTACTTGCAACTCCCACTGAGCTGATGGGACTCGCTTCTATGCAAGCTACGTTTAATCCATGGACTTGATGAGAGTACAGCTGCTATAATAACTTATATTTATTACACAAATTGTCTCTTAATGTTATTTACATGTGATTATCACTTCTGTATGTTGATACTTCTCAATATATCAGTATTTCTTAAAGATCTTGTAAACGGTATAGGGTAGAAACTGAAGTGCCATGCATGCACCTCAACATATCCTCAACCTGAGTCGTCAGAAATTATTTCTTTCATTCAGATCATTATATCTATCTCTATTGGTTATGAAAGGATTCTAAATGGATGTAGTAAAAACATGACCATATCCTTTTACATGCAAAAATTATTTCTACCTACTATCCTGCTACTTTATGCCAAATTAAGAGCTATTATTGTTACATTTAATTATCCAGGCACAACATTTTTCTCTTGTTTAACAAACTCTCCTTCGTATGCAGACGACACTGCGGTATATACCTCACATGAAGATATTCTTACAGCAACTTCTCGTCTGCAATCAGCGTTGTCACGAATAACTGACTGGCTTTCTAAGTGGTGTATTTTACTTAATCATGCTAAATGTGAAGCAATGAAATTCACCTTACGTCGTCCAATAACTCCTCCAGCTATTACTCTTGATGGCATAACTGTTCCATGGAAACCATCTGACCTAGGAGTTCATCTGGATCGTCATCTCACTGGGAAGCATCACATTAATATGAAACCAAACTTAGCTTATGCTAGGCTTTTGAAACTATATCCTATTCTCAACAGAAATTCCTCACTTAAATGTGACACTGCAATACTACTGTATAAATCATAAATAAAACCTTTAATAACCTATGCTTGCCCAGCATAGGGTACTGCTGCTAAAAGTAAAATTAAGAGATTACAAGCTCTTCAGAATAAAACTCTACGTATTGCTGTTAACGCTCCATGGTTTGTGCAAAATAATCAAATTCACAGAGAACTTGGTCTGCACAGTATCCATGAATTTATTCGCAAACACGTTAAGAAATTCTTCGCAGATTTGTATAAAGTTCCAAGAGCAGTAGACTTCGATCTTGACCATAGAACATCCCAACAAACTAGAATTAAAAGCAGACTGCCTCAGGACAATCTCCTATCAACACCAGAAACAACATCCCAACAAACTAGAATTAAAAGCCGACTGCCTCAGGACAATCTCTTATCAACACCAGAAACATTGGACGAAGAGAGTACCTGAAGCATCACTTTATCTTTAAGCCAGAAATATACATATTCTTACGATGGGGCCATTGGCTGACCTCAGGTCTTGTTTGTTTGTTTGTTTGTGATTGTAAAGTTAACACTAATCTGTAAAGCACTGATGTTGCTGGGCGATTTTAAACCGAATATAAATAAATAAATAAATAAAATAAAAATGTATTTCTTCTCAAATTTGTAATTTTTATTGCCTCATCAACATGTGAATTATTTGGACAGCCCAAATACCATATAACGAGGTTTTCTCAACAGTGATGTGGAATAAAGTAATGCTCAGGCTTTCATTCAGGTTAGAATTAATTGTTTCTGCACATAATGCTAATGCCTTCTTTTATAATAAAGGTGAACTTGTACAAGTAGTTTGATGAAGGAATAGAAATAAGCTGTGTGAAATAGAAGGTTCTTACTGGTTATCTGCTTGTTCTTATACTCTTCCTTCCAGAAGATGGGATCAGAGCTAGCTCTGAAATCATGGGTGGTCTGCATAAATCATAGTCAATGCTTTTACTTTACCTTTAAGAAAAGGTTAAAGGAAGAGCATAAACTTCATATAGTATGCATAATCACGATACTTCTGCTACGAAGTGAATGCTAGCGTACTGTAGGTTTTACTTTTTGATAATTATCAATTTTGCACTCTTCATGCATTTCCATTACTATTTGTGACTACCCGAATGCTGAGCATGATTGTGATTGTGAGAAGAAAGCAATAACCATAAATTTATTTATTTTTCATCTAGTTTCTAAATTCCCATCAAAAAGCCTATCTAAGTCATGCCTTCATTAGCTAAGCAAAAGGTTTATCGTAAGTACAGTCGGTCAAATAAAAAACGTCGGGCGGTTTTTGATAAAGTATCACGAACGAGCATATGTGCATGTACAGGAAGACTTAAGGTTAGGTTCACACCTGCCTCTTGTCTATCCATGTATTTTCTTGATTATTTAGTCAGTTTTGTTCCAAAATGAACATATATAGAAGGCTGTGGCTATATGCCTCATATCCGCCATATTCTTGCGTCCAAGTTCTTATAATATTAATAATGAATAAATTCGCGGAGAATATGTTTATTCAAGGAGCATTTTATAAAGATTTTATTTTTATAATACCCGTAGGCCTACTTGTATTTTCAAGCTTGGATATTGCAATCTCATCAGAATTATGTAGGCTATTCTCATCTGTTCGCAATAGCATAGTGGTCAACACATCGGAATTGAACGTGTGGGGTCAGGGTTCGATCCTTAGTGGGTTCTTGTATATTTTTTATTTTTATTTAAGCTATTATGCTAGAGAATTTTGGAACTAATGTCTTCACATCAGGGAGTAGCAATAACTTCCACGATTGTCCTTCCTCGCTCAAGACAATGCTAAACTGTCAGGCCAGGGATCATCTCGTCAGCTCTATACAATATGTTGTAAATACTTAATATGTCATTGTTCGCATTAAATCAATGTAACTTAATGCTAGAAAAATGTACAATCTTTTTCTGAACCTCATTCTGATAAATTTTTTAGTTTTATTAAAATTCTAGTGGTAACGCATTGGCTTCCACTAGGGCTATTTTTTTTTTCTATCTCTGATTGGGCATAAAATGAAAACCACAGTGAAAATCAAAACTGCTTTACTTGGAACATTTAGATACACCTTCCAGCTACTTCTCTACATAGTGGCCGCTCCGATTGAGACATCTGTCGTAGCATGGTACCAACTTTCCAACACCCTCTTCATAGAAGCTTGCCCTGGCGTATTGAGAAGGGTCTTCATGGCATTTTGAAGTGTTTTGAAGTTCTTCATTGGTGTGGAAGCGTTGTCCTCCCAGATCTTTCTTGAGCTGCCAAAAAACACTTGGCATGGGGATGAGTTTTTGAAATTCATCGTGACGGGATGAAACGTGGATTCGTTACGACAATCCAGAATCAAAAGAACAATCCAAACAATGGATGCACACAAATTTCCCAAAAAAACCTAAGATCTGGGAGGACAGTGCTTTCACACCAACAAAGAACTTCAAAACATTTCAAAATTCCATGAAGACCCTTCTCAATAAGCTGGCGACAAGCTTCTATGAAAAGGATGTTGGAAAGTTGGTACCACGCTACGACAAATGTCTCAATCGGAGCGGCGACTATGTAGAGAAGTAGCTGGAAGGTGTATCTAAATGTTTTAAATAAAACAGTTTTGATTTTCACTGTGGTTTTCATTTTATGCCACATCGGAGGTTGAAAAAAAAATAGCCCTCGTACAATGCTAAATGTGTAAGGTGAATTTTTTATAGGCTATGCAGAAGTCAATAAACACATGCTGTACAATCACCTAGCTATAATCTGAGCACGACTACCTAGCACAGAATAGGATTGAATGGCACAGGCTCACGTAAGCATGGCAATGAACCTTCGGGTTCCATAAAATAGATAACATTCCTTTAGCTTGCTGAGGAATTGTCTATTGCCATTGAGTAGTGAGTAAGTAAGTAAGTATACGATTACCAGTATATGGCACATAAAATAATCTCTGGCTGTACTTGCTGTCACTGTACACTTATTACATTTGAATACAATGCAAATGAGCAATTCACCTGTTACAATTAATTTCAATTAAAAATTCACAGTCTGTCCAACCAAGATACTAGATGTAATAATGAACCTTTACGTTGAGATATCTCTAACTTTCTCATACTCATAACTAAACATCTTTTATACTCTAAGATTCATTTTGACATATTATTAAGTGCCAGAATGGTACTGTCTGAGATTGTGTGGTGGACAGGAAAATGTCTATCCATCTGTCTGTGTATCTGTAAGCGCGATAACTTAATGTTCATGAAAATTGGTATATGCATTGATAACGTATATGGGAATATATCAGACCAAATTGGTTGACCAATACCAGAATAATACCTAATTTCGTGCCTATTTTACGGTAATATATTCGAAAGAATTTATAAATGCAAATCAGTTCTCATGGCAACATATTGTTTATGTACAGCTTTAAAAGTTGCATTACAGTTAACTTTGACAAATAACACTACCCACATATTCCTTCACATATACTTATCAAACTAGACCTTTGTTCTTCCGTAAGCCATGCTTAATGAATCGATCTGGAGCTTAACTTGGAAATCAATTTAAAAATTAACTTATTTCCTGCATATCATAATTATTATTATTATTGAATATACAATTTAACGAAACCCTATTTGACCCGTAGGTATATTAGGGTTATAGTTGTTACAAAATTACAGTGTTTTCTTAATTATCCATGTCATTTAACCTAAGATATACCATCTGCTCTATACTAGCAAAGCCTGTGTATCATTGATCACATAATGCCTTTAACCTATAATTGATTATATACATGAGAAAGAAAATAGTAAAATTGTCTAGAACAGCATTTTTTTAACAAAATATGAAATAATGGTTTGGTGTAAGTAAGTTTACAATAGTCTAAGTGTCCTATTAAAATATATCTTTCTCTTTCAAATACTGGGCAATGAAATAAAAGGTGATCCACAGTTACAAATATCACTGATTAAACAAAAGCATTCTGGCACTTTGTTACATCAGTTTACCTGATTTTATTTTTTGTTACTTTTGTGTACAATGGCAGAATTCATAATGTTCAAGATAAAAGCTTTGGTAAATGGGTGTCAGTTCAGTGGCAAGTAATATGGACTACCAGTTCCCCGCAGCTTCGCCCACGATAATTAATTAAAAATTAAGAGCAAAATAATGAAAACATATTTATTAACACTTGCATGAGAAACATTCGTAGGCCTAAACTAAATGATTAATAACACTGGTAAACAAAAATAAACTTTTTTTTTGTGACATGGATAAAACAAGGTGTACCTTATGTAAAATTTCACCAGAAAGCAGAAAATGACCTTGGATTTTCTCTGTCACCCACTATTTGTTTGCTACGAAGTGTTTTGTGTTATAATGAAATATATTAATTTCGGTATGTTCTTAATATTATATTTAATTCAAAATTTTATTATAAGATTTTTTTAGCGATATTTTGTCACTGCGGCATCTCGAATTAATGTCCAGCAGTAATCAGCAAGCAAACTAGAACTCCATTTGCCTTGGTATCGCTTTTCCATAGCTGCAACGTCCTGGTGGAATTGTTCCCCATGTTCGTCGCTTATGGCACCCAAATTTTCAGAAAAGAAATCGAGGTGAGCATCCAGAAAGTGAATTTTTAATGACATGTTACATCCTATTTCGCTGTAGGCACTAAGTAATTCAGTCATAAGGTATTTGTAGTTTTCAGCTTTGACATATCCAAGAAAATTGTTAATTTTTGCCATCTTTCATAACTTCTCGTACTTGCAGTCCCACAAACATGCCCTCTTTAATTTTTGCCTCACTAACTCTCGGAAATTTCTGTTTCAGATACAAGAACCCCCTTCCGTTCCGATCTAATGTTTTTAAGCTAAGTTTAGAAGAATCAGTAAATAGGCGCAAATTGCTTGGTTCATGTTCCTGCCCAACGCATCAAATAAGTTGTCAACATCCGTGCAGTAGCCTATACCAAAATCCCTTCTTGAGCGAAATAATGTGTAAGTTATTTTTGATGATTTCGAAAGTCAGTTATATGTACGTCACGTTCGAGGAGATTCCATCCTTTTAATCTAGATGCTAGGAGTTCTGACTGTGATTTTGCTAGTTTTAAATCTTGAACTAAATCATTAAGTTCAGCTTTTGAAATCAGATGTGGCTTTGTTGAACATTTTGGTACTTGAAACTCTGGATCATTGTCGATTTCCTGTGCGAATTGCACAACATCAGGTGTATCACCAGCACATTCTTCTTCGTCCAAACTCCACAATTCTGGTGGGTTTGGGATAGGAAGTTCTTCACTATGTTCGACGGGCCAGGCTGATGGTAAATTTTGATATTGCACAGCATCCTTGGACTTCAGTCCGATGCCCTGTATTTTAGTGAGGCAAAAGTAACAATCTGTTGGATGGTCTTTTGGTTCTCTCCACACTATTGGTACTGCAAATCGCACATTACTTTTTCACCTTTCAATCAACCTGTTAACAATGTTATACAAGTCTTTTAACATATGTGAGGGACCCATGACTTATCTTGATCTCCTACTTTAACTCCGAAATAAAGTTCGTAAGCTCTTCGCACAAGTTGAGTGAAATTACGTTTTTGCGATTTAAAAGTTATTTTTTCACACTCATCATAACAAAAACTGTTGACATTATTTACACACTGCCTAGGCATTGTATTGACTTGTTAATTCACAGTCAATCACAGTACAATAATAAAAATAAACCAAATATGTAGAACACAAACACGTTAGTAAAGACGACATAGGAAATGCAGTAACTTCATACGCGGGTAAATGCCTACTAATGCACAATCTCATTTGGGTGCATACTTCTTGCATTTAATATACTGGAATGAACTTGTCTTAACACACTGCTGATACATACATTACACGAAGTGGTAAAATATGCATACAGTGACTCACAAAACTGTTGAAATGATTGCTGTTTTTTGTTATATTTAAAAAAGAAACGCTTGTTACTAAAAATCCGTGGGTGATAGGCAATTTCTGTTTTTAGATTTGTTATTAGGGTGCCTCAATACATCGGAAACACCTAAAAATGTCCATGTCACAAAATGTGTGTTTAACAGTGTAATTAATGAAACAGCTAAAAATCCAGCTTTGAAGTGCATTCCATGACTAAAAAGCACAGCCTGGGGGAAAAAAAAAAAAAAAAAAAAAAAACAGTTTTATCACACATTACTTGTGAACGAAAGCGAAAATAACAAAATCTGGCTTCGAGGTGCATTCAGCCACCCTTCAGTCCATCTACTGGTACATGTAAAATTTCAGATCTCTGCATTTGGGTCAATCCATACCAAGTGGTCCAGCACTGGTTGCTTGACCATCTCAGAAAAATTTGATCTTTGCTGGGTTAGTTCCCCAATGTTTAGTGGTCACAAAAATATTTTTTTAAATTTTTTATTGTTTATTATTTTGAAACGGCAGCCATTTTTGTTCCAGGCCGCATGCGTTTTTTGGCATTTGCAAGCATCTGCATTTTTTAAAATTATTCAGTAGTGGATTGTCCTAAGCCTTTCAGATAAAATGCATTTAGTTCAACACACTCTGGCCTACAAATTAACATCATTATCACTTAGCTGAATGTATTCTTTAATATATTTTTAATAGTTCAAAGTTCTCAGCTACAAATTAAAAAAACTCAATTTTTGAACAGTATTTTTCCAAACAAAGAGTAACTTCTCAGCTTTAATATTTTTTGTGCTATTACTCTGTATAGTATAGTTACTTTTTATAGAGTATCAATGGTGAGCAGCTTACACTTAAAAAATTACACTATTTTAAAAAAGGGATTTTTTGAATTTTTCCATTTTCTGGCCTGTAATATCTTTGTTGGGGGACCAGATAAAAATCTGAAAATTACACAGTTAATAGATCTTTATGATATTAAACTTCAGTATAAATTACAACTTTGAGATTCAATTGGAAGTATGGAAAAAAAAATTATAAACATGAGTCAAAAATACGTTTTTTAACATCTGCGATATCTAGGCTAATGGAATAAAATATGTCAATTACAGTAAATAATTTAATCATATCTATGATTACTTATTTTTTTTATTGAAAATGAGCCAACTACTTACAGTATGGTGTTATCATGTTATTTGTTTTTAGTATATCGCTCATTGAACATTTGAGAAATTTCTTCACTCAGTTTGGGTGTGAGATTTAAAGTTCGCCCAGTCACAGTTGTAAATTCCATGGGAGACAGCTTCTCAACTTTTTAAAAAGATGTCCTTGGTCCTGGAGGGTGGTAAAAAAAAACATGCACATCTTGGTTTTGACAATCAATATTATCAACTTCGGCAATCCACCACTGTTCATCGTAAACACAAGCCACTATGCCTTTATTTTGAAGAGCCAGTTGTACAAGTTTTCCACACTGATGAAGTTCACTATCAGGCGATATTGATGTGATCTTACACTTCAGCAAGTCGTGTGAATGGGGTACAAAACAAAGAAAAGATCGAGTGCCTTTAATGTTCTGACAAGTGTTGAACCTTTCTTCAAGACATTGGCATAGACTTCTTGAATTTCCTCACATTATACAAAAACATAGGACCTGCAGAGGACCGATGACAATCATGTCATAACACCTCAAGAGATGTTTAAATTCTGTAAAGAACTTATAAAAGGAATTACCTATGGTTTTGTAAAATGTGAGGAAATACAAGAAGTCTATGCCAATGTCTTGAAGGAAAGGTTCAACACTTGTCAGAAGATTAAAGGCACTCAATATTTTCATTGTTTTGTACCCCATTCACACGACTTGCTGAAGTGTAAGATCACATCAACATCGCCTGATAGTGGACTTCATCAGTGTGGAAAACTTGTACAACTGGCTCTTCAAAATAAAGACATAGTGGCTTGTGTTTACGATGAACAGTGGTGGATTGCCGAAGTTGATAATATTGATTGTCAAAACCAAGATGTGCATGTTTTTTTTACCACCCTCCAGGACCAAGGACATCTTTTAAAAAAGTTGAGAAGCTGTCTCCCATGGAATTTACAACTGTGACTGGGCGAACTTTTAATCTCACACCCAAACTGAGTGAAGAAATTTCTCAAATGTTCAATGAGCGATGTACTAAAAACAAATAACATGATAACAATATAATGTAAGTAGTTGACTCATTTTCAATAAAAAAAATAAGTAATCATAGATATGATTAAATTATATACTGTAATTGATATATTTTATTCCATTAGCCTAGATATCGCAGATGTTAAAAAACGTATTTTTGACTCATGTTTGTAATTTTTTTTTCCATACTTCCAATTGAATCTCAAAGTTGTAATTTATACTGAAGTTTAATATCATAAAGATCTATTAACTGTGTAATTTTCAGATTTTTATCTGGTCCCCCAACAAAGATATTGCAGGCCAGAAAATGGAAAAATTCAAAAAATCCCTTTTTTAAAATAGTGTAATTTTTTAAGTGTAAGCTGCACACCATTCATACTCTATAAAAAGTAACTATACTATACAGAGTAATAGCACAAAAAATATTAAAGCTGAGAAGTCACTCTTTTTTTGGAAAAATACTGTTCAAAAATTGAGTTTTTTTAATTTGTAGCTGAGAACTTTGAACTATTAAAAATATATTAAAGAATACATTCAGCTAAGTGATAATGATGTTAATTTGTAGGCCAGAGTGTGTTGAACTAAATGCATTTTATCTGAAAGGCTTAGGACAATCCACTACTGAAAAATTTAAAAAAATGCAGATGCTTACAAATGCCAAAAAACGCATGCGGCCTGGAACAAAAATGGCTGCCGTTTCAAAACAATAAGCAATAAATATTTTTTAAAAATATTTTTTAACTACCAAACATTGGGGAATTCATCCAGCAAATATAAATTTTTTCTGAGATGGTCAAGCAACTGATTATTTTTTTCCTGGACCACTTGGTATGGTTTGACCCATTTAGTAGATTTGCTGGGCATCATGTAAAACAGACAGAAAGGAAGGAAGACAGAGAGGCAGACAAACACTACCTTTTATTAATTAGACTAGCTTAAAAAACCCAGCATCACCCAGGTTTTGTATTTTGTAATTTGAAATTAATTTATGAAACACTTCTGATTTTCAAACTCTAGGTCCTTATACAATATGTATGTAGAATTTGAAATGAGGAAGAAAGACTTAACACACTCAAACTATTCCCTCAGAAAATGCTAGATATAGTTTTTATGGCTTATAGAGGATATCAAATTTTGCATTCCATTGCTTCTACACACCATGCCTGGGAGGGGTTGAAATAAGAAGAAACAAAAATTTCGGTTACATAGGATTGTATTGTCTTTGCAAAAATTTTATTTCTCAGTCTCATGTTACCATACAACCGTTTCGTGGCTGAAATAAAAATGAAATTCAATATCACTTTCATACTTTCCTCCCCAAAAACCTGGGACATAATATACTGCAGGCATAGGACTGACAATGTTCCATCCTATTTTGTCTTCTTTTAGATTCTTAGGACTTATGATAAACATCCCTATTTCTCAACTAATACAAAGCCTACAGCTATGAATAACGTATCAGTTGATAAGATTTTTATACAGACTTCTGCTGTAGCATACTCGGCACACACTCAGGCTGGATTAAGCAGTCCCTGCAATATGACCTCTTATTCTACATAAATATGTGAAGTGAGAAAATGATATGTTCCATGTCAAGGGTAGAGAAAGTTATGTGGCTGCATCATATTATGTTTTATTTTCTTGGGTTTCATTCTTCGTTAATTATTTTCACCAATGTATTACATCGATAGCATCAGAATTTGTTAAAGCCCAGTATTATGTAGCTCCCAAAGCCCTATGTGAACACAGTAAACAATACACTGTTGACATGACAACCGAATTTCATTTCCATTAATTCAGTATAATATTCTCAGAAATTATATCAATTTTCAAGGGAAGGAGTGGTTTCTTTGAATTTTAATGTTGACCATGTTACTTTCCGGGCTTAACTGGGTAAGTGTGCAAAATTTCATGCAAATTGTTCAAGAAATGTAGATTTGTCTAGGAAACATACATACTACCAGCATGCGATTTCTTGGGCGCTGGTTTTACAGGGAAGCAAGGGTTGGGGGGGGGGAGAAAACATAGCTAGTCCGCCAGTCTTTCTGCAGTGTTGTCAACCAAAGAAACCACATTTCAGCAGAATCGCGCATATAGTAAGCGCACATCAACTGCGTAGGCATGTGGACAAACAATAAATTGGATGCCGAACTGGATAATTAAGTACGATGAATCATCCTCATATTTTATTGTAGTATCATTTAATATAAAAGATTTTAATACAGTGCAATAATATAACGTGGTGACGGTATTGCATAACAATTAATTACACGTCTTAAGGGTGTGGTTATCAAATAACCCGGGAATAGAATATTATATACCGTATTTGCTGGCTTACCGGCCTATAATACGCACCCCCATTTTTATGGATAAAACTTTATTACTGATTATAATGAATTTACAGTATTTTAAATATAAAGTAATACAACTCTACGTAACTGTAATATTCCCACACTCAGCAAGGACACAAGAAAAAAAATCACATACCGTATATACCTGAATACTACCCACCCCCAAATAATATCCGCACCCAAATTTTTCGAAACGAAATCTGGACAAAAAAAAAAAAATCTATAGGCCCAAATATAAAATTATTTTGCCAGTTTCATTCTTAATTAAAGTTATAATTAACATTACATATCATAAAAGAATTAAATATGGTAGGCTAAAATAACATGCATGGTAACAGCCTTCTTAGATGCACAGCGTAAGACTTTCAACAACAACAACACTCTCAATTCAGCTGTTCAGCGGGAATCCATATGCGATGACGTGCGTCTGACCCAAGGTCAAAGTCGTATGGAAATTCACCGAACTTTCCCCGAATTAGTGGTTTTGCTTGTACTGCACTGTTTCCTTGGCATCTGTATGTGTAAAGCTTTGTTTCAGACTGGTGGACCATGTGAATAAAAAAGCGTCTTCTTTGTCACATTTTCCTTTCATTCCAGCTTCACTACTGTTATACTATATTGTGGGGCTACTACAAAGCATTGTATTATATTCAGTGATGGGAAAAGTACAAAAAGAAAGTAATTGGGTTGAATTACAATTACCTGAGAGACATTTTACTTAATTACAATTACAAATTACTTTTTTAATAAGTAATAAGTAAAATTACAATTACATTTACAATTACTTTACAAAATGGCAGTACCTAAAACTTCCTTGTTTATGGTATGTTTAGGGGACAAGCCAAAATTATAAATGAACAAAAAACAAACAAATAAACAAACAAACAAACAAAAAAAACCTTCAATGAGAATATTTTTGGAAACATTGAGTGACTTTTTGTTAATATTAACTCTAATTTGGAAATTAGTTGCAAAAACAGTAATGATGATGATACTGCAAGCGAGAATGATACTAATACTAACGACTAGTAAATTGTAACAATTACAAATTTATTTCCAGAAGTAAATTACAAGTATAAATTACATTTTTCAAAAAGTATTGATTACAAATAAATGGGACAAAAAAAGGAATTGTTACTGTAATCCGATTACTTTTACTAAATTACTTCCCATCACTGATTATATTGAGTCGATATGGTATAAAATGTCAAAATTCAGATGAGAGGAGTCCAGTATTCAAATAATACCCGCAGCCCAATTTTTCTCTGCGATTTTTAAAAAAATATGCAGGTAGTATTCAAGTATATACAGGGTAACTCCGAACAGAGGAAATTTCGAGAAATGAATGTAATAAAAAACTGAGTATCGACGTATAATAAGCACCCCGTTTTTCAGACTTATTTTCAAAGAAAAAAGTGTGTCTTATACGCCGGCAAATACGGTAATATAGGCTCAATATTTTTATACTGGATGACTAGTTTTAAGCATAAAGAAGAGTCTTAGCAGAACATGCTTCACCATTTCGTGTCGTAAAACATAAGAGAGGTAAGGCATCTAAAACTGGAGAAATCTGTAGGCCTAATTTTAAACAAATTTAATATGTTTTGTGAAAAGTTCGCTCAACTTTCAGTCCATGAAAATGACATCAGAGTTCACGGGAGTGTCAGAAATTAACACATACGGAATTCTTAAAGAGGTCGGGAAAGTGCTGGATGTACGACAATGTGTTTGTGAAACCAGCAATTCGCAAAATTGTATTTTTTCCATGCGTTAGAAAAGATAATGTAAATAAATAAATAAGGATCCTGAGAGAGAATGAAAGCTTAGTATTGAAGGCACTACATGTCAGGGTGTATAGCATACTTCGTGTTTCAATGTTGGTAGCTCTGCCTATGGAATTGAACAAAACCTACTGAATGAGGAGCCAAGCACCCAAGAAATCGCACGCGGGTAGTACCCAAGGCTTGCAAACTACAGAGGTAGCATATTCCGGCGAGTTTATAGGACAGGGGGTTGCGGCGAGCAGGCGAGTGTATGACGTCACCAGATTCCAAATCTCGCAATTCCCAGTTTTTACTCAGTTTAGAAAATCTTACACCGCGTGTTTAAACTCCTAACCTTTAATTAACCCTTTGTTGGATTCCTGTGAAATTTATACAGAAATAATCTACATACATCAGCCCTACTGATGGTTAAAACAGAGTCTTAAAAAAAACGGACACAAATGTTTTTATTTCATTTTATAAACATCACCCGTTACACAAAATTCATGGAGGGAGAAGCAAATTTCACTATGCGACAATTTTTTGTATTTTTGTGTCCCGAAAAAACTTCAAACGAGAAAGTTTTAGTGAAATAATTGAATTTTAATACAAATGAAGTTCCAGCCCCATATCTCGAATGGTTTACGAGTAATTGAGTAGTAATTATTCCGGGCGCTTCCAGCTGTCTGAATGATTTGGCGCTTCGAGCAGGACAGTAGAGAGCATGGTGCCGCTGACAAGGCTTTTTGTAGCTACTGCAGGGGCGTATCCAAGATTTATTTTCGGGAGGGGCTGTGATAATCCTAACTTTAATGTCCCTAGGGTTCAGAAGTTGATGATCTAAAAACACCTAAAAATGACCAATAAATTACCTAAAATTTATGAAAATATGACATGAAAAATTTAAAATATGACAATATTTCTAAATATATATCTAAAAAAGGGAATATACAGTAGCATATTAATATAATAATAAACAAAGGACAATATTTTAAGTATGTTATTTGACTACTTTAATATTATGTTTACTATATTAATGAATTACGAGATTGCTTTGTGTACAGTGGTGGAAAAGTTCATTCTGAAGACAAAATAGGAAAAAATGTAACGAACGAATGAACATTTCCTAAAAATGACTGGTAGAAAATAAAATGCAAAATATGAGTAAGGTATTATTGTTCATTTTGACGGAAGACGAACTTATACTACATCCTGCATTGTCTGTGATGTCTCAGAAAATAGATGACAAATCATCAACCTCTGAGCCCTAATTATCACACACAATTATACTGAACACGTTAGAATAACGCATTTCATCTTCTATAAGTAAAAATGTGCAATTGAACTGTCTACTTTCTGAGAAATTAAAGTGCCCTTATGTGCAACATATTAGCATGACTTACGTGAAATGTTTTGAAATTTATGTTTTTTTTGTTAATAGCACTAAACAATTGTGCTGAATTTTCTGCATCCATTGATATATAGTTTATATAGGTTTAGAAATTATTTGTGGCATTTAAATGGATATTTAAATATGTTTACATGCTCTGAGCCACGCCCTTAGAAAGGTCAAATGAGAAATTCGCTATTAACTTGAAATTGAATTTCCCGGTAACTCTTATTTTACACATATTGTTAGGTAGCTCCACAACCATTAGAGATAGAAGGCTGAAATTTGTTACACTAATTTTACATGCATATATGCATAAAGTAGACAACAATGATGCCCATAGGTATAAAATTAAAGAAAATATGTAATGAAATATTGATCAAATTTCAAGATATTTTATATGGAATATATAAAAATTAATTGCATTAAAAATAATAACCTTAGCTGTATAAAAGTAGTCTACTTTGTAAAAAAATAAGTTCATTATATGCATTAAAAAAATAAAAGGCGTCAGAGAAACCAGAAAAATGGTATGCCTATAAGGAAGTGATAAGTGCATCTGAATTAATTTTTTTCATGCTCCTATAAAACGTGTAATTTAAAATAAACTTGGTCAATTTTTTATACTTTTATCTGCTAGTTATGTTCTAGTAAGCCTTGTTATAGGATCCTGTAATTTTTGTCCACTTCTGAGTTCATTTTCTTGTAAAATTTTAATATTTTAGAACCTGCATTTTTTTTATCTTTTTGTGGCTGTTCACACATATATATATATATATATATATATATATATATATATATATATGCAGCCCCCTCAGCCCCCCCCCCCTGAATTCGCCCCTGAGCTACTGATCTCGGCCGCTTGACCGTAGTCTTTTAGGATAGAGATTACCAATACATATTGTTTTTAATAGTACAATTAGAAAGTGCTTTAGAATGTGCAGATAACTGAACCATTATGCCGGGCCAGAGATGTGCTGCGGCAGTGTGTAACAGTAATTTCTCAGATTGCAAGAAGCTTGACTGTAACATTTCGTTTCACGTCTTTCCAAAAATCAAAGATGTTCGCAAGTGATGGATTGTTGCTTCCGAAGAAATGATTCTTGGAATCCTGATACAAGTAGAGTTTGTTCCTTGCACTTCACGGAGCAGAATTACGAAAGGGATTTCAAAGCTGAACTGCTGAATTTACCAAGGGGGGGAAAAAAACTAAGAGAAAAAGGTAAATGATATATTATACTATTCTTATTAGTATTATTATTGTAATTGTTATTAATCATATTTACATGGGGTTTTAGGACTACAGAACTTTGTTTGGCTTTATATGCGCAGCTATGTCGGGATGACTAAATAAAAAGGTACCTCCGAAGAATATCATTATTGAACATTAATTCTTTAATTGCAATGGAAAGCGTATTTTTATTGAGGAATGGAAATTAGTCTGCAGCAAGGCAATATTTGGCGTTTCTTCTGAACGAAATTATTGAAGATTAGTATTCACAGCTCTCGGTAGATCACGGAGTAAAGGGCCCATGGATTTAACCAGGCTAAATTATATTTTATTAAATTTTTTGCGACTATTATTCACTTATATTGTTATAGGTATTCATGTCGGCACTCCTTTTATAATTTATTGATTTATTAAAAATAATTAATTATAAGTATTTAGGTTTTCAAGGCGGGCGTCTATTGAAGTCTTCCAAAATAATTTAGTTTCAAAGGGTCAATCTTTCAGTATGGGTACAAGTAGCCAGTTAATATCCTTTATTATTGAGTCCACGACTAAAATATTTAAGGATTTTTACGTAATTGCTAGTAGGTCTATTTTATTGAACAAAAAGACCTCTGTACCGTTCCCATAGCTTTAGTGCCTGAAGTAATTACCACTCTATTACTCGTAAACCATTCAAGATATAAACGTGGTACTTAATGTATAATAAAATTCAAATATTTCCCTAAAGCTTACATGCTTGAATCATTTTCTGGTCACAGAAATAAACAAAATTGTCGCATAGTCAAATATGCTTCTTCCTGAACATTTCACGGTCGTCACAAATCATTCCGACAAGTGAAGCGCCCGGAATAATTACCACTCAATTACTCGTAAACCATTCCAGGTATAGGGCTGGAACTTCATTTGTATTAAAATTCAATTATTTCACTAAAACTTTCTCGCTTGAAGTTTTTTCGGGACACAACAATACAAAAAATTGTCGCATAGTGAAATTTGCTTCTCCCTCCATGAATTTTATGTAACGGGTGATGTTTATAAAATGAAATAAAAACATTTGTGTCCGCTTTTTTAATGCTCTGTCTTAACCATCAGTAGGGCTGATGTGTGTAGATTATTTCTGTACAAATTTCACAGGAATCTGACCAAGGGTTAATTAAAGGTTACGAGTTTAATCACGCGGTGTAAGATTTTCTAAACTGAGTAAGAACTGGGAATTGCGAGATTTGGAATCTGGTGACGTCATGCACTCAAGTGCTGCGATTGGTCTATCCCGGAATACGCAACCTGTATAGTTTACTGATCTTGGGTAGTACCCACATAACTACACACACACTTTGAGCAGATGAACTGTCCTTACTGTGGGGTTGTTTTAAGTCCCATAAAAGAAGAGAAAAGGATGGTGGCACAAAACCTCAGAATAATTATAGAACAGTATGCATCTTCAAATTAATACTATAAATGCATGTGCATATAGGAGAATTCTATGTTTGGTGGTATGCATAAAATGGTAGCAGATACTTTTATTACATTTTTCTAAGGCAATACTAAGATTAAAAATCTTAGCAAAAGCTTTTCCCCTAAGCAAAAAATTTATAGTGTAGGCCATGATTAAATTTTCCTTCATGCTTCAGAACAAGCTGCGAAATGTACGCATAAAGTGTAGTATAAAACTCTGCTTTGCAGGTTTTACTACAAAAAATTGTAGCATGCATCGTTCGTGGCTTTGATTGCTTAGTGAATGGCTGGGGGTAATTTGCACGGCTTAGTTTTTACAAAGAGAGAAAAAGAAGAGAAGAGCGCTATCAGTTATTATTTATAAGAAACTTTATAGATTTGAGGAAGAAAATGTTGAATGCTTGAGTGATTATTTTATAATTTTAGCGGTGAAAGATGAGGAGCAGCCCTAACCTCCAAACAAAATTTGAGGATTTTTTTTAAGATATGTGGCAGACCCAGGATTTCAGAATGGAATAGATGAAGAAATAGAGGTTGATCAGAGCATTGTTTCAAGGGTAGTCGCTTTTGTAATGGAAAAAATTACAAAAAAAGCCCTTGTATGAATAAAATTTCTTTCCATGAACAACTGTTTGTAGACTTTCCTTTTTTGGATATTCATAAATGCAGCTGTTTTTACTCACGAGAAACCTTTTGCTTAGCTAGTGAAGGCATGTCTGAGGCAGGCTTTGTGATGGGGGATTTAGAAACCAGATGAAAAAATAATACGTTAATGCTTTCTCGTTATAATCACATGGCTGCAACAATGCTCAGCATACGGACAGTCACAAATAGTAACAGAAATGCCCGAAGAGCACAAAATAGATTATCAGAATTTAGTAAAACCTACAGTATGCCAACATTCACTTAGTAGCAGAAGAATCATGTTTGTTTGTTTATTTATTTATTTATTTATTTATGCATATGATATGCAGTTTATGCTTTTCCTGTAGGTGAAGTAAAAGCATTGACTATGATTTTATGCATACCATTCAGTAAGTTCTGAAAATGGGCTATGGGTACTATGGAACAATACAGGGAACTGAAAATGAACACTAAACTTTACTTATAGTATAGTTTTCTTGAGCATGTTTCGGAAACCACTGCTTCCATTTTCAACACTTCTACTTCAAGTACTTCAAATGGAATTGAGTTCCACAACATGTTCAGGAAAACTATTCTGTAAGTGAAATTTAGTGTAAATTTTAAACTGCCTGTATAATTATTATCTCAGCTAACTAGCTTTGAATGACCACCTGCCTGGTATCATGGTTAGCATCGCTGGCTATGATCCACAGGTCCAGGTTTGTTCCCCGGTACCTCGGATTTTTCTGAGGTAGGGAGTTCTGGAACAGGATGCACAAACTGAGGAGCTACTTGATTAAGAATTAGTGGCTCCAATCATGGAAACCATAATTAACGGCCATGGATGTTGGCATGCTGGCCACATGCCCCCAATCCTATCTGCCTATGGTTGATGACACAGTGGTCAAAGGGTAGACCTACTCCCTTCAGGGAGCTAGCTCTGAAGCCATATTAAGAAAGTGATGTTAGGTGAATTAAATAAAGCTATAAATACATACCAACTAGTTCCAAATCATCTTCTGATGTTGCTGTCTCATCCACAATCTGCTGTACTATATGTGAGCCTTGAGTGTAATCTGCTGTAGCTTGTGTCATGTGAACAGAAGCTGCAGATGGATCTGCAGTGGCATCATAATAGCCCTGCCATGCAGAATAGTTCTGCCAGTAGGATGGATCATAATATGCATAGTCTTGACTTGAACTGTACCCACCACTTGTGTTAATTGTGGTTGTGGCATGACCAGTTCTGAAATGGAAATAGAATATGAAACAATCAGATCAATATTCAAACAGGAAACAACATTTCTTATTACAGTAGGATGTCCAACTAGGACATACAGTGTCGAACATACAGTGGAATCTCAATTATTTGTCCCTTGACTAAGCAATTAGTGAATTATATTATTCAATTTTCAGGTATGTGCACTTAAAAAACACATTCCACATCGCTGTTCAGTATGTTCTTTGTGGTATTTCTTTATTTTTAGCTTATGCAATCGAATGCATCAGAACTACTTTCCAGATGATGGGATAGCAAAAAAAGTTCATTTTTTAGTAACGAAGTAAAAAAAAAACTCCCCTATTGAGATTGTCATTCTTTTGGAACCTTCTCGCTGCTTCAGAGACCGAAAAATGCAGTGATCAATTACAGCCCTAACTACACTTTCTCTCACGTTAGCATTTGTATGTGGCGATGACACAAAGCAAAATGAATTATGACAATGCATTAAGTTGAATATCGTGTGTTGCGCTTTCCGCGATTTTCATTTTTTCCCTCCTTGTTCATATTTTCCCTCCTGCCGCATGGCCTCATATGTTCCGAAAATGACCTGTATTTTGTGTTTTTTATAGGAAACTTGTGAACTAATGCGTCAAAACTTTAATTTTAACAGCATACGAGTCCCGACGTTTTTTATTTTACCGACTGTACATTATAGGGAAGAGGTTGTGTAAAAGTACAGAAAAATTCACCTGCCTGAAGGGTGCTATTTTAAAAAAATAACAATGACTACAATACGGCTTAACTAGTTTTTTATTCACAGATTACCTTCCTCCAGTTATTACAATGGAAACTAGTCAGCCTGGGTAAGAAGTGGGTATAGCAGTGGTATTATGTGCTCAATTGATCCCAGCCCAGCATTTATATGTGCACAGATGTGACAGCAAGGCTGCATATGACAGAATAAATAGGGAGCAGCTTTATATAGCAATGCTGGAACTTGATGTCCCACTTAAACTAATTCACTTAATATGAATGACCTTGGAAGGGTCGAATTGCAAAGTCAAAATCCAGACTGACATGAGTCATGAATTCCAATGTAATACTGGATTGCATCAAGGAGATGCCCTATCATGCCTTCTTTTTAATGTGGCATTGGAGAAAGTGGTAAGAGATGGTGGAGTATAGCGGGAGCACACCATATTCAACAAATCCGTCCAACTGCTTGGTTATGCCGATGATATAGACATAATTGGAAGATCCTTCTCGGCAATGTCAGAAGCATTTTTGGCCTTAGAAAGTAATACAAGGAAAATAGGACTAGTAATAAACAAAAAGAAAACCAAATATATAGGGTGCGGCAAAACATCCTCCCTATTTTAAAGTTCAAATAAAAAACAGATGGACCAAAATAAAGAAGCTGTATTAACATGAATGATTCTACACAGTGGGAAGTTTAATGCTTTCTGGAGTTTGAACGCTGCATGGCCTTCCCCTTCCCTTTTTAATCATTTTACCACTTGCTCTAAAGTTTGACGCCCATAAGCTAATGCTATTCCAATCTGGAACTGCACCACGGCGGGAATTTGGAAACGAATCCGGAAAGCACGCTGGGCAGCGACAAGGGAATACCCATTTACCAGAAATGATTCCACTGCTTAAGCACATTCTTCTCCCGTCGACGGCATGGTTGGATACTGTACTGAATGTCAATTCCGCGATTTCAATATCCTATTCAATTTTTGTTTACTGTTTATCACTTGTTTTTTTTTTCTGTCGTTATGGCAACACAAGTTGACTGCCACTCGCATCTTGTGCGAATGTTACGGCGTGGATATAGCCTAGTGCCTAATGATATGGTGAACCTTGCTATAAGAGCACGGATACAAGATTAAGGTCTATTTACACTTAGCAGTGAGGTGAACTAATGTAATATACTGAAAACCCTAAATTCCCACTGTGTAGATATCATTAATATTAATACAGTTTCTTTATTTTGATCCATCTGTTTTTTATTTTAAATTTAAAATAGAGAGGATTTTTTGCCGCACCCTGTATGACGTCAGATTAAAGGTATCCAGGAAGACTAGAAGTACATATAGGGAACTATACATTTGAAAGAATGCACCAATTTAAATATCTGGAATCCATAGTTCAGATGAATAATGACGATACACAAGAAATACAACAGAGAATCAACATGGCAAACAGATGTCATTTTGGGCTCCGGAAACATGGGAAGCAATATATTAACAAGATCTGTGAGAGTCCTACTATATAAGACACTCATAAGTCCAGTGTTATTATACGCCAGTGAAACCTGGGCCAAACCAACGAGAATATTATCCAATGTTTTGAAAGGAAAATATTGAGAAGAATATATGGTGCAGTGTGTGACAACGGGGTATGGAAAAGACGGTACAACCATGAACTAAATGCAATCTTTATGGATACTGAAACTAGTAAGTATGTAAAACTTAAGAGATTAAGATGGGCAGGACATGTAATCAGAAAAGAGGAAGTTGAAATACCGAAGAGGACACTCGTAATACAATCGGAGGGTAGGAAGGAAGAAGGGAGACCAAGAACGCAGTGGATAGATGAGGTGAATGGTGATGCTAGAAGTTATGGAATGAGGAATTGGAAGATGGCTGCACTTGACCGTGACAGATGGAGAACCTTTCTTGGGGAGGCCAAGACCCAGTGATGGGTTGTCGAGCCAATAATAATAATAATAATAATAATAATAATAATAATAATAATAACGATGATGATGATGATGATGTATGTATGTGACAGGCCCATGTCTGTAGATTTACGGGCATATAAAAGAACTCTATGGACAAAATTCAGGCACACTGGCATCACAGCCCTCAGTTGGAGTACAGTCCCTTCATTAGATCATCATATAACCAACTTCACAGTTCTAAGCAAGCAGTGGTAATGTGCAGATGTGTGGAGGAGGTGCTGAGTGGATATAAGAAAAAACGACACAAGGGACATGACCAACGAAATTGAAATATACAGAATGAGGATAGACTCCTTTGGGTCAAAAAGGAGAGCAGGAACCAAAAGAACAGTAAGAGAAGATCAATCAAACCTGGCGACCTGGGCCCTAGTGATTGTAGTGTTACTGATCACTGCTCAACAAAAAACAAATTTTAAGTGTTTCCTTCACTTCATGAGTCAATTCCTACTAATTTTGGGTTGAGAAAAACGAATATGACAAAGAAAATGTTTTATTAGCTCTAGTTTCTGAGATAAACAATAGGTGAAAGTTTTTAATTTTAAAGGATTAAGAAAAAACAGTAAATTTAACATTTATAAATATTAATTAAATAATGTGCTAACAACATTAAAAGTGTGATCGTTCTTTTATTAATGACAGTTAACAAACTAAATTGATTAAAGAAAATCTACCAGGTCGACAGAGAATCAATTGGTGGCTTCATGAGATCGCTGTCTTTTGGCTTTTCTCTTGTGAGTTCTGGAGCTTCCCTACACATAAACCAGCAGTAATCCGCAATCATTTATTTATTCATGTGGCCCTGATATCTCCTTCCATCACAGAAATATCCTGATGGAACCTTTCTCCCTGGTCGTCACTGACTGCTCCACAACTAGGTGGGAAAAAGTTGAGATGGGAGCGGAGAAAATTAATTTTTAGGGACATGTTGCATCCGAGTTGATGGTATTTTTGTAGAAGTACTGTCACAAACGGAGTGTAGTTATCATCTCTCTTATTCCCTAAAAATCCATGCATAACTCCCTTGAGAGCTTCTCAAGCTTCCTTTTCTTCCCCTTCCAAAAGTAGGTCAAATGCAGGATCCTTTACAAGTTGACGTATTTGTGGCCCAACAAAGATGCCTTCCTTCACTTAGTCCAGAAAATTTCTCTCTCAAATATTTAAAAGCTTGGCCTTCTTGGTTCATGCCTTTGAACAAAATTCTTCATCAAACCCAGCTTGATATGTAGATGTGGAAGAAGAACATCTTTTGGATCCACAACAGGCTCAGCGATAACATTTTTCTCACTAGAGTTAAGATTTCTTGCAGGCCAATCTGCTTGAATATAATGCAATTTCCTATCCCTACTGTCCCACATACATAAAAAGCAACAGTATTTAGTGTACCCTAATTGCATTCCTAGGAGTACAGCTCAATGACTTTTAGATCGCCAAAGATTTTCATCTTATGTTCACCATATTTCATTGAGTCGAGAAGGAATTTCATGTTTGCATAAGTCTCCTTCATATGAACTGCATGACCACAGGAATAAAAGGAAGACGGTTGCCATTGTGAAGCAATACAGCTTTCAAACTAAGCTTGAAGGAGTCTATGAATAGCCGCCATTCAGTGGGATCATGCTTCAAATTCAAACTTTTCATCAAACCATTAACGCCACAGCAAAAAACAAGATTGTTTTTCTTCTTTAAAAAAAGAAGAAGAAGCAGATTCTGTTGATGTTGTTTGTATTTGAAGACCCTGACATCACATTGAAGAAGATTCCATTGCTGTAACCTTGACCCTAGAAGTTCTGCATTCTCCTGTGGCAAGTCAATGTCTCGAGTGAGATCACTCAACTCCAATTGGCTCAATCTGTGCGGTTGATCATCTTTACTTCAAAATCAGGGTCAAGTGATGCTGAAGGCTTGTTGAGTTCTTCTTCTTCCACACTGCCTTCGTTTTCTACTTCCAACTCATAATTTTGGGGTGGAGTAGGAACTGATAAACTGTCTGAATGTGGAATAAGTCGAATAGCAGATAGAAGATTCAGGAATTGAACTGTTCCTATACCTTTTCACTGATATTAACTTATATATGTCACCCCAAAAATTGGATATGGTAGAGATATAAGCTTAATAGATTAATTCTTTACTTTAAAATATGAAGCTATTGATTTATTCGTCATTCATAAATATCAGGCATTCCATTAAAATTTTCCTAGTTGATTAAGAAAAAAAACTGAGTTTTACTTGATGAATGCTTTTACTCCCTCCATTCCATAATATGGTATAGAATGAGGTCTTTTATGTTGTTCAACAATATGGTATAGATATGTTAACTTTTAAATAATTAGATGGTTAGGCTTCATGTAGGTCTATGCTACACTACGCTTTACAATTTGATATTCAAAATAATCTATTTTATTCCACACTATTCTGTACATATTGATAGGGACATGTAAAATTTGCATTTGCGATAAAACAAATTTTTACATATGCAAATAACGCAAATTTAGACAACATTTGGACAAAACACTATTTTTACGTATTGTCTTTCATAGAAATACTGCACAATAGCATGAGCAGGGAGTGCACCTTGTTCATGTCCAAGTAAGTCCATTTGACACTGTGAGAGGGCTCTGCAGAGCACTTCTGCCAGTCATGCTGGCTCATCAGCCCATCTCCCACTTAACAGTAACCTGCATTATTAAACATTAAAGCTCATTTGTTTCCCAAACAAAAAAATTAATCGAATTAAAAGGAAAACAAAATAAAATAATCAGTGTCAAACTGGTGCTTTAAGATTTTTTGGTTATAGTGAAAAGTGCAGGAAAAAAATAATTGTCAACTCTCAGCAGCCTACCTGAAAACACTTGGAGCTTTTCCTCTTTAAATTCAGGCTGTGTTAACAAGAAATTATATTTCATCAACATTGCAAGACAATGTAGACCTACCTACTATTATAATGTGCTTGTGTATTTACTGGAAGTATGCTGTATGCAAGAATTAGCTATACCAAAAGCCTAACATCCAAGCAGGTAGATCAGCGTCCATGAGTGGTTAGAACTTGGTTATGAAAAAAGTGTTTTTTCCATAAATATTATAAAACGGAGCATCCTATATACCAGAAAATAAAGTAAGCGACCATGAATTGTTCCACTGAACTTTTCTCCATGCTCTCAACCACTAGTTCCTTCAGACTTGAGGCTTTCTCGGCGCTGATTATTAATAAGGTTTTGTGGGCTATAAGCCAAGTAAAGGGATATACAACATCCAAGCTTTCAGTCGCTGACATCTCTGCGGCCTTCCTCAGGGAAATGAGTGTGAAGTTAGGGATGAGAGAGTTTATATATGATTTTGAGTAAAAAATGAAATTTTGTGATTGGTGGGGAGAGGTTGGAGTATATTGTCAATAAGAATGAAAGATCTTCGCAATGTTTTTACAACCAATAAAAATCTTTCATTCTGATTGGGCGATATACTCCAACCTCTTCCCACTAATCACAAAATTTCATTTTTCACTCAAAATAATATATAAGCTCTCTCATCCCTAACTCTACACTCATTTCTCCAAGGAAGTCTGCAGAGATGTCAACGGATGTTGTATATGAATCTATGGCTGGAAGAACGAGGTATGTTACATTTGCTTAAAATTCAGTTTTTGTGTGGAACGGTGAGGTATGATGCTTGTGGTGCATCATGGCATTCCTTGGTAGTTATAAGAGGAACCAGTAGATGACAGAAACATATTGTTCTGGCGCTGACACAGTGGAAGAACGTGGAATGTAGCCGAGCGCTGGTCCTAACATCAGTCAGTGTTTAGCATTCAGGCAGTTTCGTTGTGCTGTGCAACATGGACCATTTGAACGTTACTGCCAGTGACCAGGAGAGCTTAAATAAGCGGAAAAAGGTTCTGAATATTGCAGAATGGAAAGATAAGGATTTTGTATGTGAATAGACAGGGAAAAGAGATTCCTGCAAAATCTGCACCAGTTACTTGTGAGCTGCGTGATTCTGATCAACGACCAGTCTTGTACCAGGCGTTGATTCCAATCAGCAAAGAAAAGAAAGCAGATCTGATGGATATGATTAAGTTCATGGACGAACAAGAAAATCAGGACTTTTATATAAACCTGCCATCTGCATGAGTGTCTTTCTGTTGCTTCTATGCGAGTGTCTCTCCTCTTCCACAAGTTATGTGAGGTTTGTAAACATATTGTTCTTGGAAATTAGTCTCAGGTTGTGAATAATAAATGAGTTTGGTCTATAAATTACTTTGTGTCATAATATGAACCTCACATCTGAAGTCCGATTAACGAATTATGTTACTAGTCAGCAATGTATCCACTGGCCAATCTACCCCACTAAATCATGGCTTAGTTGACTCATGAGTGATGCCTTACTGGTGTCACTTATGAGGATCAAAAGAGTTTTTGGTCTGCTAACTTGACAAAAAATAAGATCCTTGTTGATAAATATCTCTTCCCACATTAAAAAAACTACCAATAGCGTTGAGTGGAATAACGTGGTATGTAGCCAATTTAGTGCAGCTCAGCTGGTGTCCGTATCACCTAGGAAAAACGTGTTTCCTGTAAAATTACAAAAAGCGGCATACCACGTTCTTCCAGCCATCCATTCATATAACTACTAGGGTGCGACCTGCATATAAAGATGAACATTGCCAATAACTACTAGGGTGCGACCTGCATATAAAGACGAATATTGCCAATCTCGGCTTCGGTGAGAAGTCATAAAGAGTTCTGATCTCAGGCTTGGCACTTTAGCATATTGGGACTCTTTCCCCCCCCCCCCTTGTAGTAATGTAGATTCAGAGAGATTTCTTTCAAATTGCAGCAATGTTTTAACAGACAAAAGTACCAATTTAAAAGAGCAAAACATGGCTACAATAGCAATGTTTTCTTTCAATAGATAATCTGTTAGCATCCTTGATAAGTGTACTAATGTTATTTTATTGTATAAAGTGCAAGAAATATTAGGTTCAAGTAGCAACATTTATTGGAACACTTACCAGTCAGACAGTGTCACCAGGTTTGCAACCTGCTTGAACTGTTCATGAACCTAACTATTTTTTATATCACAGGAGGAATTTATATGCATTTATACCACTCTTCCACACCTACAAGTATGTTTTATTTATATGATTTAAAGCTCATTGAATTTTATCAGACTGTAAAAGTCGCTGGGAAGATGATGTGTCGAAACAGGAGTGGAGCTTTATGAATCATGTAAACTACAGATAAACAGCAATCTTCAAAATGCATTGCTACTGACATATAAGTGCATCACCTAAAAAAAATTATATAAAAGTAGAGAAATATGATTAATGATGAAGAAGTGTTTGGCACAGAGACCAGTCCTCCCCTGAGACTGAGTCATGGGGGGGGGGGGAGGTCCATGGCCCGACCAAGGGACACTAGGTCGCATGAATCCGCGTAGGGTGGCCAGGTCCTTTCGTGGGATGGGAATGAGGACAACACCCAGTCCTGACCCAGAAAGGAAACTTTACATCTCTGTAAAATTCCCGACTCTGCTGGGAATCGGTGCCCCGGTGGCTGGCAGTCACGCTATCAATTCACCCATGGCAGCGAACATAAGATTAATGTGGACTGAAATGCCTTATGTAAAATAAGAGAATCTTCATCCACATATTATGAATGTTGAATATGCACACAAGCTATTCAACTGAAATTTCCCTAATCTACTTCAAACTTAAGAGCCCAATTAGAAATGTTTTCACTTGATGACTGCTTATACTTAAACATACATTCAGCTCTGAAATTCCTCAATGATTTTAGAAGTGAGTTAAATAAATATTACAGACTTCATCCACAGTTTAAGAAAAATGGCTAGAAAGTGCCAACAGTGCAGGAGTGAATACGATAATAACTGCAATCATTTTGCCCTTATTTTTGTGAATGGTTCTTATTCATGCCCCTTCTCAATAAATAACCACATTAATTAGATGCCAATAGAATAGAATAAGTTTATTCACTATATCAATTTTAGATACATATGTACGGATCCACATTACAATAAGTTTGACTGTATCTATTTACACCTTAGATATACAATGCTTCAGCTACTGAGTAGAATTTGTGATTCAATACAGTATTAGTTGCTTCTTTTCTAAATATGCTATACTTGAATATCTTTGCTGAATTTATTATGTAATTTTACGTCTTGGTGCATGATACTTTTAAGTGCATTATACTTTTAATACAGGTCCATGTCATGCTGTTAAAATTTGAAAGGAAAGAAGGCAAGAAGTAAGACTGAGGGGAGGGATACTACGAGGTTCATCCAGAAAGTAAGTTTCGATCGCATCCAGAGATGGCATGACTAATTGGATGTGCATGCGCATGCGTAGCAGTGTAGAGAGGGGGTATGTGTGAATGCTGCAGCCCAATCTCAATCTTGTGACGCCAGTAATTTTTGCATAGCGCTAGGAGAAAATGGCTGCACTGATAGTCTCCCGCCAACTACAGACAAGAGACATGCTGAACAATGCACAACTCCACACAGCCCACACCACAAGAAATCAGTTGCTTCAGTTTGGATGAAAGATCTTCAATCATCCACTCTGTAGCCTCGACCTTGCACCAAGTGACTTCCATCTTTTCCATCTTATGAAGCGGTCTCTGGTGGGAAAATGTTTCCATGGCAAAGCTGAGGTACAGACAGCAGTGATTTCATGACTCCAGACATGGGCAGCAGAGAACTAATGACAGGACATACAACTGTTGGTACATGGCTTCTATAAATGCCTCAATAACGGTGGCGGCTATGTAGAGAAGTAGCCAGTGTGTCTATGTAAATATTGCAATAAATATTTCTTACTTGTTGATGTTTTTGTTTTCTTTATCGGCAATCTGAACTTACTTTCTGGATGAACCTCATACTATTGGTAATCTCAAGTTGTGTTATTAAAAAACAGTAGGCCTATAGGATCATTATGCAATAGAGTGAAGACTGTGGAGAAAAAGGAGAACTTCAATACTAATTTCTTATATTAAGGTTGCTACTATCATCAGGAAAAGAAAGGTGATGTAGAAGTGAAAAACCAAGATACTGTTCAACTAGTCAATAGTCATTATTATAATGTTCCATTTATTCCTCCCATGGCTACTACATATATAAGTATAAAGAAACTCTGCCTAAGGATACACTTCTGCCCAGCCAGGGGGTAATATCATAAATCCTAATAGGGCTGTGGTGGATTTGCCCCTTCCCCCAAAAAATACTCCTTTTGTCACACACAAAAAAATATATATATATTAGTAGATTTTAAAACCTTATTCTAATCAAAAATCATAAGGGCCTTTCTGTAAACGAATGGCGAGAGGCCTTGAAGATGACAGCAAACGTCTCTGCAGTGCGATCAATACCAGGCAGATCTTTGGACAATAACCTCTGTCGGCGATGCCGTAGAGAGACTGAAACATTGGCACATGTCCTGGGATCCTGCCCGTATGGTGAGCTACTGAGAAACGCCAGGCATCATCAGATCCGAACTGAAATTGCAGACCTCCTACGTGAGAAAGGTTTCAAAGTCTTCGAGGAGGTCCATGGTGTGGCCACAAACGGAAGCCACCGCCGTATTGACATGCTTGTATACGCTGAAGATTCGTTAGAGGGATACATTCTTGACCCGACTATAAGATTTGAAAAACACAGAGGTCAATAAAGAGAAACAACTAATATATGAACCTACAATTCCATACCACCTGGAAAAGTACCACCTGAAAGAAATAAAAATATACGGCATGTTAATAGGAGCTCGAGGCACAATTCCACGTCATGTAGTTAACATCTGGAAACAATTTCAACTAGACGTGCAGAAGCTGAAGGATTTAGTTCTTCTTGCTTTGAAGGGATCACTGCGTATTTATAGGCATCATTGTTATAATCTGACATAGTGTTTTATAATTCTATAGATTTCTGCTATATATGTTAATGCTTTATGTTTAACAATTCATTTATAGATAAGATTACGTTGTATATTATACTTTGTCAGTAGGCAGCCTACAGTGGTAGGAAGTGTTGAAAATAAATAAATAATACTAAAGCACTCTTATTATATTTCACAATAATGCTACATTTAATACCCACTGAACCAAAAGAATGGCTTTTAGCTTTGTGGTGTTTATAATCAGAGAATCACAGAACATCAGTTATTTAATTTTACAAACAGAAGTAAACAACTTGCACTGATTTACAAGAGCTATGAAATGTTCTTTTTTCAATTTTACTTTTAAATGTTCACAATAGTGTAAATGAATGAAAGCCCCCCCCCCCCCAAAAAAAAACTTGTAAATCACATATTTGTAGAACCTTACAAATCACTACATGGGAACTGCTTACGAAAATGGAGGGCAATTCTTCCAATATTGTGAAGTGAAGGCATTAAATCAATTAATTACAAATTATACTACTAAATGTTGCTTTTGATAATAAATCGACTTTACATAAATTTTTATTTTAATCAATCCCTAAATGATATCTGAATTTCATTGCCAATAACTCTCATTCATAAAATCATAGACATCATTCTTCCAATATTGACACATATTTTTAACGCATCACTGTTGACTGCTACGTATCCTTCCCACTGGAAGAAGGCATTCATCTCTCCCATAGCCAAAATTAAATCACCGTCAACCCCTAATGACTATAGACCAATCTCCATACTCCCAGCAATGTCCAAAGCTCTTGAAAGAATTGTACATAAGCAACTGACAGATTACTTGAACAAATACAGACTGCTTGACCCATACCAATCTGGATTTAGAACTGGTCACAGTACAGCAACGGCACTGCTTAACGTAAATGAAGACATTCGACTAGCCCTAGATGACGGTCTTACAACCGTGTTAGTATTACTGGACTTAAGCAAAGCATTCGACTCAGTGAACATTGAACTACTAACGCATAAACTCACTGCATTGCATCTATCAGACAACGTAGTATCCTGGTTCATCTCCTATCTCATTGATCGCCTACAATGCATATCAACTCCAAACCAAAATTCAAAATGGTGGCCAGTACAGAGGGGAGTACCCCAGGGTTCCGTATTAGCACCATTACTGTTCTCTATCTACATAAATGACATTTCTAAATCCCTAAAACACTGTAAATATCATCTGTATGCTGACGACTTCCAACTATACATACACTCAAGACCGGAGACAATACACCATGCAATTGAAAAACTCAATAAAGACATAGACACTATATCCACATGGACAGGAAAGTTTGACCTAACTATCAATGCAGAAAAGTCACAAGCAATCATCATTGGACGACAGCAAATGTTTTGCCATTTGGATATGAACAACATTACCCCTGTAACAGTAAATGCATCAATTGTCCCTTTTGTACATCAAGTAAAAAATCTTGGCATCATTATGGACAAAAATCTTAACTGGAAACTACAAACTACTGAGATATGCCGAAAAGTCTTCTCTACATTACACTCGTTAAAGCGATTCAAGAATTTCCTCCCCTTTAAACTAAAAAAAATCCTGGTGCAAACATTAATCATGCCCCATTTTGATTACTGCGACGTACTATATACAGACTTAAACACCGACTTGGGACAACGACTGCAACGGGCTCATAATCTATGCGTTCGTTACATTTGCAACATCCGTAAATATGAACATATCACCCCCTCTTTTGAAATGCTGTCCTGGGCTAGACTAAACGAACGACGATTGACACATTCCATCACTCTACTATTCAACATCCTCAAGTCCTCTACACCAACTTATTTGTATGAACGTTTTCAACGGTTATCTTCTCATCATGATCTCGGTACTCGCTCACAAAGAAACTCTATTCTAAGTATCCCTCGTCATAAAACAACCCATTACTCTTGCTCCTTTGTTGTCTCCATGTCGCGATCTTGGAATGCTTTACCTGAGAACTGTAGGAACTGTCAAACACAAATGCAATTCTTGCGTAAGCTGACCAATGATGCCATAGTTAGGGACTTGGTTTTACATTAATAACAATAAATCATCACATATCTAAATACTGAAAACGTTTCCAATTGTTCACAACTTTTCATTTTTATTTCACATTATATTTCTTAGTAATAGTTTAAATCTTTTCACATCATATTTCTTAGTAATAGTTAATATTTTAGTAATAGTTTAAATCTTAGTAAGTAGCAAACTATTTTAACATTTTTTTTTTTTTTTATGTATTGTATTATCTCTAGTGAACTAGTTCTAAGTCTTAAATGATAATAATATAATCATGTTCCTGTGTATTTGTAACTTTGTACTTGTATCATACTTATTTTATTGTAAGATTGTAAAGCTCAGTTGTATTAATCCTGGTTGAATGGAAGAGAAGGCCTAATGGCCTTAATTCCACCAGGTAAAATAAAACAATTCTAATTCTAATTCTAAGAGTGTACCTGCCCAGGTTCAGGATGGGGATTTTTCAAGTGAGAAATCTTCGTGGGTACAGGTCAGGGTTGTGTGCTTTGTGAGTTGGTCCCTCACCAGAGAGTCCCTCCATGCCCCCCTATAATACTGACCCATAATCCTCTTTTCCCATACAGCACTGGCATGTGTTAGAGTTAAAAAAAGAAAGAAAGAAAGAATCTGAAAATATACTCCATAATATGTTTATGCACTAATAGAAGTTATTTCATGCTATTTCAAAATAAGTAGTAGTTACTTATAATAATTAATATTTACTTACGTTGAGGCTTGGAAGCGATGAGGTTTTGGAACTGCATTGCTGATCTTGATAGCTTTACTACCCAAACCTTTATAGCCATTCATTTGAACTAAACAATTTTTCTGTTCGTCTTCATTTGCAAATCTGATAAATCCATATCCTTTACTGTAGCCTGCATTATCAAGAATTACTGCAACATAAAAATAAAAAAAACATTATAAATAATTGATTTTGGAGTTTTTTTTTAAATATATACAGGGATGTTAAAGTATAACAGACCTTGATTTATGCAGTTTGCTGCAATGAATTATCATGGTCCTTTTTTTTTTACCCTAGATTGCTGCAGGTTTGCTTTAAAGGTTCATTTTCAAAAAGAACGCTCAGAAATTGACATAACTAATGTAGTAGTATGAAAATATGTACGGTAATTTACTTGTGTAATACATCTAACCCTCTATATGCTGAAAGAAACATTGTTGTGCATTTATTTGCAAATACTACTGTCATGTTGTGTTAAGTATTACTCAACTAAAAATGAATTTTAAAAAAGGGCACAATAATAATCAGAGAAAAATTTAATTGAAATGGGGTAAGTTCTTTAATTAGAATGGGCAATAATTACACATGAAGGAAACACACATCAACATATTATCAGCTGTGTCTTCTTAGTCAATAATAAAGGGATATATCGTCACCTATCTGCCATAACCACGAATGTGCATTTTACTAGAGAAAAACGTAATTGAAACTTTAGAGCTTAAGTAAAATTACATAATTAAACAGTAAGTGAATATTTGTACTGGAATATATCATACCGACAGTTAGAATAGTATGTATACCAAAATGTTATTTAAATGTGATTACAATCCTTTCCATAGGTTGATTTTGTCACATTCGTGGTTTTGGCAGAACATCAAACTGAGCAAATGCATTTCTATTCACACAATCGCGACTGACTTTAGAGCTTAAGTAAAATTACATAATTAAAAAATAAGTTAATATTTGTACTGGAATATGTCATATCGGCAGTTAGAATAGTATGTATGCCATAATGTTCATTTAAATGTGATTACAATCCTTTCCATGGCTTGATTTTGTCTCATTCGTGGTTTCGGCAGAACACAAATTGAACAAATGCATTTCTATTCACACAATCGTGACCAATTATACAGCTTAAAGGGGAAATGAACTAAAAAATTACATAATTATATATTTTATTTACAAATGAGTAAGAGTTCTGACTGTGTACTACTATGGCGAAAATAAAAAACTCGATCCAATTTACTGTTTCCGAGTTGTAGCGCTCTATAGCAGCGCATCATGACATCACCTGGCTAGCTCGGGCCGGACAGGGAGCATTACACATGGAACAGTCCCAACACATCATAATATTTGTTTTATTGTTGCACTCTTTATTGTTGAATATCCATTGTTGTAATTACACTTCTCTCCTACCGTAACTCGCCTCAACTCATATTAATTTCTTTGTTTGCATTCTTCATTCACAAAGTTAATCCAATCCAAGAAAAGATCTCTCATTTCCGCTTTTGTAGGTTTGGTTTTGTGGAGTGAACCCACATTGCATGGTATGTCATTCCGATCAGTAACATCTGGTATTACATACGGACACTTCAGAGATGTGTGTTCATTAACATCATTGACAGTTTTCTTTACAAGATTTTGCCTACACTCAAATGTTTTCTTGTCGTACTTCCTCTTATAAACCCAATCTCCACATGATTTAGAAAATTCCACTGAACCGCCCACGATTCTTTTTCCTTGATGGAAATCGTGGTCAAGAGCTGCTATCATTGATAGCATTGATGAAAAATAAGTTCTTTTTGGCACATATTTAAGACGTTCGCTAAATAATGATGTCATGGTAGTCTTTCAAATGCTTACTGAGTCATTTAGTATTTTTAATTTTATCAGCACTTAGCACGTCGTGAGCACATGAATGGTATTTCTCATTACCTTCCCAACTGTCAATGTTAACAATGTGATTGAGAATTGAGGTAAATTTCTCCTTTAGCAGTATACTGTCATTCTCACACGTAGACGATGCCCACCATAAATGATTATAAATTGATTGTTTCCATTCATTAATGACAGAGGATTTCAGCAAATTGTTAATCTTTTTCATTAGAGATTTAGCAAGGTGCCAAACATCAAATTCATGGTGTATGTGCGAAAATTTGTTTTTCATTAAAGCTCTAATGCCTGTGTGTCTGTCTGATAGGAACAATTTAATAGGGAGTTTCTCATTGATTGTGCTTATTATTTTTTCACAAGCAGCTCTTTCAATGTCACCAGCTATAGTTCCTCTTGTACAATTACAAAATCTAGCATTTTAATCGCTGCTATATTTATAATGGAATACATCACATAATTGGCAGAGAAACCAGGCGAGTCATATTGTCCATCTCCACATAAACGTAAATTTAAATCACTCATAGCATCTACATAGTTAGCTTCTTTTTCTTTCAACCATGTTTTGTGTACAGAAGGAAATACAAATTTATTTACAAGCCTATAGAAGTATGATTAAAAAAAAATAATAGCTTAATAGCATTTGAGAAAGCTGATAAGTAATTAAATGTTAATCCGCATAGGTACATTCCTGAGGGTATGAACATATTACTTTTTAAACTTCCACCTATGCTTCCAGAAGAGCACTCGTATGTATGCCCATTCACACAATGAGTTTTTATTCATAACATTACACTTACACAGACAAACACAAAAGAATATTTTTCCGACAAGTTGATATTTTCTATGCCATCTTCTTCTCCTTCACTAGTGATTTCATCGGGGACGTAATCTTCATCCTTTTCATCCTAGGTGTCATCTTCATCAATGTAGTTCATATAGACAGAATTTGCTGCTCTATAAATTTCTGTGCCTAACTCTCACTGTATTTCTGTGTCAGTCTTCAACTCTACATGAACTGTTTTTATCAGGGAATGCATAGTAACCAACATATCTATGGACACCAAAATTATTTGAACAACCGTAATCACTACAAGCAGGCATCTTCCCTTACACTACACAATAAACCAATAAACAATACTAGGCAATACAAGACCGGCACCTTTCACACAATACTGGAGCAAGCCAAACTAAAACTGCTGACGGCGTGGCGCATTAGCTGCGTGACATCATAGCCTTGCAACAGTACAATTTAAATTGCTCACAGAATGAGAATGAGCAAACACAAAAAGAAACGGTTTTCGACTTTGCACTTAGCGAGAATCATATTTTATTTCAAAATAAAGTAAACAATTTTGTTCAGTACCACTTTAAATAAAATTACATAATTAGAAAAAAAGTGAATATTTGTACTGGAATATGTCATATCTACAGTTAGAATATTATGTACACCATAATGTTCATTTAAATGTGATTATTGATTAAAATCCTTTCCATGGCTTGATTTTGGCATAACAGCAAGTTGAACAAATGCAATTTTATTCACACAATCGCGATCGACTGCTGTTGTGGGCTGGTCAATTCTGTAGATTGGACATTCATCCTCGTGTAGTATACCTGTCCTCTAAATATGCCACCCTCCCGCTCTATTTAAATGGTCGTAAATTTTTCAAAATACAGAAAATTAAACCCTGAAATACAAATTTCATAATGCAGTAAACAGATCTGCTAATAATTCTTCAAACTACGACACCACTCAAAAACATTCTCGTTGTGAAATATCACAGTGCAAAAAAGAGCCATGTATAGAATTTCCCTCCTCTCGTGCGTTATCAACTCGGCAAGGATTTGAAGAATAATTTATTTTTCTATCTGTCACTGTTGTTTGCAACTTATATTTGGTATCATCTAATAGCTACCCTGCTGAGTTTTTGAGTGCTGCTCTTGAAACGGCTACTTTACAGACCCTTTTCCTTTTCTGAGATTTCCTTCCGTCAGGAATTTTTGTAATTCAGTATGGTGACAGGTTGTGAAATTTACAGACCCTAAATACACTGAATATTTAGCATAAGGAATACCACAATTTTTGCTGCATTTAATGGATTTTTTTTTAGTGGTTTGCTTTGTAGACAGTCTTCACACATTTATTATATCAGTATAACTAAGAAAATCTGCAAAACGATATGCATCCATGCAGTATTATGTACTATAATTTTTATATTCATAATTTCGTCATTGCAATAGAGCCGGTGACAAGTACGTTTTTTCCTGTGCCCAGTCAAAACCAAAACATTATTTTAAAGATAAAGTGTAATAATTAAAGGAATTAAGAGAGTGAAGAATTCAAGGAAATACACACTTTTTATTCAGTGGTAAATGACAATTTTTGTAACCCATGACCTAAATTATAAAATCTAATTCATGAGAAATCAACCCCTTGTGTCAACATAAAAATCTCCATGGCCACTCGCGTACTTCCGATACATAGATCTCCATTGACCGTTACCACTGTGTTCGCAAATGTTGAAACCTTTGTTGTTTATTTTATATTAACGAACGTGGTACATACACACCATCAGTGATATGCATAAAAATGAAGTAAATGCTTTTACTTTAAGTTTTTAAAGAAATCCAAGTAAATACTAGGATTTGTATGCATAAAATATTATAGCAAATGCTTTTACTTTAGTAAAAGGCATGTCACGTGATCTAAGCATAGTATTTACTACTAGCCGAAGTAAATACTTGTTTTTGTATGCATAATGCAATTGTTGCATCAGATTAACTTTTGACGTCTAGTTGATTGTCGTGGCATAATATGCCACCATATTATGGTGATTCGAAAGGTGACAAAAACTCTTGCGAGAATGAAGTCCTAGAGATGGGAGATTTTATTTTCAAGACCCAAATCCCGGAAATACGGGAGAGGTTGCAACTTTGAGTTGCTCTTAAAGTCATTTACTGGGTAAGAATTCCATAGTTTGAGATGGTGATCATGTAGTTGACTGCAGGAGGTATTTAAGTAAATTTAGGTAAGTTTAGGTAGGTTTTGCCTATCAAAGCTGCTTCCTTTCCATTATTTTAATTAATAAACGACAGAGCTTAAGCAGAAAATCAAACACGTTCTCACTTTTGGATTGGAGTTACTGCACTGAGATGCAATATATTTCTAAGGGAATTCCAGTGAACCATAAGGAACTGGCTTGACCCAGCATATCTTTTACTTCATTAACATAGTAAATACTATCAAGTAAAAGGTAGTTCTTTATGCATACAGAATCGAGCATTTACTTTTACTTTTACTTTTTGCTTAAGTAAAAGGTATAGCATTTACTACTCTTTATGCATATGGCTGCATATCATCTTTCTTCAAGTGCTGCTGTGCCTGTTCTGCTAAATCCGTGAATTTTCACATTGGTGATGTAGGTATAATAGAGAGGCACATTCGTGATTCTGGCATAACAAATAAAGCAGAACTTGCACTTTCATGAAAATGGAACTAGCTATTACTCGCCAAGGAAAAAAGATACAACATTCGCGGTTCTTGCAGAACAAAGATAAATGTCAGTAGATGCCAGAAATGCACTTAACTCAAAATCTCAATTCTTGCACATTCATGGTTACAGCAGATAGGTGACGGTATCAACAATATAAACTATAAAATTTAAGGCCTTATATAGTGAAATACACAATATACACATATGTTATTTTCTAGCAGAAAATGTCTGACTGTAAGTTGATACCTACTAGTATTTGCTATCCTGCTAATATAAACCATAAAACTTGGTACTAAAACTTGAAACTAACTACCTACTTTAAGCTACAGTGCGTTTCACATATGAGTTGGCAAAATATGCAGGTTTCTGCGGCGCGGCACCATAGCTCTAACTCCCAAGCGATCGGGTGAAATATCTATGCAAATAAAGCCGCTAACGATGTAATGATTCAGGTTCTCATGATTATAGTTAAAATTACAATGAAAATAACCACATACTTCATTACAAGAGATGTTGAAAATGTCTTCCTCTTGCAACCACACAACAATGACACCTTTTTAGGAAATTTTATTTCTTGTGCATAACTTCAGCTTCCAAGATAGAATAAAGTTCTTCTAACAATATGTGACTATTATTTATGGGGAACTTGCAAAATAATCCCCATACATTAAAAGAACTTAAAGACAATATCACAAGAGAAATTAACTCATCTTGGAAGCTGAACTTAAGCGAATGAAAGAAAATTTCCTAAAAAGGTGCCAGTGTTGTGTGCACGGGCGTACGGTGAGAGTTTGTTTGGGAGGGGTTCAATGTAAAGTCGTTTCAGCTCCATCTTTCTTCTTGTGCACATTGTAACTTAATACTTTTTTTTAATTACTAAAGAGTTGTATTGTGAACATTAATACATTATAATAATTAGATATGCAGCACAGTCTTTGAAATGGTTTTTTTCCCTTAGATTTCTGTCCATTTCTCGTTTAAACTAGCGTATGAATAAAAACTTTCTTTTGACAAATTATCATAATACTGTATGGTGCATAGGGCATGTTTTTAAAGTCATCTAAAAATCCACCGGTAGAAAAGCTCATTAATGCCGATTACGTTATGATAATTTTGTGATGAGCTCGTGTTTACTATTGTTTACGAACAAGTTGATGAATTTTGAGTTGTATAATAATTATTGCATCATAGATTTACAAGAAGTGGAAATTATAATATATCATGGGCAAAAAACTAGTAACTTAGTGCTAAAATTCATATAAATCATGTTTTGAGCATATTAAAATCCATAATGTGTTTTGTATATTTAAATACAGACCTAACCTCAACAGGCAACTATGGATAACCTAAAGTGCCGTCACTTTCGAGATGTTTGGAAATCAACATTAAGTAATGGATTTTTTATATGAATTTCTTTCTTTTCTCATATTGAAACGAAATCAACTCATCACTTTCATTTTTATAGGACTCATAAGCTGGTGAAGAGCAGTTCATAGTTTTCGACCGAAAATAAACTCAATTTACTTATGAATGAATAAATACATTCACACAATTATGCATGTATTTATGCTAGTGGCATTTGTCCATTGTTTGTCATCTATGTTTGACATCTATGATTGGTGCAAGAATCTAAATGAAATACTAATATTATAAATTTATAAGTTCGATGAGTCTGATGGCAATCGATGACTTTCAACACACTGACATCGGTGAGTTTAAAAACAGCCTGATGCTCCGGTGACTTTACAAACAAGCTGATCGATGACTTCAAAAATATATCTTATATATACTATGGGCTAGAATCCACATGAACTCTTTATGTCGATCACTAGGACTATTACTGAAATCAGGTACCGGTAATATCCGAGGTATGAACTATGAGTAGTGTTGTCACTAGCAAATTTATAAGTTCTAACCTGATTTGTTGCAAAGTTACACAAGTACCAGTGTCTGTACCGATAAGTTGATTGTAAATGTAGTAATTTCGTAAATCCATTCCAGAATACGTTTTTATATATAGATAAACTTTGCAGGAATTAAGTTGAAATCCAATGAAATTCTGACATCCAAATGATAACATCACAAGGATAACCAGGCCACCAAATCGTCTGAGAGATTCTGAAGGGATTTTTGTTTACTAGTAATATTATTAAGCTGAAGAACTATCAACACTACGAGTTTTTTAAATTTCAATCTTAAATAAATTACAATAAATCTTAATGATGCTTTGATATTTACGAAATTGTAAAATATATAACAACCAAACTTATTTTTATTTATTTATTTATTTCATTACATGATTTATAATCTTCAAAATATTGAAGATATTTTGGGGTTTAAACCCCATGAACCCCCCCATACCATACGCCCATGGTTGTGTGGATGCAAGAGGAGGACAATTCCAACATATCTTGTGATGAGGCATGTGGTTATTTTCATTGTAATTTTAACTGTAATCATGAGAACCTGAATCATTACCATCGTTAGCAGCTTTATTTGCATAGATATTTCACCCAATCACTCGGAAGTTAGAGCTGTGGCCGCCACAATGCAGAAACCCGCATGACTGGCCAATTCGTATGTGAAACGCACTGTAGAGATTACTACTACTTACAGTGACTTAAATTAATATGTTCTATGTACTTCTGAAATTTGTTAGCACAATATTTCTTGTTAAATATGTAAATAGTGTAATGGTTTTTCATAGTGTTTCGTGCAAGAATCTAAATGAAATACTAACTGCATTTGTTATGCTATACTCTAATAGTATTCTAGGATGTGCATTGTTTCCATTTCTTGGTTGTATCTACACCGACAATCACAGGGGTTAATTCTGAATCTGCTTACAAAAACTGTGATATTCTTTCCTTCAATTATTAACAATTGAAGCGTTTACTTTTATAAGGATCTAAGTGCCAAAATCATGATTGTGTAGAAAACAAGATATAGACCCACAGGAAGACGTGCCGGAAATAGATCCAGCGCTAGATCTTGGAATTTACTGCTACTAACGTGGCTTTCCCTGGACCTTGGACCCCTCTGAAATGCATTGGTCTGGGTACATAGATCCATTTAAAATAATCAGCTGAAAAATAATGGTTTTGGCACTTAGACCCTTATAAAAGTAAATGCTTCAATTATTGTTTTGTTAGAAAGCCTTTAATTCTTCCTTTCCAAAGGTAGTCCCAACACAATGTTCTAGAATGCTTTAATTCACATACCTTTAGCAGTTCTGATTGACTGGTAGCGAGAAGCAAAAGTTCTGTACAGTGTGTAGTCATCAACATCAGGTGTCAAGTCACCAACCCACAGAGAAAATTCTCGATCTATAGGTGGCCGACCCGTTGTGCTGGCATGATTTAACTTGAATCGGATAGGCTGACATGAAACACAAAACACTTGTATTTGATTCCTGCTGCACAGGTGCTTGATTTGGTCTACTAATTCTATCTATGAGTAGATTGTTTTATACATACAGGATTTGTATTTGGAATAACTTTCCCACTGAGTTTGTGCATTGCATTCAGTGCTGCTTCATCTGTTGCAAAATGCACAAAACAATAGCCTGCTGGTTCGCCGGTGTATTTGTTTCGCATTACTTTTACATTCTGAGGTGGCTCTCCCATTTTTTGGAAAGCTGACATAACAAAACTTTCTGTCATGTATGGTTCCAGCTGTAAACAGAGTTTTCTACATTGCTGACACTGTTAATGCACTTTAAACATCATTTAAACCCTTTCACACCACAGAAACACATCTTGTCCCAAACCAGGGTCTCAGTTTTCATTCGGAGTACCACATGCATTAAAATCATGCTGAAATTATGCTATGGACCTACTTATAATTTTCACAGGATAAAATAGGAAGACTGTATAGCTAAAGCATTTGATTGAGATGTACTGTATCAGTATGTCTTGTTCCACACAGAAACAGTGAATAGAATAATAATTTTTGAACTCTTTCTATGTATGTTCGTACCTTTTACTATGCTATATGAAGGGCACATGAAGACTTGTGGTACTTTTCAGAAATTAATACTATCCCTATCCTAAAATGAGGATTTTCTTTTAAGTAGGTAACCAAGTAAAAAATGCTCCTCATAAGTTATAAAAGATTTTAAATTTTTCCATACATCAAACAAGGAGTTTATTTCAGGGATCATCGGAAAAGGCTCATTGTGTCAGTATTTGCTGGAAGCTTATTGCTTCCAATCTTTGAACTCTGTCCTGTAAAATTTAGGAAATGTTCTTCTCTAATATGTAACTTTATTCTTTCCTAGTGTTCGGCTTCCAACTGCATGAGTAAGAGAACTTTTCCCAAGCATTCAGCAGCTTGCTCCACTGTTATCTTCTGGAGAAGTGGGTTGGTTGAGAAAAGATCTATGTTATTCAGAAAAGACTAAAGGCTAGTGTCCACATGAGAGTTGAGAGTGCAAGAAACTCTCGAAGAGTCTTCTTTCAGTATGTGGACACAAGTCTGACAGTGCTGTCTGGGATGTGGTGGACAGCAACATTCAGAGAGTCAACTTGCAGGTGGACAAGCCTTTGCAATCAATCTCTGAGAGCAGTTCGCACTATACGAATCTGTTTTGTATAGCTCAAAGGTCTCTCCTTGGGGATAATGTGTATACTATGCCATATGGTGAAAAAAGAAAACTGATACAAAGAAATCTCAAGATTGTTGGTTTTAGGTCCTATACATTGCACAATGTTTTATACAATTATTATATATATACCTGGGCCGTTGTAACTTTGCACTTTCCAGTTTCAACTGTATGCCTAATTATGTTGGCTGCACTGCGGTTGTTTTGACTGACAAACAGAAGCCATTCGGCTTCAAACATTGCATGCTTGTATTAGTCGATTATCTCTAATTTTTCCGCTTTTAAATGTATTACGTCTCAATATTAATAGTATTCATACAAATGCAAATACACTATTAATAAAAAAACTTATGGTTCCTATACAAAGGCTAATGCTGCAAGAGCAAGCATAATGGTTTGCATCCATAATATTCTCACTCATTTGATGAACTTATAAGTGGTGCAACGGTTAAGGTGCTTGATCGTAGAACTGGAGGTTCTTGGTTCAAATCACTTTGCTGTATTTTTTTATTTTTTTTTTTATTTTTTCCATTCATTATATTTTTAAGATCTAAGTGCAGTGTTTATTTTTAATTCTTAAAATTACCTGCCTACACTTTTTGTCAAATCTATAAGGGCAGATCCCGATTTCACATACGTTGCACCCTGGGCAAAGCTTTGTTAATAGCCCCTTTAATTTTTTACTTTTACCACCTACCCCGAAGTTACTGTTTTGGTGTTAAGTTTCAGTTTTACCGAAGTATAAACCAATAGTATCCCAATAGCATTTTACTATTGCAAGTAATCCCAGGCTTCACAACATTTATTAAAAAATAAAAGTAATTTTGTTTTGGAGAAAAATGCACGATTGCTATTGCAGTTTAATTTGCAAAACAACCTAAAACTTCTGAAAATATTGTAGTATGTAATATAATCGATCTCCCCGTGTGGTGGCCGGGACTCTTGAGTAGAATAGCACCAAGGGAACTCCCCCTGTCGTAAAAGGTGACTAACAGGAGCAGCAGACCGCTGTCCCAACCTGTATATCCAGACCTCACACATCGACCCACCTTTCCAACTGGTGATATTGGGTGGATTGAGTAACTCAATATCACTGGTCACCATCCCCGAGACATCCAATCCAATACGCTCATCCCACTAGTAGGTTGGTCACCTGGGGTCATGACGATGCAGATATAGCATGACTGCTAAATCCAGTGTATAGAGCTGACGAACAACAGCAGCCCAACCTATGCTAATAATGTGCGACAGTCTGGCGCCTTATCGGGACAAAATCTACTAAGGAATGGTAACCCCAACAGAAGAGTCCCTGGTCCTCCAGGTTGGGGGTTGGGCATAGGGCCAACAACCCAATCCCAGAAAAAAATTTTAGTTCAGAAAACCAAACTAATAGAAGCCGGATTGATCAAAAGGAGACGACATAAGCACGGAAAAGGACATGATTTTAAAATGGCAACTTGGAATGTGAGAACTAAGAAATGTAGGAAGACCAAGAAAGAGATGGATGGAAGTGGTGGAGGAGGATATTAAAGAATTGGGAGTTAGGTGCTGGAGAAGAAAGACACAGGACAGGAAGTTGTGGGCTTCAATAGTTCAGCAGGCACTGGCCCTAGAAGGGCCGTAAAGTCAGTGAGTAAGTAAGTAATATAATCGATCTTTGATATTTTCAAAAATATTTAATATAGGTTATTTTGGTAATTATAAAACATAGGCCTATGCTAATTTAGATTAAGTTATGTTTATAAAACATATGTATTACAGGTACCATATATTAAAACAAATAGTTATTTATGATCCAAATGTTAAAGCGAGATTTTATTTTGCGAGTTGGCTATGTTTGCGAAACGAGCCCGTAAGGGCGAATGCAGCAATCCTACAAGCAAAATAAAATAATTTTATCATGTGTATCATATACTATTTTTTAGACAATCATGAAAATTAGTCAAATAATAATAATAGATGATAGATTTATGATAAAGAATTATGCCCTGTGGAGCCAGCCATACTGGAAAGCAAAGACAACCTGTTACTGATTTTCTACAATTAGTCTATAAATTTTGCAGCTGGGGGAAAAAAAAAGTTGCTGTGTACATAGGACTTAAATGTTCCATTCTACTTTTGTCTCTTTTTAAATGCTTACAATACACATCCGTATTTCCCAACTAATACAAAGCCTACGGTGGGCAGAATTTTTTAGACTTCTGATATAGGCCTAGCATCCTCACTAACCATCGACATAAACTAAGGCTGAGACAACTGAACTGAACCCTTTTATTCTAAATGAAAATATGATGTGAAAAGAAGAAAATTTATTATAAAGATAAATGAAGCAAGTTTAGAATTCCATCTAACAAGACAATATATTTAGGGCCTACAATCAATTAAAAACATATATTATATAATTATTGTATATTTATATATATATACACACACACATTAATATATAATAATTCGTCCATTTCTAGGGTAGAGAAAGTTATTTCATGCATCACACCTGATATTTAGGCTATTTAGGCCTACTCCATTACTGATTTGCAAAAATGAATTATATCGATAGCCTCTCTAGTTATATTTGTCAATGCGGGTATAATGCAACTGCCAAAGCCCTATGTGAACACTGTTGAATATTGTTATGAGAACTGAATTGCTTTTGAGGAATATCAGTGTAATATTAAAAAAAAAAAAACATTTAGGCCCCTAACTTTCTTTCTACTGGTCCCATCGAGGATTTCAATAGCTTTAAACCTTCTCCAGACAGCGTGGACCATTTTGCAAAAAAATGCTTGTAAATCAGTCCAAGTTTTTTAGCCTATAAAGGACACACATACTAACATTGCCTTATATATACAGTGTGTTAATGAATAACACCGAAATATTTTACTTGTGTATAGAGGGGACATAGACAAGCAGCTTTTATGAGGAGATTTTTGCTCTATGATGTAAAATGTGTATGCTACAGGGCCTTAAAGTCATTACAATTTGGTGCTCATAAGTCAGTAATGAAGCAAAATTGGGTTAACATTTTCATTAAATTGACTTCACGACTTCTTAGTGATCAATAAAAACCTGATTCTTAATCATTCATCAACAACTATATCATAAAGAGAATTGAATGGTGTTATGCAGAAAGCGATCAATCCTCAAAAATTTTAAAATCAGGTTGTGGTAATGTGTGGACATTTCTATGATAATCAGACTAAAGGATGTCTGTATCTGTCTGGTGCTGCGTTCTATAGGTGAGAAAGCTAAACCACTAACTGCCCTTCTTACATTCTCAGCCTACAGAAAACAACCACAAATCACATAACTTCAATGGAAGATAAAAAAAAGTAATCAGGGGCGTTGCCAGGAATTTTATTAAGGGGGGAAAACTCGACATAATTCCAAACACAACAATTCTTGAGAATATGTGGACAACATGAACGAAATATCTACAATGATTCTTATTTATTAGACTGTAAGATGTGGCAAGCATTTGTTTAGCTCTTCCCTTGTTCAGGGAAATGTTCCACTTTCTGGTCAGTCCTAAACCAAAAACAGCAGCGCCACATGGGCTCAGTATTTTAAATCTTGATTCTGTGAAAGTTAGGTGCTGTTTGTTGTATCCTATTTACAATGGTACTTTTGGTTTCAAACATAGTGTAAAACGCTATGTAGCCAATCGAAGGAATTTGTTGGCCTAGGCCTGCGTTTACCAATGGGAAGATTGGGTAAATAACCAAGGACACATCACCCTGGGGGTGCAAAATGTTTAGGAATATGTGACGTGGCAGCACTTGGAACTGGGGTTTTATGTGCAGAGCTGTAAGGAAAACATCAAGTCACAAGGCAGTGAGTGTGACAATGTTTTTTAAGTTTTCAACATTATGCCAGCATTCGGCAAGTCCATGGGTGGTATAATGGAACAATCCTCCTTAGAAAGAGGGTTAGGGGTCATCTCCCTCCGGAACCAAAACTGGCAATTAAGAGTATATTTTTGGTGTAAACCTTATACATTCTTTTTATTGTTACGGATTAAGTTACGCCATAATGAATAGAGGAGAAAGTGTGATGACTGAGGTAGTTCACTGGTTCCGCCGCTAGGTAGCAGTTACTCTGCTTGAGATTCGCGGGAGCAAGATTACTACGGGCGGTATAGGAAATATTGCAAACATTATTAAACAAAATAATACATTAATCTATTTCAAAATGACTCACCTTATCTAAATTGAATTGTTAGATACTTCTGACAATTTTCGGGCTGCTTTACACGTCTTGGAAGATCTCATCTCCAAAAATAAACATGGCCGTGTGTAACAGTAATTTCTCAGATTCCAAGAAGCTTGACCGTAACATTTCGTTCCACATCTTTCAAAAAATCGACGATGTTCACAAGCAATGAACAATTAGGCTATATAATATAGGTATGAAACAGCTAAGGGATGATTTGATCTAATTTTTTGTTGCCTAGGAAATAGGGTAGATGGTATGTTAGTATAATTTGATGAGAATTTGTTAAAGAATGTACATTTGTATAGAAATAACAACGTATAATTAGGGTAGAAAACAGCTAAGGGATATTTTATAAATTAATATTAATATTACATTGTATAGAATATTACTGAGTATTAATTTGTATTATTATTGTATTAATAGTAATATTATTTATAATAATATTAATTTTCTCCTGGCTGTATGGGGTAAGTTATGTAGGTGAAACACGGTCAAAAGTGTAGATATGAGTACAAATTATGTGAACAGAGATAATATAAACTAAGGGATGATTTGTGAATTGCAGGGCACGGAAAATTTCATAAGCAGCACTACGAAAATAGGGCGCGTGATCTTTAAAATTGGCGTTTCAACATCCGATAAAGAAGCACATACGCAAAAATTGTGATGCAACGCATTCTACATACATCACACAATATTTCAAAGCATTTTCCCTGATTTTTCATAAAAAATTAAATCCTCTTGCCTTAACTTCAGCCCGCTATTTGCTCAAACCCTCGACCATTCACGTTCGCTGTAACTGATGTACGTCTTATGTTGTTAAATTATATTATTAAAAAAAGGAACAAGATATTAAACTAATAAGACATTTGCTATGATAATTATACATAAAAATTACTAACATAAGTGAACAGAAAATATGATAAATAAATAATCCAATAAATGCATAAATAAAAGTAGTGAGACTTACTAAGTTAGAAAAAAGCTTCATTCACTCCTTTTCCTCAGCGGGTCAGTCTTGCAGTATGGGTACAAGTAGTCAGTTAATATAGTATTATTATTGAGACCACGAATAAATTATGTAAAATTTTTTACGTTATTGCTGGTATTTTATGGAAAAGATGCCTGCTAATACCTCAGTACCATTCTGATAGCTTTAGCTTTAGAGTAATTACTATTACTCGTTAACCATTATATATATATATATATATATATATATAAGTGGTACTCAATTTATAATAAGATCCAAATATTTCACTAAACCTTACACCCTTAATCTCTTTCTGGACACAAAAATAAAATAATAAATGTCGCATAGTCAAATTTGCTTCACCCTCAACATTTCACGATCGTCTCACATCATTCAGAGAGCTGAGCGCCCGGAATAATTACCACTCAATTACTCGTAAACCATTCAAGATATAAAGGTGGTACTGAATTTAAAATAAAGTTGAAATATTTCCCTAAAACTTTCTCGCTTGAAGTTTTTACGGGACACAAAAATGAAAAAAATTGTCGCATAGTCAAATTCCGTTTCACCCTCCATGAATTTTGTGTAATTGGTGATGCTTATATAATGAAATAAAAACATTTATGTCCGCATTTTTTAAGTCTCTGTTTTAACCATCAGAAGGACTGTGTTGTGCAGATTATTTCTGCACAAATTTCACAGAAATAGGACCAAGGGTTAATTAAAGATTGCGAGTTTAATTATAAGATGCCAAACTATCATGACGCAGCATTGAGAAGTTGAAACGCAAACGAAGGTGCTGCCAGTGTTTCGGTGGACCGCCGCTCTCCCTATACCTACCATTGTATTAGCGGCGAAGTCATCACACTTTCTCATTCTATTCATTATGGTTACGCTTTTGACTTGGTGGCATTAATAATATACACACAGTTGCAGATTCAAGTACTGTATTAGAAAACAATTTCATTTTCATATAAGACGTAAGAGGTGGTTTTCATTGTTTACAAATTTTAAATTAAGAGATTACATTCTTTCAAGCAACAGCCTTGGTGACGGATTATTATAAATACACTGATGCAGTGATAACAATACTTGCTAAACTCATAAAATATTAGTTTTTTATTCTTCCTGCAACAACTGCAGGTAGAGGTATAGATTACCAAAGAATTAATGAGACCATAAGGCATTGCAGAATCCAGATGGGGGCATCTGCCCACTCTTGCCCTCCCCTGCCAACGCCCATGAAATTAATAATGACAACATATTCAGTTGTCAGTAACTTGTCACATTGTTGCAATACAATAACATCTAGGGAATAATGCAAAAATGCAACCATGGGCAAATATAGGTTAAATCCAAGATAATGGGGATCCAAGTTATCAAGAATTGACTGTACAAATCTGGTAATCCTATAGGTATGAGAATAAGTGACCTAGTCACCGGAAAAAGTTTAACGAAAAATTTTGCCGCACCCATTGAAACAGATCTGCATTTCTTGAGATTTTTTAAATCAAAATTAAACACTATTATTAAAGTACCACTGAGTTTATATTTAAAATCGTGCACTTAAATTATATTAAACAAAAAATGGCTTTTCTTCTTCTTAAATAGGCCTACTTCTTATAAATGAAGTATATTAGTACCTGGGAATGAGTTAGAAGCATAGCCTAATCATGAAATTCTAAAGAAAAATACATTTTTCATTGGAATCTAATAAAAAATTAAGTGTGATTTTATCTGTACCAAAAATTAAGGAGCTTGATTTGTTGGAAGTGCTGGAATCCTTTCTACAAAAGAAAGAAGTTTACAACTAAAGATTTATCAACACAAGCTCTGTAGAGATTAATAATAATAATAATATTATGAAGAATTGCTCTAGGCCTTATAAGCTAAAAAAAACTAAACTCCGTGGCGCGACATCCCCAAAGGGACAAGGCCTTTCACCCGACCACTGCGTCATCTACCCATAGGCAGATGGTAGGATTGGGGGGCATGTGGTCAGCATGCCGACACCCACGGCCGTTAATAATTAAATAATAATAATAATAATAATAATCTTTATTTAATCTGGCAGAGTTAAGGCCTTAGGGCCTTCTCTTACACTCAACCAGAGACGGAAAAGAAGAAACAAACAAATACACTAACACAGTTCTATAAGTAATAATAATACACTAGATACATACATATACAATTTAGTGAATTTAGTCTATGTTACATGAAATAAAACTATTTTAGTAAAGTGTGTTATACTAGAGAGAGAAAAAAAAAATAATAAGTAACTTATCTTAGATCTACAATATACAAGAAACAATAAAACGTAAATGATTTATACCTAAACAAAAGATTAGCGTTTTTTGGAGAGATATTCGTTTAGCCTAATTTTAAATGTTTTCAGCGTACAGCAGACCCTGATGCTGGTGGGAAGGAGATTCCAGGAACGTGCAGAAGTTACAGTAAAAGACCGGGAATAACTTATATGGATGTTCTATGGATAGGTATTGAAAGCAGAGAGTCATGTTGTGATCTGGTATTTAGTGAGTGATTTGAAGATAAATACTGAATACGATTAGCCAGGTAATGGGGAGCTGAGGATTGGAGGATTTTAAAAAGAAGAGAAAGGGAATGCATAGATCGTCTTTCACAGACACGGAGCCATGATAATCTTAGAAGGGACGGTGTGACATGCTCAGCTAGTCGGATATTACACACAAAGCGAATGCATGCATTATGCGCGTGCTGCAATTTTAGAGCAAGGCTTTCACTAAGATCACATAAGACCTCCCTACCTCAGAAAAATCCGAGGAGGTACCGGGGATCGAACCCGGGCCGACGGATCCATAGTCAGGTACGCTAACCACAAGACCACGCCGGCGGTCAGGCCTTATAAGCATAACCGATATAGGCTACTGAACAAACATATAAAATAAAAATATTAAGAAGTGAAGTATATAGCAAGCCAACAGGATATAAATCAAACAAGCCAAAGAGTTAACACAGTCCTATTTACAGGAAATTTAAGCTGTGAAAAGTCATTTCTAGAGAGAGGCAAAATATATTTCATATTTTAAAAAATGGCTACTAGCATTCTAGAAAGAAGGATATTTACGGATCATGAAGTTTAGATTTACAGATTTTCTGTCCGTTAACACTCCTATTAGCACTACATATACTATGGATGCAGTTTTCCAGGAATCATATCTGAAATCCCCAAGCCACACATTACATTCATTCCAACAACTAAGCAATCTTGAAACACTTGCAATTTTTTCTCCATTAATACTTCCAATAGCAAGGAACTGGGTTTTCCACATATTCTGTGGATCCAAGTAAAAAATTCCATGCATTCCAACAGTTAAGCATCTGGCAACTGTAAACGTCCCCTATCTGTGCAGCATCAGAGGGAGAGGAAGGACACAGAATCAGATATTGTGAATGGGAGCAGCATTTATTTGTTGTTTTTTGATACATGGTGATCTGGTGAAGCAGTATATTTGTGCCTTGTGAAGTGAAGACAACTTGCCTAAATCTGGAATTCGCAATTAGGTGACTGAATTTAATAGTTTTAAATCAGAAGGGAAAACTGTTATACATATTTTGCAAAAAGTGTAAACATGGAATATAATGCTTTTCATAACCTACGTTTATAATACTTTTTGAAGAAACAATTTTACTACTGTAACATTCAAATTTGTGATACTTTGTGACAGAAGAATTGGAAAGTTCCAAGGGGCACCTAGAAAAGAGCCAATCCATTTGAAAGTGGACAAAAATGGTTACATCTTTTTTTTTTACTTGACATAGACATGTTATATATCAAAGTAAAGGGAAAAGATTGTAGAATTTGAAAATAGATTCATATTTCTATTAAATTAAAGGTACGGTATCTATGTAATAATAACTGCTGAAATGTGTATTTTTTTCGTTGACTGAAAATTAATATTTTTTAAATGAGAAGCCAATTCCTTCACCACCAATCACGTGTAAGAGCTAACGAAGTGTCGCTAGCAGTAAGAGCCTCCTCTCCGTCTTGCCGTCTCTGATTGGACTGCGTATCTAAGCAGGAGAAGGACAAATGGTTTGTCATCTGCAAAACACTGTATACTGCATTATACTCATGGAATCAGTTGATTTGCTACAATTTTTAATTTCACCCACAAAAGCACAAATAAGTGAAGATTTTGTAATCATAAAACAAATTTTTAAGATGAGTTTAAGTGAAGATATTCATCAAATCAATTTTCAAGGTATCCTTGTCACACCCGTCACTAAAAACATGTAATAGTTTGGGTAGAAAGCCATGTAATCATTGTATAAAAGAGAAACTTGGTAAAAGTTAGGATATTGCAATACAGAAGACACACCTAAAATATAATTTTGAAACTACGATCTACCAGCTTTGGCTATGGATGACATAGGTGACCGGTGGAAATGTCACAAATGTTTTAATGTTGGTAAAGAAGTGAGGTAAAGATCTAGTGATCCCTATAGAGACCATGAAGGCTTTTAGGATTCAAATGTTCAACTTCCAACATTTTTAGACTTTTAGCACATGAAGGTGGTAAGGTTGTCAGTCTTATGCACTGGCTGCCCCTACCCCAGAATTGCTTCTGGTACCCATTTCTGTTAGAGGATGAGTCAACCTCAGGGCCATAGTGCCAGCAGAAGGATTAGGCCAATTGAAAAAATCTCAAAAACCTCATTAGGTTTGTAGCACAGTGCCTCAACCAGCAGCATGATATTGTACCCCAATAAAGAAGTGAGAAGTGATAGCCTAATTAATTTTGTGCTTGATTTCTGTACTGGTAACTGTATCTTAGAACTGCTAAGAAATTCAGATAGACAATACCTCTAACAGCCGATGAAATGAGTAGGCCTACATAGAAACAAATGAAGGAGAACAGATAGAAAAACAATCAGCCAATCTCAATATAGCTACACAATATTATTTTTATATGAGAGATCACAAAAATCTCCTGGTGACAAGAATAACCAGATCCACCTCAATTCAGTAAAAGTTGTGGCTCCCAAGTAGTCCAGGATTTTAGAGTAGTGGACAACGAAAACTGCCTAACTAGTACCGGAAGAACATTTCACTTCACAACTTTACACAACTTGTGAAAAATATGGACAAAGTGGAAAAAAGACTAACAAGGGAATTCTTTTTTATGCTGAGATCATGTGTTGGGATTTCCCAGGATTGGTATATTATCACAACAAATTTTCATGAAATTTATGCAAAATGGTACAGAGGCAGTAGGTGCAAAGTGTAATAAAACCTGTCTGAATGTCTCTATGGATTGGCTCTTATTAAGAAGGTAGCACCACCATTTCCAATCAACAGCAAAGGCCAATTTCAGGTTCAGTAGCTATACTTGAAGACAAACTGTGATTGTTCACTATCACTAGATTATTCCAATGTAATTTTACTACCTAGTGATCTCCATGAATGTTCCTAATACTTGTGATTTAAAGTGTATATTGATTTTTACAGTTATTGATATATTATAATTGCCACTTACTATAATTAATGTTACATTATTACAAAAGTATATGACTTTCAAATTAAGATCTAGTTTTAAGTCTCGGTATTAAGTTGATGTTGTCACATCCGACATGTCACACCCGTCACACTGATAAAGTAAATTTTCAATAACTATACAAGTATTTGTGTAAAATCTAATTATGCATTTCAGTATGTTTATCAATCCTCTTACTTGAAAAAATAAATCAAATATAGTGAAGCTAATCAATTCACAGAATTTTCAATTAAACCCACATAAGAAAAAACCTTTGTCCAATTATGGTCACACCCGTCACATGCACAATATATTTTCCAGCTCAAGTATACAGCCTTGAAAAAAACATTAGATCATATTTTGTACTTCCAATGGGTTGGTACGTTAACACAAAAAACTTTGATGACATTCCTGCAATATGGTTCAGAGGTAGAAAGAAATAAGTGTAATGAAATCTGTCAAATGTCACACCCGTCACTATGGATTGGCTCAAAAGCAGTTTCTACAAAATGTTCTTTACTGGTGAAAAGAATCCATCATACAGTAGGCCTACTCTCTTTCAGATTGGTAAGGTGCTTGAAGATAAGAGCAGTGAAATACCAGAAAATATTAAGCCATCAAAATATAACCCAACAGAAATATGATCCCATTACATCATGTACAAAACAAAACAAAACAAAACAGACAGAAGATGCCTTTTGCCTGAAAATCCTGCTTGTATCGTATTGTAATTAACATTTCACTAATAACTGGATAAAATATTCTAATTAACTTATTAATTACTAACTAGTGATTTATTTTGTTCTCTCATTGTATTTAGACTATAACATCCTTTCATGTGTAACAATGTAATAAAATTAAATGATAAAATTAGTGATTTATTGTATTTCGTAATATGTTCTAATATTTTTTTATAATTTCATAATTTAGCCTAAATAAATTTCATATTTTGGCAGAATTTTCTTCATATTGTGCCTGTCTCTAGTCATTTCATATAACCAAATTGTTTACTGTATAACTGGTAATCACAAAAAACAACCAAATTAATTTCACTCAACGATCTCTGATTTTTAAAGTTTAGAATATGAATGTAAAAATAATGAAACCACAGTAACTTATATATACCGTAGTGGAATAATTTGAGAAAATAAAAAACTTCAACACAACCTAATCTTATGAAAATCAATATGTTATCTGGTATCTTGGCAACAAATGGCCTACTCTACTAGGTATATTTTATAGAATTCATGGCCTCCCGAAGATTTCTTAGGAGGCCATGACAAGCTTAAACTGGAAAGGAATTCAGAGGCCATGAATAAATCCATAATATCAAATAAATGTTTTACTGTTTGAGAAGATAAGCTCTTCAAGATAAAGGAATTATAAAAATGCTTTTGTGGAAATGTTAGCTTCGGGAATATTTCTTGTTTATGATCTTTAATACTGAAATAACCAACTTGATAAGAATCTGTAAGTTGTTTATCTACATAGTTACGAGAGATTTTCATAATATGGTATAACTTTTCAAGGACTTGACAACATATAAGTTTTAACATCTGTTATTAACAAAACTGCCATTACCAATTTATTGTGAACTCTTCTTTTGGGCATGTTATTGTGAACTCTTGTTTCCTTTTTGACTACTATGAGCTGTGATAATGTTGGACCAACTACTTCATTTGGTGAGCCTTCTGTACTCCTGACATGCAATCTATGTGGGAAAGAATTTTCCACAAGGGGATTAAATATCCATATTGCTAGGACTCACAGTTCCTCCCAAGATGAAGTCTCAGTTTTGGACACACCAGCTGACAATGAGCTCAATAGCACAAATCTTTCTGATCCTGGGAATAATGAACTTTGTCTTTCGATGCAAATATGTAAGTACTGTGGAAAGCATTTTAAATCAGTCAATATTCATATAAGCAAATCCCATCCTACTGAACACAGTCGGTCTATTGTTGGTACAGTGAGTCCCACGCAAGAGTTGGCCAATGACGCGGGTTTCTGCGTTGCGGCTGGCACAGCTCCAACTCCCAAGCGATCGGATGAAATATCTATGCAAATAATGCCGCGGTCGGTGTAATGATTCAGGTTCTCACATTTACAGTTAAAATTACAATGAAAATAACCATGTACCTCATCACAAGAGATGTTGGAAATGTTCTCCTCTTGCATCCACGCAATAATGGCACCTGTTTAGGAAATTTTCTTCCACGCGCATAAGTTCAGCTTCCGAGATAGAGTTAATTTCTTTTGTGATATTGTCTTAAAGTTCTTCTTATGTATGGCAAATTGACCTATACACTTTATTTTTCAAGTTTCCCCATAAATAATATTTACATACTGTTAGAAGAACTTAAAGACAATATCACATAGGCCTATCACAAAAGAAAGTAACTGTGTCTCAGAGGCTGAACTTTGCGTGTGAAAGAAAATTTCCTAAAAAGGTGTCAGTATTGTGTGGAAGCAAGAGGAGAACATTTCCAACATCTCTTGTGATGAGGTACGTGGTTATTTTAATTGTAATTTTAACTGTAAATGTGAGAACCTGAATCTTTACACAGACCGCGGCATTATTAGCGTAGATATTTCGCCCGATCGCTCGGGAGTTGGAGCTGTGCCAGCCGCAACGCAGAAACCCGCGTCATTGGCCAACTCTTGCGTGGGACTCACTGTACTTACATCCAAGACTGTGCTGTATCTAAACCTGTCTCAGTCAGGAAAACCAGATGAGCCATCAGATTCTATTACTACCAATGGGGAATTGTATATTGGAAAATTGATGTCATCATGGGACGAGAAATTCCAAAAAATTATAATTGAACAAGATTGTGAGGCTCTTGACAATGCTACCAATGACTTTATAGAATTCCTGGTTTCATCATCTCAAAAACTACCAGGACCTGAACACCCTGCTGTTAAGTATTTCAAGCAATGTAAGGAGGGTAAAGCTAACAAACGATATACGTATTCCGATACATCAAATCCAGTGAAACGGTCTAAAAGAGAGAAGGAACAGCGACGAGAAAAATATATGTATGATTTGGCTCAGTACAATTTTTATAATCACCGAAAGAGAGTGGTTCGTCATGTAATGAAATCTGACATGCAGTCTTCTTGTAATGTGCCCTTACGACAAGTTGAAGAATACTTCACGAATATTTTTGGCTCAAATAATAATATGACTCCTTTTGATCTTTCTTCGCATAATTCTACATCGGATTTGCCTGATTTGCTAGAGATTACTGCTAAAGAAGTTCACATAACATTGCTCAGAATTAAATTAGACACAGCTCCTGGACCTGACAGAGTCACAGCAAGAGTTCTGAGACACCTCAAAGCAGAAAAATGTATAGCATTGCTAGGTTCAGCCATGCTTCTGTTGGGCTTTGTTCCTACAAAATTTCGGCAGGCTAGAACTGTCCTTATCCATAAGGGTGATGATTGTAAAGACCTAAAGAACAGGAGACCCATAACAATATTTTCTGTTACAAGAAGGATAATTGAGCGGGTTTTGGACAAAATATTTCGAAATTATCTCTCTCTTTCAAGCCATCAGAGAGGTTTCATATCCACACCAGGAACACACATTAACACATCCCTTGTAATCGGGTGTCTTCAAGTCTCAAGATCTAGAAAGTCAAACTGCTCTATTGCCTTTCTTGATGTGAGTAAAGCCTATGACTCAGTTGGACATGAACACATTAAAAGGGTTTTAGGAAAATGTGAAATGCCAGATAATTTGCGTAAGCTAATTATAAATCTAATAGCAGACAACGAAATACAGATTGAGGTTGGATTTAATAAAACAAAACCTATCAGAATTAAGAAAGGTGTTCTTCAAGGTAGTCCTCTTTCGCCCATAATTTTTAATATGGCAATTGATCACATACTGAAGGAACTGACTGATTATAAAGTATCAGAGGAATATGGATCCTCAGCAGATCCTAATTTGACCGAGCTTTCTTGTATTGCTTTTGCTGATGATATAGTACTGATTTCAGCTGATAACAATGGTGTTCAATCTCTCTTCCCTTTAGCTCAGAGTCTTTTTCTTTCAATGGGTCTAATATTGAATCCACTCAAGAGCAGATTAATATCCATAGAGAAAGGTACACTATCACCACGTAAAATTACTACTATGAATGGTTCGAACATATGCTCTATTACAAACCCTCATGAACGTATTAGATATCTTGGAGTGAACTTCAATGACAAAATTGTCTTTGATGAAACCTCTGTCATTCAGATATATCAGATATATCACGATTAGTTGATTCTATTTTGCTCAAGCCAGACCAAAAGATTTCTATCATCAATCAGTACATCTGGCCAAGTCTTATCTATCCTCTGCAGTGTGCTCCCATTAATAAATTACGAGATGGATTCTTAAATGATATAGACAAGATAATCAGAGGTGCAGCAAAAGCCATTATAGGGCTACCACATGATTGCCCTGATAGTATGTTATATGCACCGAAAAAGTTTCGAGGACTAAGCCTAATGAGAGCTACATGGGAAACATTCATCCAGCACCATAATATATGCAGGATTATACTTAATATAAATGATGAACATCTTCACTCTTTACGAGATCTGGAAACTGAAAAATCATCAGCACTTACAAAATTAAAAATAAATGTATCAGAAGCAAAAGACTGGTCAGGTTGACGTGTGAGGAAAGAGCTTCGCAATCAAGCATTTGACGCATGGTGCACACTTACTCTTCGAGGCAAAGGGGTCAGACTCTATGCAGAAGTTCCTAAGGCTAACTCCTGGGTAAGCGAGAGAAATGGATTGTCATTCTCAGAATGGACAAATGCCTTAAAAATGTCATGCAACATCACTGCAGTTTGTGTTGTGCCTGGCAGGTCTAGTACAACCCGCTGTCGTTATTCTAATTGAAGCGAGATAGAAACATTAGGACATGTTCTGGGATCCTGCCCCAAAAACGAACTTCTTATCACTACAAGGCATCTCAAAGTGATAACTGCTCTAGCCACTATTCTGAAGCAGATGAAATGGAATGACTATGAGGAGGTTCATTGTATCTCGACAAATGGTTCAACTAGGAGAGCTGACATTGTAGCCATAAATCATCAAAATGGAAAAGCTTTGGTATTAGATCCTACCATAAGATTTGAAATTGACATGAACCAGGCTTCTGCAGTTGACAAAGAGAAGAAATCAATTTACGAACCATGTCTTCCAGACCTTGCTCAACGTTATGGCATCGAGTTGAGTCATTGGTCAGTGACTGGTTCTTTTGTTTGGTAGCAGAGGCACTTGACCGAAATTCACATTGAATTATCTTCTCTCCTTAGGAATATCCATGGACCTTGTGCGTACCATACTTGTGGGGATAATAAAGGACTCGCTTTGTATCCTACACAGGCACTTGTATTCCACTTAAATAGAAGATATTAATACTCCTCCAGCTGAGTTAAGCCGCTTAAATCAGTAAATCATAATTGAGGACCGTTTTTTCAAAACTCGCTTTATGCAAAAAACAAAGCGAGTTTTGAAATGGCCACTACATATGCATGAAGCGAGTTTTGCAAAAACTAACTGTATTCTCTGTGCTATAATTTCATAATAAAGCAAATTTTGCTAAAGCCGGCTGCATAGGCTTTTAGAGGATGCTAAACAGTATGTATTAACACAAAAAAACGACTGAAAAAAAAAATGCATAAAGCGAGTTTTGGAAAAACGGTCCTCAATTGCATTCTTATGTTATTTATATTGTATATAGGCCTATTGTTAATATTGTAATACTGAGAAATACAGTACCGTATTCAGGACCCCTGTGGTCAGTCATGAAATGAACTGATGCCATTTTGGATAAATAAAAAAAATATATACAAGAGGCTTTGTCCTGACTGACTGACTGATAGAGAATCAACGTACAGCCTAAATTATAACAGGTAGAGACTTGGAATTTTGATAGTACCTTCGTTTCATAATGTAGGTGCTCACTAAGAAAGGATTTTGAAAAATTTTGATTTTAAATGCCAAAAATTATATGTTTTTGAGAATACTTAATCCCGTTTTACACAGAATTATCAAAACAAAATCACAGAACATATTGTTGCCAGTGGTATCAGATGGGTTTGGAATTAAATTAAATGGAAGTTTGACAAATTAGAGAAGGTATCAATATAATTCATGCTATCTATATTAATAAAAGGAATTTGCTGTCTGTCCGCGATGCCCAGTGAAATCTACTGACCGCAGAGATCTGAAATTTTAAACATAGGTGGGCTGAAGGGTCGGAAAATGCACCTGGAAGCCGGAAGTTTAATTTTAGCTTTCGTTCATGAGTTATGAGTGAAAAACGGGCAAAAAAGTGCATTTTCTGCATTTTCGAAGTATCAGTTTTCAATTATACATTTCAATGTCAAATCAATTACAGTTGGCTTTGGCTGTTTATGTCATACCTTGGAAATAAAACTTTCATGATCGCTTGAATGTTGTAAGCCCTAAATATGTTCAAACATTGTTTTATTTGGACGAAACTCACTATACAGGGGTTTTCTGGGCCAAGGAACTCGAATCTCAGGTACTTTTACCAGGCGACACTATCTAATCGTGGTATGTTGTCCACGTGATTTAGGTGTTAATAAATATAATGATTTTACTATTATGCTCTTAATTTTTAATTTTTGAAATAATTATCACGGGCCATCGCTTGATTTTGTAAGTCCATCCTGGAGGATTCATTTGTTTAGAATATCAAGGCACGCAGACATATGAAATTTTCAACCTACACAGAAGAGGGATAATAAATATATAGGCCTAAATATGGTCAAACATTATCAATTTGGATGAAACTCACTATACAGGGGTATTCTGGACCAAGGAACTCGAATCTGAGGTCGCTTTTAGCAGGCAACGCTATCTAATCGTGGTATGTAGTCCATGTGATCTAGGTGTTAATAAATACAGTGGTACCTCGAGATACGAGTTATTTGAGATACGAGCTGTCGAGCGAGCGAAGTTTTGTTTTGAAATACGAGCGACATTTGAGATACGAGGAACGGCCAGCTGCGACGCTGCACACGGCCCACTAGTTTACTGCGCCTGCGCCTCGTGCGTCTCGCGCATTATCCCACATATTTGCTAAGTTTTTTTAGGGCTTTGCGCTTTTTTTGCATTTACATACTTTATCACATTTCTTTTCATAACCATGGGTCCGAAGAAAGTGTAACAAATATGTATGTACACTTTATAAAACCAGTTTTTTTCTTTACATTCTCTTTTATTATGTTTTTATACAATATTTGTCATTTATAAATACATTTTTCTTATTCAAAAACACGTAACAAAAACAACTAGGGGTAGCTAGTGTCTATATATATAAAAGGCTTTGTCCTGACTGATTGACTGACTTAATGACAAAGAATCAACGTACAGCCTAAACTATAAGACTTGGAATTTTGACAGTACCTTCGTTTCATAATGTAAGTTCTCACTAAGAAAGGATTTTGCAAAATTTTGATTTTAAATGCCAAAAATCAAATGTTTTTGAGAATACTTAATCCCTTTACACAGAATTATCAACTCCAAATCACAGTTCACATGACAACATATTGTTGCTAGTGGTCTCAGATGGGTTTGGAAACAAATGAATGGGAGTTTAACAAATTAGAGAAGCTATCAATATAATTCATGTTATAAATAGATATTAAAGAATGAAATCCACAAAAATAATGCAGTCACATAACTTGCTCTGTCCTGGACATAGAGAAAACGAGGTGTGGTAATATGTACATTATTATATCTAGTGTTGTTATTTTTCCAGAAAAATATTTTTGGAAAAATTTCCGGGAAAATTTCTGGAAAAATTGGAAAAATAAGGAAAAATTGGAATAAATAAATAAATAAAACACCACCAAAAATAGAAAAAGATATAAAAGTGTATTTTCACTGAATATAAATTTTCACTGATTAAATGCAATAATTATTATCGGTGAATTACTACCAAGCTAACTTTAGATATGCAAATTCGATACTGAGGCATTCAGAGGATGGCTAGAAGATAACAGAATAAAAACATACGATATTTACCCAAAAGCCAAAACTGAGGATGGAATGTAAGTTAAAATATCATTTACACAATTCCAATAAGTTGACATCATGTAAATGCCTAGAACTGGAAAGAGTACATGAAATAAAGTACGTATTTCTTTAGGGCATTTTATACACTTAGCCACATGATGTACCATCCTTGTTGCATTGTTCGCGTATTTCTTTCCACAAAATTTACATGTACCAACTTTTTTGCCGGATTCAGTATTAATATGATAATAATTCCAAATGGTGTATGTGGTCTTTCCCATTTTCAGGTGTCAAGCCCTCTCTTCTTAGACATAAAATATAATATAGAAACACACTGCTGCCCACAAACCCAATGCTCTACTCTGTGTAAATTTATATAACTATATTGATTTGATATAATTTGAATAATGCACACAAATTAATGCTGTAGCCACTGCTGCTGCCTGCTATGTAGGTTCAACGAGCTTGTGAGGTCTCCAGGTCCTGACTGCTCAATCTTAATCTAGATGATGCAATGAGGAAGGGAATTTCCCTTTCTGAAATGAAGAAGGGGATTTCCCCTTTCCCCTTCCCACTAGATGATGAAATGAGGAAGGGATTTCCCCTTCCCATTAGATGATGAAATGAGGAAGGGGATTTCCCTTTCTGAAATAAGGAAGGGGATTTGCTACTCTCAATAGATGATGAAATGAGGAAGGGCCCTTTCTGAAATAAGGAATGGGATTTCCCTTTCTCAAATAAGTGGTTCAGGTTAGGTGGCACCAGGCCTTTAGCTTGAAATATATAAATATATATAAAGGAGAGGAAAGTGCTAAAGAACTTACCAATTGGCAGGAGAAGCTCTGGTCACTTAGTAATACACCTAAATAAAACATTAAAGTTGAAAATTTCCGGACAAACTCTGTCCTTTGTCAATCACTTCATTCTCCAAGTGATTGACAAAGGACAAAGTTTGTCCAAAAATTTTCAACTTTAATGTTTTATTTATGTGTGTTTGTATCAGACCAGAGCCAGCACCAATTGAAGACCAGCCTGCCAATTGGTAAGTGCTCTGGCACTTTCTTCTCCTTTTTTATATATATATATATATATATTCCTTTCTCTAATATGCAATTGGATTTCCCTGTCTCAAATAAGAAAGGGATTTCACATTCTCAAATAAGCAATTTGGCTGCCTGGGGCTTGGACACATACACACACTTAAAAAAAGCACTTAATCATATTTTTCCTATTTTTCCATATTTTTCCGACGTTCTGAAAAATTTCCAATTTTTCCGTTGAAAATTTTCAGACTCACATCACTAATTATATCGCAGGTTTTTGGAGAGAGAAGTATGAAAGTTATATTGCATTTCTGTTTAATTTCATCCCCAAAACAGTTTTATGGTAAGATGAGAATGGGAAATAAATATTCCGAAAAGACAATATAATTTTATGTTACCGGAATTTCTGTTTCTTCTTATTTGAACCCCTACCAGGCTTGCTGTGTACAAGCGATGGGATGCAAAATTCGACATCCTCTTTGAGCCATAAAAAGCTATATCAAGCATTTTCTGAGGGAATTGTTTGAGTGTAATAAGTCGTTCTTCCTATTAAAAATTATAAATACCTATATAAGGAGTTTGAAAATCGAAAGTCCTTCATAAGTTAATTTCAAATTACAAAATACAAAACCCAGGCGACGCCGGGCCTTTCAAGCTAGTTTATATATTATATAAAAGGCTTTGTCCTGTCCGACTGACTGACTTAATGACAAAGAATCAATGTAGAGCCTAAACTATGATAGGTGCTCACTACGAAAGGATTTTGGAATATTTTGATTTTAAATGCCAAAAATCACATGTTTTTTAGAATACTTAATCCCTTTTTACACAGAATTATCAAATCCAAATCACAGTTCACATGGCAACAGTGTATTGTTGGCATTGGTCTCAGAAGGGTTTGGAAATAAATGAAATGGGACTCTGACAAATTAGAGAAGCTATCAATATAATTTATGTTATAAATAAGTATTAAAGAATGAAATCAATGAAAATAATGCAGTCACATAACTTTCTCTACCCTGGACATAAGAGAAAATACGAGGTATGGTAATATATATATTATTATATCGCAGGTTTTTGGGGAGGGAAGTACGAAAGTGATATTGCATTTCTGTTTAATGTCATCCCCAAAACGGTTTTATGGTAACATGAGAGTGAGAAATAAAATATTCCGCAAAGACAATACAATTTTATGTTACCGGAATTTCTGTTTCTTCTTATTTGAACCTCTATCAGGCTTGGTGTGTACAAGCAATGGGATGCAAAATTCTAAATCCTCTATGAGTCATATAGTAAGGGTAATTAAATCGCGGGGGATGAAATGGCAGGACATGTTGCGTGCATGAGGGGGGGGGGGGGAAGACATCTAAAAAAAAGTATTGACTGGGAGACGTGAAGAGAAAAGACCACATGGAAGACCTAGATGTAGGTGGGTGGACAATATTGGGATAGATTTAAGGGAAGTAGGATATTTGCGAGGGATGATTCCAGGGTAGGATTAGCACAGAATAGGGTTGAATGGCAGGCTCAGGTAAGCGTGTCAATAAACCTTCGGGTTCCATAAAATAGATAATACTCCTTTAGCTTGCTGAGGAATTGTCTATTGCCATTGAGTAAGTAAGTAAGTAAGTGATGTAGTCACATAACTTTCTCTACCTTGGACGTAGAGAATACCATTTTCTCAATTCACATTTTCATATAGAATCCTATCCACTGACACTTTATTCATAGCTGTAGGCTTTGTATTTTTAATTGAGAAATATGGATGTTTATCATAAGCCCTAAGGATGTAAAAGGAGACAAAATAGGTTGTAACATTTTTAGCCCTATGCACACAGTATATTATTATATCCCGGGTTTTTGGGGAGGGAAGTATGAAAATGATATTGAATTTATTTTTAATTTCATTCCCGAAACGGTTGTAAGGAAACATGAGAGTGAGAAATAAAATATTTTGCAAAGACAATACAATTTTATGTTACCAGAATTTCTGTTTCTTCTTATTTCAACTCCTACCAGGCTTGGTGTGTAGAAGCGATGGGATGCAAAATTCTACTTCCTCTAGGAGCCATAAAAAACTATACCAAGCGTTTTCTGAGGGAATAGTTTGAGTGTGATAAGTTGTTCTTCCTCATTTCAAATTCTAAATACCTATATAAGAACCTAGAATTTGAAAATTGAAAGTCCTTCATAAGTTAATTTCAAATTACAAAATACAAAACCTGGGCGACGCCGGGCCTTTTAAGCTAGTATGTGATATTAGTTTTAACAAATTATTGGTTGTTGTGAAAATATATTTTTCATTTTGTTATACTTATAATCCAGTGACAATGAATATAAACTTGTTAATAATGAGAACCTAGCAAAGGATTACCATGCCTACATCCACCTTCATCCTTCTTAGAGGAAAGATACCTTTACCCTCACCCCTCCCCCATAGTACACTCAAAGATCTGCCCCCGTTATGTATGAAAATAATTGTTACAGCCATTTCATAATTATGGGTGGGACATTCTAGCATATTATGACAACTGCTTTTGTTCATTACATGTCATAAATATGAATTAGAATTTACTATGCCTTTTTCTTCATACTACATGGAAAGCAGGGAAAAACGAGCATTGCGCCCCATGCGAGTACCCCACCACTACTCTCTAACGGGACCCGCCTGGAAAGTAGGGGTTTTGGGTGGGGAGATTCTTTAAAACAGTCAGGAGACATCTAGCGGCAGCATTTGAACTACTAGCAGGTAGCGCGATCTGTTAATGAATTTTTGAAACAGAAAAAAAATTATTTCTCCTTTATTCTTTTCTTCTCTTCCTTTCCCGTCTCCTTCCTCTCTTCCTCTCACCTCCTCTTCACCCTACCTACCTATTCGAGACCTAATCCTAACCGTAAATTTTGGATCAACCGGGATTTGAACTCGGAACCCCTAGCGTTATAGCTAGGAGTCTTAGGGCCACAGTAATAGACAGTTCTCAGATCTCATCTCAAGAGTGTATCACCTGGGTAGCTCTCAAGTATGCATTCTCATCTTGAGATGAGGACAGAGTAATAGTCCCGTTTCAAGCTCTTCTCAGCTGATAATTTACTCAAGCGATACGTGATCCCGCACTCTGGTGATACACGATCTGATGCGCTGTATTTCTATAAACCTTGAGCACGCGTGTTAAGAAGCTGAGAATAGAAGGCAGTGAAGGTAAGTTACAGCCTTCGCCAACAGATGGTGCTACAATAGCAGCGCCCTAGGCTTGTTTGGTTGGTCTGTCGTCTGCAATTTCACAACATTCGTTGGCAATAAGGTGATAAGGTCTTTCCTTTTGTATCTTTGTACATAGAAACTAGTAAAATGGAAGATATAAAAAGAGATTAAATGGAATACATGTTAAGATTTTTCGCAAATATCGCCATATATTGTAATTCCAATTTTAAATTATTATGAATTTGGACAATTATATTTAGGCCTATACTATGGTCGGGACTGAAATATTAAGGAATTTAGGAACGGAAATACACTTAAATATAATAATATAATTAATTAAGGCACTTGAGTATAATAATAATATTACAAGAAACATAAATAAACATTATAAGATATTTGTTTATTTAAACCAAATAATATAAACAATAAGTGTCATGAGAGCTGCAGATTTATTTTCGTCTTTTAAGTGAATTTGGTTTAAATTACACTTTGTTAACAATAATGTGTTTTTTTACATATAAAACCTAATAAAAGATACAATTAATTTTAATAACTAATCTAATTACTATTTCTTATGCTTAGACTTCTTAGGTTGTATTTAAATTATTCTGTTTTAACGGGGTTATAAGGTGGCGTTGTTTATATTTTAGCTAATTATTTTTGTGTATTCAACAAACGAGAATGACAAACATTAATAATAAAAATAAACAGTTCGACAGTTGCTGATATTTACATCTGCAGTAGTTGGTAAATAAGCGGTTTAACTTAGCCATTTCTAACTTTAAAAACATAGGCCTAACATATTTATTTAACAGTTCTAACTTATTTTTTCCTTAAACATTAGCTTTTCACATTGAATCATTCCTTTTTTTAGAATGGCTTTACTCTCTAAATTATCCTATTTTTTCAGTATGTAGTGCAAATAAAACAGAAACAAACAAAAAACTGACCCACTGACTCTATACAAACAATTTTATTTTATTGATGTAAAATATGTGCACTAGTCGTATTAAACTTGTGTCAGAGTTTGATAGAATTAGGTTCATGTCTGCTGGTGAAACGGATTGTATTTTAAGCAAGGAAGCTATAATTCCAATTTAGCCAAAACAGGAGTAAACCCACATATAACTTAAATAATACACACCTGTTTTGCTTAATTTTTTTTAAATTGTTAAGGGATGCAGATTTCGAAAATGATACCCAAGAAAAAAAAAAATTCTTTCCGGTGAGTGTTTGAACTCAGGACCTTTGGAACATAAAGCTGGGACGCTACCACAGAGCTAAATTTTCTACATACCAAGTCGCTGCGCTTGAACGTATTACCTGGACACAAAGGTTACTGTTAGGACGCTGCCTACGGCTGAAGCGCAGAATTTTCCTTAATTAAGAGGATTTCTTTGTTGTATGTTTCTGATGTTTATTATTTTCTGAATCCTTATCGACCAATGCATCTAATGACTGCCCCCCACTGTCGATTAGGATTGTATATTGTGTACAATAAGGGTGATAAGCTAAATATGCTGTCAATAGAACGCGATCTTGAGTCGTCCCCAGACTGCACCTGCGTGAAACGAGATTTTCACTACTTCAAACGGCTCTCAAGTCTAGTTTCAGCGACTATTACTATGCACGCTGGGAATCTCGACTTGAGACTCGACTATTACTCTGCGTGATACTGGTCTCAGCTGATCAGCTCTCACGAGATACGTTCTGAAGCGAGAGGCTTCCGGCAGTACTTAAGATGCGTTTATTTCTCTGCACGGTGTCTCAAGTCTGATTTTACGTGAGTTTCTCAGGTGAAACAGGACTATTTCTATGGCCCTTAACGCATTACGCCACGAGTATCAGTTGAGCAGTGAAGAAAGATTTCATATATTTGCGTTACTATAGGGGTGATTTCATGCATTCACGAGTGTTAACGCAAGAATCGGTTTTTCAAATTTTGAGAAGTTTTGTTTGTTACGAAAAGAGTAGTGTTGGCGCAAGGGAATTTTTCTGCATCAATTAAGCCATATTTTATGTTATAACAGGGCGTTTTTTAAAATTGGGAAATATTATGTTAATTTTGATTTTTTTATATAGCCTATATAATATATATAAATGTGAAATATCCTGTTGGCATGAAATATTATGTTTGTTGCAAGGATTTTTGGCATTTGTTAATTTTTTTATCGTGTATTATTTTTTTATAATTTGTGAAATATTTATGGGACCATGCATTGAATCTCCAAGGCTGGTATATGTAAGGTTGCCTCGTTCCCGTAAGAGCTGTGGGGAGAGTCCTACACTGCTGTGTGACGTCACCCCCAGTCCGCATGAGAATTAAGCAGCTACAAACAATTGTAATGATGGGAAGAAATAACACGTTGGTCCTGAAAAGGGCCTTGGGGGGAATGTTCATTTCCAAAGCATTACGCAATTATTACGGCAAGCTGCCAGCATAACAACAGCAAGCTGCTTTACCGGCCTGAAGTAGGGGCTGGCGACTGGCTAGGCGTGAGGGGTAGTGAGGAGAAGACGTGAGGGGTAGCCAGCAGGCGGGGAAGTGGCCGCGCGCTGGTGGAAAGGGGAGCAGCGTAGGGTGCAAAGTTCACTTATTCTGGAAAGCATTATTCAGAATTTATTTTTAACATTTAAAATTCATTCTTCAAAATCTATTACGGGTGGGACATAATTTGGACAATGATTTTAATGATGCAAAAAAACAGTTCATTTGCTGTTCTGCTATTAATGTTATTCTTAATGAAGGTATGAGGGATTAAATAAAAATTATAAACTGTTACCAGATTGTCAAATAATAATAATTTAACAAAACTACCACCATTACGGGTGGACAAAAAGTCACTGTTCGCTACTTTACATAGTAATCAACCACACATAATTTTTTAAGTTAATTTCATACCAAATTGTTCCTTAAGATGCATATTTCCCCCCCCCCCCCCAAAAGGACATAGCTGATTATTCTTGACTATTCTTGACTACCCAGTATTAAGTAGAGTTAAATTCATGGTAAGAGGGAGAATCAAATGAAAACCAGAATTAATTTTTTTCCACTATTTTTGTGCAGGAAGAATGTTTGCTTGTACATTATTTTTCTACATAGTCCCCTCCCAGTTCAATGCCATCAGATAGGAAGTGCTTCAATACCAAATGAGAAAAATTATTCTGGTTAACACTCACGCACCGCCGATTAGATGTCTTCATCAGACCCGAACTTCTGCCTTCCAAGGAGCTCCTTTAATGGACTAAAGATGTGGAAATCTGATGGTGCAAAACCTGGCAAGTATGGCAGATGTGGGAGGCACTTGAAGCATATGTTGTCAATGGTTTTCATGGTTGCAAGAGCAGCATGAGGACGGGCGTTATCATGTTGAAGCAAAACACCTGCTCTCAGTAACCCCCTTCAATTTGTCACCTTCAGATTTCCAAATCTTTGGTCCGTTAAAGGATCTCCTTCGAGGGCACAAGTTCATATATGATGAAGACATCCAATCGATGATGCAGGAGTGGCTGCAGCGTCAACCAAAATAATTTTTCTCATATGGTATCAAAGCTCTTCCTATCCAATGGCGTAAGCGCATTGAACTAGGAGGGGACTATGTAGAAAATAATGTACAAGCAAATATTCTTCCTGGAGTAAAATAGTGGAAAAAAAATTAATTGCGGTTTTCATTTGATTCTCCCTTGTATAAATGTCAAAAAAATTAACTGCAACGCAATGAATAAGTAATCGACAAATTTTACACATGAAACAACTTCAAATATGCATAATTCCTGAATATTCAGTGAACTCTATGTTTTAAACTTGTATTTGACTACCCAATTACACTAGTTTTATAACATCTCTCTTTGAGGGAAAAATTCCCGTATTTTATGAAATGGCTGGATAATACACAGAAATATTTAATTTTCAATGGAGTGAGAGAGAGAGAGAAGCTTTGAATGACATGATTTCTGTGAACAATGCCTTTATATTTTTAAACCAGCTTACTTGCCTGGTAACTTGAGGTCTGGTGCCAAGCATGCGTTCCAAGGGGATTGTGAATGTAAGCCATTCTGTTCAAAATTCAATTTACGTTCACAGTTGGTTCAGTCAAAATTTAATTTAGTTAAAATTATTTGTTGTGCTATATGCAGTCCTCTACAGTCATGGTATAGGTTCCATACAATGTACTCTAGTAGCAGTGTTATGAGCACAACGATCATTCCTGTTTTGGAACTTCAGTGTTGTGTCATTATTTACAGTTCAGTTTTTATAAATTCTACTGTTATATCATTAAAATTCACTTAATGCTAAAATTATTTTCCCAGCCCGTTTAACGGGCTTAATTACCCTTTCTAGTTATTTATTATGCAGAGCTGGAAGGTCAATGCAATTTTAATAAACCTTATAAGTCTATAAAAAAAGCTGCTTTGTTGTTAATGTGATGATCTGATGTGTGAAATATGAAAGTGCCAAGGTATGAAGCTTCAATGGCACTTTCTAGTTAATTCTCATATCTCATTTTGTGTGAGGCTCAAATATTGAGAAATTACCAATCATTTTGCATTTTTAGCTTCCAACCAGCGCTGTAGCATTTGATGCAACAATGATCGGCCTGAGCACTAAAGTCATTTAAACCAACATTATAGATGCATTCACTTACATGAATCTCTGAATGCCAGAGTAGTTTAATAAACTAACATTATAGATGCATTCACTTACATAAACTTTTTGATGCACATTTTACTTTTTTGCATATAGGACACATAATGTAGAGCTTAATAAACTGAAATTTATATAGGCTATGTACAACATGCATTTTACAACAGAGTTCTGCTCTGTTAAAGGAAAAGTCAGATATCCACTACCCAATCATGGGCATACGGTGAAATTCTGTTTGGAGGGGGTTGAATATAATGTTGTCTCGTCTCAGCTCCATGTCCTTACACACATTGCAATTTAATACATAATTTTTAGTAACTAAACTATTGTATTGTGATTATTAGTTCACTATTCATAATATGTTTGTTATGTAGCACTGTATATCAAACTGTTTTCTGTCCATTTATTGTTTTAAATACTCTATGGATAGAACATTGGGTCAATCCATATGAAATCATCCAATAATAAAATAATTTGTTGCTGACCTATTTTATTTTATTTTTAAGTATATATTTTCTGTTTCTATGTGTATCTGGGAGTACAAAACAATTTTTTTCACATTTTTATCACTAACGCTTCGGCAACTAGTGGACATTTTGCTTAGAAGGATCTGTCATTTTTGGCATTTTAAAAGGTTAGCGGTAAGTTAAATAACTATTTTATTTATGAAGATATCAACTTGAAGTAAAAACCATCTTAATCTACAAGAAACAGTCTACAGTTCATGTTATGACCAAAAATTTGTTAGGTCTTAAGGAAATAATCTAAAACTTTATTTCATAGAAGGGATGAAAACACATGTTTCATATTTTCCCCCCACAAAGATATAGTGGATCACTAGATGCTAGTAGAATTTGAGATCATTTATGTAAATCCTTTAGGTTTTATGAGTCTTCAAATATCGAGATTTTGCAGAATTGTTGATTTTCAAATTAAAATATCTCAAATGGGACTGAACAGAAAAATCTGAAATTTTCTCAAAATATTCTTCTAGTGCCTAGTAATCAACATATAAAATTTCATCACTGTGTTCTGACCAGAAGTATTTTATTTTTAATAAAGAAACTGCTTAAAAAAACACTGTCAAAAGAGCGAATAACAGTGTTAAAATACAATAAAAATTGTCAAGAATAATATAATTATTTGTTATTTCTAGTAAAATTAAATATGCCATAAAACTAACATATTAAATGTTCCAGGATAGTTGTCATAGTGATCAATACTCCAGCGGAAGGAGACCATATTGCCACATTTGCTGAGCAAGCCAGAATATGCTGACTTGAAAAAGGCAAGTCTCTACAGACTCCTCTGTAGCTCCTTTGTCCAGTAATCAGTAGCTGTGCTTGACTGAAGATATCAAAAAAGTTGCCCCTTCAGTTAAAAAAATTGTTTATTTTAGCGATGGAGATGGTAGCCAGTACAAAAACAAAAAGAACTTTTTGAATATTTGCAATCACTTTGAAGCTGAATAGCATTTTTTTGCCACTTCTAATGGAAAGAATGCTTGCTATGGGATTAGAGAGGGTACAAAGAGGGCTGTCTCGATAGCTAGCTTGCAAAGACCATATTTGGACCAGATACTTTCAGCAGAAGAAGTGTTCAAATTTTGTTCTGAAGAAATTAAAGGTATTTCCTATACACTTGTATAAACATTTTTTAAACCTTTGGCTCAGCTGTGGAACAAACTTCTAGCATCATAAGGTGTTACATTCACTCAAAAAGTGATATTTATGGTGAACATAGTATTTCCATTTTGCCCAAATTTGAAATAAGACCTTTCGAAGTAAAGGACATTGTTGCCTGCATTATGATCAGAACTGGTGGTTTGGTGAAATCGATATTTTTTAAAGTGAAGGGGCAACTTTTTTGATATTTTCAGTCAAGCACAGGTACTGATTACTGAACAAAGGAGCTACAGAGGAGTCTGTAGAGACTTGCCTTTTTCAAGTCAGCATATTCTGGCTTGCTCAGCAAATGTGGCAATATGGTCTCCTTCTGCTGGAGTATTGATCACTATGACTACTACCATGGAACATTTAATACGTTAAGATATATAAGCGTTCATGAACCACAGATTATTGTCTCTGTTGGACATTACATGAGAATATTATAGGAGAAAAATTCCTCCAGCACTGGGACTAGAACTCAGGACCTTTGGCCAATGGTTTGGCCAATGCTCTACCAACTGAGCTAAGCTGGAGCTCAATTCACAGCACCAGATGGAACCTCTCTCCTATGACTGATTCTCCTAATGGTCTACCTCACAGACAGACAAGTCATGTCATATGCAGTTCGACTTAGCTTAGTTGGTAGAGCATTGGCGCAAATAGCCAAGGGTCCTACGTTCAAGTCCCAGTACCGGAGGAATTTTTCTCCTATAATATTCTTTAATATGTTAGTTTTATGACATATTTAATTTTACTAGCAACAACAAAAAATTATATTATTTTTGACAATTTTTATTGTATTTTAACACTGTTATTCGCTCATTTGACAGTGTTATTTTTTAGCATTTTCTTTATTAAAAATAAAATACTTCTGGTCAGAACATAATGATGAAATTTTATATGTTGATTACTAGGCACTAGAAGAATATTTTGAGAAAATTTCAGATTTTTCTGTTCAGTCCCATTTGAGATATTTTAATTTGAAAATCAACAATTCTGCAAAATCTCGATATTTGAAGACTCATAAAACCTAAAGGATTTACATAAATGATCTCAAATTTTACTAGCTTCTAGTGATCTACTATATCTTTGTGGGGGGAAAATATGAAACATGTGTTTTCATCCCTTCTATGAAAAAAGTTTTATAAAGTTGTTAATTTTTTCTAATCGGAACTGCATTTTCTAATAAAGTTTTAGATTATTTCCTCAAGACCTAACAAATTTTTGGTCATAAAATGAATTGTAGAATGTTTCTTGTAGATTAAGATGGTTTTTACTTCAAGTTGATATCTTTATAAATAAAATAGTTATTTAACTTACCGCTAACCTTTGAAAATGCCAAAAATGCCAAATCCTTCTAAGCAAATTGGCCACTAGTTGCCAAAACGTTAGTGATAAAAATGTGAAAAAAATTGTTTTGTACTCCCAGATACACATAGAAACAGAAAATATATACTTAAAAATAAAATAAAATATGTCAGCAACACCCATTGGATGATTTCATATGGATTGACCCCATTTCTTTTGAGAAATTGTCATAGTACTGTAAGCTGTAATACACACTATGCCCTGTAATCCACATATCTTTATGCAGAGCACTAAGAATCATTGCATCTATATTCTGTTGTTTCTGTATTGGTAATTTGACTGGAGATATAGTAATTTCTTTTTACTACTTGTGCTGGTTTCTGGAGCAAGTCCATTCCGAAAAATTTGACTTTATAAATTGAAAGTTAATATCCATTAGACTCCAAAGGAAATTCAGTAACGCATCACTGTTATAAGAAGTATGAAATTAAAAACCCACCAGTATTAATAAACTAACAATCAGCCTATGGGCATGTCCATGGTAACTCACGTTACAAACTGACTTATTTTTACTTGTTAAACTCTTATTAAATAATTTTCAGAAAATACCTAAGCAGCCAAAATGCATGAGTGAAACCTCTAATAAATGGAGCACTTGTTGCATGCTTTGTGTAAATTCTGGATCACAAATGTAAAGATTATTGAGATTCAAAGTTCGGTAACTCACGTTACAGAAATTGGACATGGTATTTGAAACTCAGATTTCAGTAAGCATTTTCTGCTCTTTTAATGACTCAATAAATACATGTTTTGCTGTACTGGTAGGTTATCATGTTGGAAATATGAATATTAAAACAATTTGTAATTTAAAAAAATTAAATACAGTTTATCTGACATAAAACAACTGCCTGATGGCAACTATCGTTACGGTAACTCACGTTACAATTTGTCCATTATAGGCCTACACTAAATCAAAACCGTTTGCTTGTAAAATAATCAAACATTTCTCTAGTAGTAAATTGAAAAAAAAATCATTTTTTCATAAAAACATGTTTAATTTAAATTAGGTTATTTCCTGCAATTCTAAAAATACCAGTTCCCTTACTGAATTTGATTTCCTTTCGTTTTATCTTTAAGAACAAGCAAAATCTCAATTTTCTGTTTGAAATTAATGAAAGCTGTTCTTTTTCATCTGTTTTGAACAGAACATTGCTTTCAACACTTCTGACAGGTCACTTCTATGTCACCATGTTCATCGGCATCACTTTGACCTACTGCTGCATACCGAAACTTAACTATGCCTTTTTTTCTGTTCTGATGGAACTCAAGAAGTACAAAACCATTTTTAATATTCCCTTTTGTTTGACATGGAATAGAAAGTAACTTTCAGCTTCAGAGCTTGAGGTGTAGACCTGACATTAAATAGAAATTCTGTGTGATATTCCAGCACTACAAAAGAAGTTGAAGACACAGCTTCATCAGGCCTATCTATCCTTTGTCTTTATTCTTTCTTCCTGTTTAACTGCATTTCTTTTCCTTTCCCTTATTGTAGTAGTTTTTTAATTTGTTTTTCTCTTAGTTTTTCATACATTGTTTTTGCTTTTTCTTATAAGTTATTCTTCACCAGAAGGTGCCTGCAGCTTCGGCCACGGTAATTAATTCAAAAATTAAAAATTAAGAGCTAAATAATTAAAATATCATGCACAGACAGACAAACCAACATATCCTCTCATTATTATACATAATTTTCCTCATCCTTTAACTTCTGACACTGACTTTTAATTTTTTCTGCTGCAGATAAAGGCATGGCTGAAAAATAATCCAAAAGTCCAAAATTTACAATTTTAATGAAAAGTACTTATGGAGACAATGTTACCTATAAATTAGGTATCAACCTGCCTGCTGTATTAATGAAAAGCTGGTTGTATTTTCTACTTTTAAGTTAAAGTTTGTACTTGACTGTGCTAGGAAGCATCAATGGTAACTCACGTTACACAAATTGAAAATAAAATTATGACTTCTAGGTTATGCATGGAAACTCAAATTAATGCTAGTGTTTTTTTAATCAACAAGTAGGCTTATCAAATGAAATTAATTTTTTGTTTCTATAACCTAAATTTGAAAACCGTAGTAATAACTTTTCAATGTTTCTGGTAACTCACGTTACAAGGTGCTATGTACTTTTGAAGTCTTAATAAAAGGCATAATATAAGAAATAATTACAATTTGAATAATACGAGGCGTGTCCGTAAAATAAGGTCTCCAATATTTTTTCATATAGATAACACGTTTATTGGCAATGGACGTTACATCAATGAAAAGGCTGGACTTTTAGTCATTTTTCAACGTAATCGCCGTTGCGCTCGATGCACATTTGCATGCGCTGTGGCATTTTTACCCTTGGTATACCCTTGTCATAGTACTCTCCCGCCACTTAGTGCAGGTAGCGCTCGACCTCGGTTTTCAACTCGTCGTCGGTCTGGAAATGTGTTCCACCCAGGTGGACTTCAACTCAGGAAACAGATGGAAGTCACTAGGTGCTAAGTCTGGGCTGTAGGGGGGATGGGTAATGATGTCCCATCCGAATTGGACCAGGAGATCGGCCGTTAGATGGGCAGTATGGGGACGAGCGTTGTCGTGATGAAAACACACTCCCTTTGTCAGCATTCCCCTTCTCCGATTTTGAATGGCATGACGCAGTTTTCTTAAGGTTTCACAATAACGATCAGCGTTTATTGTTGTGCCGGTAGGCATAAACTCGCACAACAATACACCTTTTCTGTCCCAGAACACACTGGCCATCACTTTGCTGGCAGACAATGTTTGTTTGAACTTGCGCGGCTTCGGCGAATTTGAATGCCGCCACTGACGAGACTTTTCCTTAGTTTCAGGTGTTGTGTAATGTACCCAGGTTTCGTCGCCAGTGACAATTGAATCCAAAAATTCCTCACCCTGTTCTGCATAGCGCTCCAGGAATTCGCGGGCCGCTTCAACACGTTGCCGTTTATGGTCTTCAGTGAGCATTTTCGGGACCCACCTCGCACACACCTTGTGATAATGCAAATGTTCGACCAAAATCTTATCAATAGTACTCTTACTGACTTCAGGGATCCGTTCGCACAGCTCTCGAACTGTCACACGCCGATCTTCAAGCATTTCTTCTTCCACTTTTGCAATTGTTTCGGCCGAAACTGAAGGCCGACCAGAACGCTGTTCATCATGGACATCTGTGCGTCCGTCTTTGAACTCTCTGACCCACTTTCGCACATTTTTGACGTCCATACACTGTGGCCCATAGACTTCGCATAACTGACGATGAATTTCAATGGGGTTAGTGCCCTTGGCACTCAAAAAACGGATCACTGAACGCAACTCGCACCTGGCGGGAGAAGCAATGGGAAGCTCCATCGAGAACGGCTGCCCAGTTAACAATGAGCGTTGCAGCGGGCTCGGATTGTTGGAAATTTGAAGGGAGGAGCCAAGCTACACGTCAGTATTGCCGGATCTCGCGTAAAAGTGTTCCCAACTGTTCCAGCGCCTTGGAGACCTTATTTTACGGACACGCCTCGTATGTTTACTTACGTAATATGTTGATAATATTTTCCACTAATTTTGTATTTTCTATATATTAATACACACGCACAAAAACCATTGGAAAACAGACCTAAAATGAAGACATTAGGTGTGCCATCAAAATAGTGGGATTCCCTCTCAAATTACAAATAAATGCAGGGTGTAATCCAAGAAATTTAATGCTACCTACATTCTCTCAACCTTTTACCTTCTGAAAACAGTATTGTTGTTAAAAAAATAAAATTTTTAAAAATCAAGGATTTTGTCCTGATTCTCATGGACATGCCCCTATGCTTTCCTTTACGGTAGAAGTTATTTCAGAACATTTGCTCATTGAGAATAAGTATGTGCATTATTATTAAATAAATTACGAGAGTACAGAATCATTAATGAGAAATTAAAATTTACAAGAGTTTTTTAATACTTCTGTGTTATGTAAGAAAATATAACAAAATAAGCAAACCAATGTATTTTTTTAATTATTGAACATAAAGTTATAATCCTAAAAATCGCCCACCGTATGCCCATGTACCCAATTACTGCATCTTTAACTAGAATTATTATTATCTATTATTTCTCGTAAATGGTCTATCTTGTGACATCCTTGTTCATTGAAAGTAAATATTTGTGATGTAGGCACACTTTCTGAAACAATAAATTATTATACTCTTCCTGCCTGCCTGAAAAATGTTACAAGCAAGTACTAAGTACACCAGTACATGTCATTTTGATGGGAATATAGACTGCAGTCACACATCCCCATTGTTGTCCAGCTGTGTATAACCTTCATTTCTGCTACTTTGATTGAAATATGGCACTTCAGAAGGTCTCTTGTCTGTACTCTGCCTTCTTGACATTTTGTATTTTTAAGGATAGGTATCTATCTTTTTTTATTATCTTTAGGTCTATTATCATCATCATCATTATTATTATTATTATTATTATTATTATATGTTCAGGTGTTGACTGTTGTCTGTTACAGCCATAAAGCTTGAAGTCAGCTGAAATATGTACAGATAGAGGAAAAAAAAGCAGACCATCTCTTATAGCTGATTTCAGAGCCTTGTGATACGTAAATAAATGTAAGAGATGTAACGGAAATGTTTGTTTTCACAAGCAATTCAAATTGCATTAAAGAAGTCAACAGTCGACACTAGAACAAATTTCAATACATTTCAATACATTCCCTGCTAGGCATGCACAGTGGCTCATATCGGCAACTTAGCTATTTTAGTCAGTCCGCTTTTTTTTCCCTACCTGTACTTCCAAAACGTTTACTTTGTTTTAATAGTTTTCTTACAAATTAGTTGGTGTCATAACAAAATACAAATTATACCTTTTTATTTTGATTTTAGAAAAAGTAAATCTATGTTCGGAAAAGGTGAATTTATACACACTTTAAAAATATATTAAGCAAATTATATTTAAAATTACCGTGTTCTATTAACAGATAAAAACACAGGGTTCACTGGTGTGACATAATTGAACCCAACAGTAAAGGCTTCACAAAAATAAAAGATTACAGTAGGCATACACAAAACAAACTAAAAAAAGACCTTTCTGGAACTACTCACTAAAGTGAACAGTAACATCTGGAATACTTCAGTGAAATAAGAGTGGCATATTCTTAGAAACTAACTTGTACTGGTACTTATTTGCATTTTTGCCATGCACAGTCCCACATATGATTAGCCACCATAATTGGTTTCTCAGTACGAAGACCAAACTACGGTAATTTGAAATGTCACTACCAGAAGAATCTTTGAGGCTGGCTTAATCTGCATGTAGACCACCATGTTGCTAGTTACAATGCAAAGTACAATGACCAACTGTGGTCATTGAACCTTCCTTAAGTTAGTGGTAGGTAGTGCTACACTGGTGACAGTCACAGGTTAGTTTTGTTAGGTTAAACAACAGTGCTATTAGTTTAAAAATGGCATATTGAATCTCGTGCATGTTTCCTTACATTGGTCATTCTGTGTCATGCATTTCAAAGGTGATGTGACATATCACATGAGCTGTAACATCAGATCACATGTTTATCAATCTTCAAAACTATGAGTAAACATGCAGGAAACACTGCCAATTTCATCATATACACGTAGAAGAAAGTGTATTATTTAGGACAGGCAGGTTGAACCACAGCATTCATGAAGACAACATCTCCTCTCCCAAGAGTGCAACGTTAGTGTTCTTAGCTGTTTTAGGCAGATGAAAATGTGTTCTTAAAGTGTGGCTCACCGTATATGAGATTATAGACCTACCGCCAAATTATGGCACTGAATGTAGGCTAATAATAAACAGTACCATATGTAGGCCTAGAAGCTAAACAAAAAGTAACTTTACTATTCTTATTGTAGTACCAGTATTTAACATACAGTGAGTCCCACGCAAGAGTTGGCCAATGACGCAGGTTTCTGTTTCGCGGCAGGCACAGCTCCAACTGCCGATCGGGTGAAATATCTATGCTAATAAAGCCGCGATCGGTGTAATGATTCAGGTTCTCACATTTACAGTTAAAATTACAATGAAAATAACCATGTACCTCATCACAAGAGATGTTGAAATGTTCTCTTCTTGCATCCACACAATACTGGCACATTTTTAGGAAATTTTCATTCATGCGCATAAGTTCAGCTTCCGAGATAAAGTTAATTTAAGTTCTTCTAATGTATGGAAAATTGACCTATATACTTTATTTTTCAAGTTCCTCCATTAAATAATAGTCACATAGGCTATTGTTAGAAGAATTTAAAGACAGTATCACAAGAGAAATTAACTCTACCTCAGAAGCTGAACTTACACGCGTGAAAGAAAATTTTCTAAAAAGGTGCCAGTGTTGTGCGTATTCAAGAGGAGAACATTTCTAACATCTATTGTGATGAGGTACGTGGTTATTTTCATTGTAATTTTAACTGTAAATGTGAGAACCTGAATTATTACACCGATCGCGGCTTCATTAGCGTAGATATTTCACCCGATCGCCCAGGAGTTGGAGCTGTGTCCGCAGTGATGCAGAAACCCGCGTCATTGACCAACTCTTGCGTGGGACTCACTGTAGTAGGAATACTGTACTTTTCCATGGAAAATCTTACAATCTGGAATGAATGAAAGCAGGAGACAGGAAAATCTCTAAAATCAGGAGTCTTTTTTATTTCAGGAAATCTGGTGTCCCTACATATCATTAAGAGATGTGATCATTTTCATAATGTAATTCATCCTACACAAGTTTACATTATGAACCTGGCGAATGCCCGTCAATGGATTTACTCTTTTGGCAGTAGACACTAATGTGGAGACAGCAGTAGGCCTATATCAGATTGGCTTTAGTGTTAAATAAATGATAGAGAATAGGGAGACTAATGGATGGTATTTATTTATTTTTGTCAGATCATTGATATAGGACAAGTACTATGAACAAAGTAAATAGGCCAACTCATAAAATCATACAAATCCCACAATTCTTATGCATTCGTGTCACATTAACAGCACAGTATGTTGTAGGTAATGGCCTAATTGTTGACTCTCTATAAGCTTTAATAGCCTACTGTTTGCACAGAAGTGTACAATTAAGTGAATGGAAACTTTCTGATGCTCTTGATTTCTTCAGTATTTTTCTTTAATTAAAGTTGGCACTGAATCCCCTTATAATCTGTGTTCCACACCAGCCCTGGTTGAGCCAATCTCTTATTGGTTTTAATTCAGGTCTGCCTAGATGGGTCAATCCATACCAAGTGGTCCAGCACTGGTTGCTTGACCATCTCAGAAAAATTTGATCTTTGCTGGGTTAGTTCCCCAATGTTTAGTGGTCACAAAAATATTTTTTAAAAATATTTATTGTTTATTGTTTTGAAACGGCAGCCATTTTTGTTCCAGGCCGCATGCGTTTTTTGGCATTTGTAAGCATCTGCATGTTTTAAAATTTTTCAGTAGTGGATTGTCCTAAGCCTTTCAGATAAAATGCATTTAGTTCAACACACTCTGGCCTACAAATTAACATCATTATCACTTAGCTGAATGTATTCTTTAATATATTTTTAATAGTTCAAAGATCTCAGCTACAAATTAAAAAAACTCAATTTTTGAACAGTATTTTTCCAAACAAAGAGTAACTTCTCAACTTTAATATTTTTTGTGCTATTACTCTGTATAGTATAGTTACTTTTTATAGAGTATCATTGGTGAGCAGCTTACACTTAAAAAATTACACTATTTTAAAAAATGGATTTTTTGAATTTTTCCATTTTCTGGCCTGTAATATCTTTGTTGGGGGACCAGATAAAAATCTGAAAATTACACAGTTAATAGATCTTTATGATATTAAACTTCAGTATAAATTTCAACTTTGAGATTCAATTGGAAGTATGGAAAAAAAAATTACAAACATGAGTCAAAAATACGTTTTTTAACATCTGCGATATCTAGGCTAATGGAATAAAATATATCAATTACAGTAAATAATTTAATCATGTCTATGATTACTTATTTTTTTTATTGAAAATGAGCCAACTACTTACAGTATAGTGTTATCATGTTATTTGTTTTTAGTATATCGCTCATTGAACATTTGAGAAATTTCTTCACTCAGTTTGGGTGTGAGATTTAAAGTTCGCCCAGTCACAGTTGTAAATTCCATGGGAGACAGCTTCTCAACTTTTTAAAAAGATGTCCTTGGTCCTGGAGGGTGGTAAAAAAAAAAACATGCACATCTTGGTTTTGACAATCAATATTATCAACTTCGGCAATCCACCACTGTTCATCGTAAACACAAGCCACTATGCCTTTATTTTGAAGAGCCAGTTGTACAAGTTTTCCACACTGATGAAGTTCACTATCAGGCGATATTGATGTGATCTTACACTTCAGCAAGTCGTGTGAATGGGGTACAAAACAATGAAAAGATCGAGTGCCTTTAATCTTCTGACAAGTGTTGAACCTTTCTTCAAGACATTGGCATAGACTTCTTGAATTTCCTCACATTATACAAAAACATAGGACCTGCAGAGGATGTAGATGTAGATGTAGATGTAGATATCTCGTCCTGTAGATCCTGTGTTGAGCGGGGCTCAAGGATATAGAACACGTCAGATCAAAAAATACATGCATGTTATAACAATAATATAGGTCTACAGAAACTGCAAGCTGCCAAATTTATCCAAGCTGGAAATATTCCTCCAAATTGTAGAAGGTGTGAGTTATTAAAAATTCCTTGACAGCTGTTTTGAAAGGTTTGATCTTTCTTTGAATACATAATAATTTAATGTTGTTTGGAAGCTTGTTATATATCTGTACTGCAGAATAATACGCACCCTTCTGAAAGAGTTTTAACGAGTTATTTGGTCTGTGTAGATCATTCATGTTTCTGGTAGTACGTCCATGTACACTAAAATTAGTTTGAAATTTATCAATATTATTCACTACAAAACACATAACAGAGTATATATACTCCCCTGTAAGAGTGAGGACTCTTAATTTTTCAAACAGCGGTTTACAAGATTCCCTTTTTTTCTTTCCACATATTATTCTTATTGCCCGCTTTTGAAATCTAAATATTTTCTCCCTATGGGTAGAGTTGCCCCAGAAAATGATCCCATACCTCATTACCGAGTGAAAATATGCAAAATATACCATAAGTAATGCATCCTGTTTTAATATATTATTCAAAATTCTTAAAGCAAAGCATGCTGAACTCAGTTTTGGACTTATCATTTCTATGTGTGTCTTCCAGTCAAGATTTTGGTCAATTTGCAGTCCTAAAAATTTTACATTGCTAATTTCTTGTATGATTTGTGTTCCATAATTAATTTCAAGATTTGAGATACATCTGTTTTTTGTCCTAAATTGTATAAAATGGGTCTTATCAATATTAAGTGTCATTTTATTAGCCAGAAACCATGTGTTTAACTCGTGAAAAGCCTTTGTAGCTATTCTTGATAAATGTTCTTGTGACGTTCCTGTTACAAGTACACTAGTATCATCTGCGAAGAGCAATACCTTTGATTCGTCACTTAAGTTATAGGGCAAGTCATTAATGAAAATTAAAAAGAGCAAAGGTCCCAGTATTGATCCCTGAGGTACCCCATTCTTAACAATTCCTAGGTTAGATTCATTTCCATTTATTATTACCTTTTGAGTTCTATCAGAAAGATATGATTTGAACCACTTAAGTGTTAAATTATCGAACCCATAATGATCCAATTTTTTAAGTAATATTTCATGATTTATACAGTCAAATGCTTTAGCTAAGTCGCAGAAAATTCCCAGAGCATATTTCTTTTTATCTAACGCTTCCAATATTTCTGTAGTAAGTTGAAATGTAGCATTCTCAGTGGACATGCCACTTCTAAATCCAAACTGAGATGAAGTAAGAATGTCATTCAAATTAAGATAGTGTATTATGCGGTTGTACATGACTTTTTCAAAAACTTTTGAAAATGAGGTTAAGAGTGATATAGGTCTGTAATTTGATGGTAGATTTTTGTCACCTTTTTTAAAGAGGGGCTTAACAATAGCATGCTTCAGTCTTTCTGGAAATATTCCATTTTCTAATGAACAATTGCATATGTGACTAAGAGGTTTACTGAGTTCGGATGAGCAGCTTTTTAATAACTTATTACTTATCTCATCCCATCCAGATGAGCTTTTACTTTTGAGAGACTTGATTATATTTTCAATTTCTATGTGGGAAGTCAGGTTCAATTGAAATCTATGGTTCCAAACTGTAGATTTTGTTAGTAGGTCTACTGCCTTAATGTTAATATTATTTATAGGAATACATTTCTCTGCAATATTTATAAAGTGACTATTAAAAGCATTTGTAATGTCTGATAAATTGTCTAGTTTTATGTTTTGGTATATTAATGATGTACAATCATTGTTTCCCTTTGTTCTCCCCGTTTCGTTTTTTATTATATTCCATACAGTCTTAACTTTATTATTTGATTTATTAATTACTTGTGAAAAATGCCTACTTTTTGCTTCTTTGATTACTTTCTTCAGTATGTTGCAATACTTTTTATAGTATTCCTTATGAGCTTGGTTGTTACTGGTTCTATATTTTAGGTAGAGCTCTCTTTTGTTTGCACATGATATTTTAATACCAGCAGTTAACCATGTGTTATTCCTTGAATTAGGTAAATTAGCAGTTTTCTTTTTTGGAAAATTTGCCTCAAAAAGTCGTGACACTATGTTTAGGAATTCACTTAATTTACTATCTACTTTGTCATAGGATAACATAGATTCCCAGTTTTCATTCGCAAGATCTTGTTTGAAATTTAAAATTGAATCGTCATTCATTACTCTAGTCATATTACTATGAGCATGTTTACTGTTCGAATTTACTTTAATATTGTTCAGCACTAACATTTGTGCATCATGATCTGATAATCCATTTAATATTGGAAGTACTTTAAAATTAAAATGTTTTTCTATATCTATGAATATATTATCTATTGTTGTTTGGGAGTCGTTCTGAATTCTCGTTGGAAAGTTCACTATGAAATCTAGATTATAGCTACCCAATAAAGATATCAGTCTGATCTTCTTCTCACTATCAATTGAGAAATCTACATTAAAGTCCCCACACAGTATAATATTTACATTAGTACTATACAGTGAATTAAGAACCCTTTCTAACTGATTTACAAAATAATTGAAATTACCTGATGGTGCCCTGTAAATGGCTAGTATTACAAATGTATCATTGTGACAATCATATCATAACACCTCAAGAGATGTTTAAATTCTGTAAAGAATATATCAAAGGAATTACCTATGGTTTTGTAAAATGTGAGGAAATACAAGAAGTCTATGCCAATGTCTTGAAGGAAAGGTTCAACACTTGTCAGAAGATTAAAGGCACTCAATATTTTCATTATTTTGTACCCCATTCACACGACTTGCTGAAGTGTAAGATCACATCAACATCGCCTGAAAGTGGACTTCATCAGTGTGGAAAACTTGTACAACTGGCTCTTCAAAATAAAGAAATAGTGGCTTGTGTTTACGATGAACAGTGGTGGATTGCCGAAGTTGATAATATTGATTGTCAAAACCAAGATGTGCATGTTTTTTTTTACCACCCTCCAGGACCAAGGACATCTTTTTAAAAAGTTGAGAAGCTGTCTCCCATGGAATTTACAACTGTGACTGGGCGAACTTTTAATCTCACACCCAAACTGAGTGAAGAAATTTCTCAAATGTTCAATGAGCGATGTACTAAAAACAAATAACATGATAACAATATAATGTAAGTAGTTGACTCATTTTCAATAAAAAAAATAAGTAATCATAGATATGATTAAATTATATACTGTAATTGATATATTTTATTCCATTAGCCTAGATATCGCAGATGTTAAAAAACGTATTTTTGACTCATGTTTGTAATTTTTTTTTCCATACTTCCAATTGAATCTCAAAGTTGGAATTTATACTGAAGTTTGATATCATAAAGATCTATTAACTATGTAATTTTCAGATTTTTATCTGGTCCCCCAACAAAGATATTACAGGCCAGAAAATGGAAAAATTCAAAAAATCCATTTTTTAAAATAGTGTAATTTTTTAAGTGTAAGCTGCACACCATTCATACTCTATAAAAAGTAACTATACTATACAGAGTAATAGCACAAAAAATATTAAAGCTGAGAAGTTACTCTTTGTTTGGAAAAATACTGTTCAAAAATTGAGTTTTTTTAATTTGTAGCTGAGAACTTTGAACTATTAAAAATATATTAAAGAATACATTCAGCTAAGTGATAATGATGTTAATTTGTAGGCCAGAGTGTGTTGAACTAAATGCATTTTATCTGAAAGGCTTAGGACAATCCACTACTGAAAAATTTAAAAAAATGCAGATGCTTACAAATGACAAAAAACGCATGCGGCCTGGAACAAAAATGGCTGCCGTTTCAAAACAATAAACAATAAATATTTTTTAAAAATATTTTTGAAACTACCAAACATTGGGGAATTCATCCAGCAAATATAATTTTTTTCTGAGATGGTCAAGCAACTGATTATTTTTTTCCTGGACCACTTGGTATGGATTGACCCAGATGCATTAGTCTTTGAACAATCCTCAGGCTTAGGTGAGTGGTGAAAGGGGATGGAGATGGAAACATTTCATTTGAGAGGCTGGAAGGTGTGCATCACAATGAAAGTCAACAGCAGCCCATGGATTAGTCCGACTTGTATTGGTCACAAGTCTGGCACTCAAACATCAACCTATGAACATAGGTAGGGGTAAGAAAGTTATAGGCATGCAGCACCGAAGCTACATCCACTCTTGCCCACTTCCCCTGATCGCCTTTACCATGGCCCTATGAACCTGCTCAATGCCAGCAGTGCAGCTCACTGTTGTACTCTATAATCATATGCGCTAATTACAATATGTTACGAAAATGACCCTTGTACCATATAAAAAATACAATCATCAGAGCCTCTAAAGAGTTACTCAGGACCTGACACGTGATGGCATGTACTAAAGCTCTCTAAACTTAAAAGACAAATTTTCACTTCACCACTCAGCATTCACTCATGCCGTAGTGGTTAAGGCTGCTAATTAAGATGCTAGTGGTCCCATGTTTGAATACGGGTCGATGCAAAAAATGTATGGTTAGGAATAGGTCCCAAATAGGTAGGTAGGGTGAAGAGAAGATGAAAGAAAGGGAGGAAAGAGAAAAGGAAGACAACAGTGTGTCCAACTGAAAAGTTTTAAATTAAAGGACAGACACACCGAGTGACAAGGGGGGTGTGGGGGGCAAATCTAAATACAACACATTATACTAATATACCGTTAATAACAACATGGTACAGTTATGGAGTTTGTTTTTATCACTGCTTTCATCTGTAGCAACTGAAAACTGACCTTGAATAAGAGTCTGAACAATCTGAAAACCTGCAGAGTTCTTTGGAGGAAAAGTTCAGCTTAAATTTAAGTTTTTTAACGTATTATCTATTAAATAAAGGAAATAGTATATTCTTTTTTCAAAATAGCCTCCTGTTCACCCCTCATAGCCCTTCCGTTACTCCCACAGTTTTAATTCTTTACTTTTTATTTTTATAAGTTTATTTTCTACATTTATAATTGATTGTACACATAAGAATACAAAACTCTGCATGTTTTCAGCTTAAATCTGTGTTTAGACATGTTAAAAAAATAAAAAGCTTGTTTTCTTTCAATGGCCTCTTGATAGGCTATATGTATATAAATTGAATACATTATGCAAAAAAAGTTCGAGATACAAAAAAAACAACGTATATCATGGTCTACAAGTATGAAAAAGAGAGAACAATCTACATTACAGGTTGATTTCATTTGAAGAACTTAAATAGATCTCAATGTCACATCTTCAGAAACACATAAGGCTTAACCCTTAATAATCCTGGAAACTGTTCTCAACTCACTGAAAAAAAAAGGACAGCACTAAAAAAAAAAGACAATTAAAGGACTTTTTTAATAGTCACCACTTTAAAGGATAGTCCCTTTTTTAAAGGACTGTTGGACACACTGAGACAAGAAAAGAAGAAAAGATAAACAAATCATTTAAGTTTTTTTCCCCATTTCACCCTCTGCCTACCAGATGGTGTTGTTCAATAGTTCAAATGACAGACACTAGATGCCTCACTGTCCCCATCCTAAACCCCTCCTTCCCAGGTGGGTCCTGTTAGTGAGTTGATGGGAGGGGCCAAGTGCACGACCTAAAACTATTTTTTGCCATAGGTGGCTTCTGCTGCGCATCTGCCATCTCGAAAAAGAAGGATATGCGCAAGGGTGGGGAGTTGACGTAGCAAATACGATTTGGCCCTTACACACATGAACCACTGCGCATCCGTGCACTCGACTGTACATTCTGGTATTGTAATTAAACAAAATAACCAGAAAAATGGAAATACTTGTGGCATCCTAGCCCCCAATCCTACTCACTAACAGGACTCGCCTAGGAAGGAGGGGTAACTATAAATAGTGAGACATCTAGTGGCGGCACCATCTATTAGGCATCTTCTCTCTTTGTCTTCCTTTTCCTCCTCCCATTCTCTTCACCCAATTTATCTATTTGGAACCTATTCCTAACCGTAAATTTTATGCATCAACCGGTATAAGAACACAGGACCACTAGCACTGCATCTAGCAGCCTTAACTGCTATGTGTGCGAGTGACTGCTGAGTGGTGAAGGGAAAATTCATCTATTCAAGTTTAAGAGAGCTTCAATACATGAGAAATAGCCGTTTTGGTGCGAGGGTCTCTTTTATAATCATGAAATATGTTGGCTCTGAAAAGAGCCATTTTGGTGCAAGGGTAGTTTTTCATATTGGTACAATATATTAATAGCACGCATAGTACAACAGTGAGCTTCATTACCGGCATTGAGCAGCTTGTGAGGGGAAAGGTTGAAGGTTAGGGGAAGTGATATCCTGGCTATAGGAAGTGGGCCGTCACCATGGCAATGTGCAGCAGAGAGTGGAGTGAGAGCCAGGGTGCCACAAGCACTTCCATTTCGCCAAATAACCCATTATTAACACATTCGCTACGCACACACCACATGGCATAGAAGAAAGGCCAGCGCTTGCCTCCCATCCATGCCAGCTGGAGTTTAAGTGCCCGTGCCACTTTTTATTTATTTATTTTTATTATTATTATTATTTTTATTTTTTTATTATTTCTTCAAGGTAGTAGTTTCAATTTACGGCAAGAGATGGTGGGTGAATACACTTACTGGATTTACAGACACCTTAAAAATTATGTCAACCTCCTGACAACAAATGAATTCCATGTGCTTTTGAAGACCAGTTTCACAACACCGGTCAGTAGCGTGAAGAATGGCTAGTATTAGACTTAGTGGTAATTCCGTGTGCAGTGACAAAAGAGATAAACGTGATTATAGGCGTAGGCCATTATCAGATGAGGAGATAGACGAATTATTATCCAACAATGATTCTGGTGATGAATTAATCCCACCTGACAGCGGAAGCGAAGCAGAGAACGAAGTTGTGGCGGGAAATGAAGCAGATTGTGTTGCAGAATTTTTACATTCTGCCAACCCAGAATCTCAGTATTTTGTGCCTCCATCTCCAATTTTTTGCAAAAATGTTGGCATAAAGGAAATAGTAGGCCTAAATATATCAGATGAAATTATGCCATTTGTGGAAGTGTTTTTAGATTGTCATTTCTTTGTATATCTGTGCGAGCAAACAAATTTATACGCAGATGAGGTAATTGCTGCAGCTCCACGGCCATTCAACAAACATAGAATTCTTCCTGAAGGTATGAAAGGTATGAAAACCTTAAAATAGTGAGGTAATGTAAATTCATGTGAATTTTTAAATAGCCATTTAAAAATCCCTGGGCTGGGACATTTAAACCGCTGGCAGGTAGTTATTGATGGTAAGTAATACAGTCATTGTGACAGATTGAAAATAGCATTGACTGATGTGAATTACTTTTTATACATGCAGCTAAGTAATTTCTGCAAAACCAGCTTATCTTTAGGGTGGCAAGTAAACACTTTGCGACCCGAGCGGCTCCCCTTTCCATCGGCCTGGTCGCCAAGAGACTTATCCATTACGCCAGTTAGCGAGTGTTAACGCAAGAATCGGGTTTTCTAATTTTGAGATGGTTTGTTTGTTATGAAAAGAGTAGTGTTGGTGCAAGGGACTGAACAGAAAAATCTGAAATTTTCTCAAAATATTCTTCTAGTGCCTAGTAATCAACATATAAAATTTCATCATTATGTTCTGACCAGAAGTATTTTATTTTTAATAAAGAAAATGCTAAAAAATAACACTGTCAAATGAGCGAATAACAGTGTTAAAATACCCCATGAATATTTTAGTAATTGAATTAATGAAAATCATATTTTACGCTATTTTCCCACTGAAAAACTAGTTCGCAATTTTTTTTCTTTGCTCTAAAACATGCAACTAAAACAAGAAATCGTTACCTAAGTTAGAACACTTATTAGCAGAGCCCAGAAGTTTAGGCATTTATTTTGTGTAAAATAGGCAGGCAAAATGGCATTTAAAATTTGACAAATAGGCACTAAAAGGCAAAAACAAAAAAAATTGTTACTTTCTAATACTCAAACATTACATGATATTTTTCTTGTTATATATGTGTACAAAATGTTACTTACAGTGTATGCTGGTTGCACATGACTACAATATGCTTCTTCAAGTTTTCAACAGTCATACTCAATCGCCTGTCAGAAAGAACATTTTTTACAATATAAAATGATCTTTCCACTTCAACTGAAGTAATGGTACAACCATTTTAATTATTAAAACAACTATACAAGCTAATTCCCTTCTATTAAAATTTAACTGGGGCGTACATAAATAAAGCTATTGTAGATGGACTCATTTCAAGATCACACTTTTCACCGTTAAGAACATCACGAATTTTTAACATTTTTTGAAAGTCCTCATTAGCTGGGGAAACAATGACCGCGCGAACAACAACTTGAAGGAAATCGCAGCTCTTTGTTGCAAGCGCAGTATTGGAACTCGTATTCAGAGCGGGTGGCTTATAACTAGAGACCGGATTTTAAAGGGAATTCCTTTTTTTATATTTCATCTCAAAGTTCGCCGACTTTAGTCTAAGGTAGCGTTTTTAAATCAACCTGAACCTGAAGACAATGTTATTGTTGAACATGATATCATGCTTCGCAGACATTTCAATGCAAAAATGACACTCCTAATCGAGAATGAGCATTTATAATTTGAAATTTTTGTATCTAAAATTGCAAAAAAGGCAAAAAAAGGCATTTACACATTAAAAAGATGTTGAAGCTATTAAAAGGCAAAATAAAAAACTTCACTACAGGCTCACAACAACACTAAATAAATTTTTCCTTTAAGAAAATATAGATACAGGCATCTATAAAAGAAAGGCATTTTGCCAAAGTTCCGGGCTCTACTTATTAGTATTTATAAGAAAGAACATTTTTTACAATATAAAATGATCTTTCCACTGAAGTAATGGTACAACCATTTTAATTATTAAAACAACTATACAAGCTAATTCCCTTCTATTAAAATTTAACTGGGGCATACATAAATAAAGCTATTGTAGATGGACTCATTTCAAGATCACACTTTTCACCGTTAAGAACATCACGAATTTTTAACAATTTTTGAAAGTCCTCGTTAGCTGGGGAAACAATGACAATGACCGCGCGAACAACAACTTGAAGGAAATCGCAGCTCTTTGTTGCAAGCGCAGTATTGGAACTCGTATTCAGAGCGGGTGGCTTATAACTAGAGACCGGATTTTAAAGGGAATTCCTTTCTTTATATTTCATCTCAAAGTTCGCCGACTTTAGTCTAAGGTAGCGTTTTTAAATCAACCTGAACCTGAAGACAATGTTATTGTTGAACATGATATCATGCTTCGCAGACATTTCAATGCAAAAATGACACTCCTAATCGAGAATGAGCATTTATAATTTGAAATTTTTGTATCTAAAACTGCAAAAAAGGCAAAAAAAGGCATTTACACATTAAAAAGATGTTGAAGCTATTAAAAGGCAAAATAGGCAAAATAAAAAACTTCACTACAGGCTCACAACAACACTAAATAAATTTTTCCTTTAAGAAAATATAGATACAGGCATCTATAAAAGAAAGGCATTTTGCCAAAGTTCCGGGCTCTACTTATTAGTATTTATAAGAAAAGTTAAATATCACATGAAACCGTGCAAATAATAGGCCTGCTCAATATGTCTTAAAAGAAAGACATCGGGGTATAATTATTAATATATATTTTTTTCTTTTCCTGAGAGCTAGGGGGCCGTGGTCCCCCCCCTCTGCCCCCGGGTATGGGCGCCCATGAAAACAATATCAGTCAAAACAGTAGGCGAAGTAAGTTATAAGGACTGCACCGGCTGTAACTGTGGGACTGTAGCCGCGTCATCACAGCTGGTGAGTGGTGGGGGAGAACCGCAGTCTGACCCATCTCCTATTCTATACGCCTTGGGTGGGAGGCACATGATAAAAAAATGGCAGTAGTAGGTAAAGCAGCTATGAGAGCAGTTAGAATATGTATGTATTATAATTATAATAATAATAATAATAATATTTATTTGCCGTCCATGTAGACCACAATTAGTCTTTCGGACATTGTCAGATACAAGTACATACAGTTTAACATCTACCATAAGGATACATCTTACAAATTATATATATGTTGTCATTAGTTCATATCAATACTTCTAAAAGTAACAATACAAATCTTGTCCATACGGACATTATTATACCTGGGCCGCTGTAAGTTTGCACTTTCCATTCTACAAGTTAAGTTGCCAGTATCAAAGATTGACAAAAGGACTACTCGACTTTGTTGTGTACTGACAAGGAGGTGCCGATCGGCATTATTCGGCCTTGAACATTCGAAACTATTTCTAATCCCTCAATTATCATTTTTCAGTTCTTCCATTCAGTAATTGTTGATATTTATGTAATGTAATATTATTCCGAACCCATAGTTTCACCAAAAAAAACAGTATCGTTCATTTACACAAAAATTTATCCTGTTATGTGTGGAACATCGTGCACCTTCACATGATAAATATTCACTTTATTACTTCGTGGTATCGTAGCTCAGTGGTTATGGTGCTGGATAGTTATGCAGAAAGTTAGGGTTTGATCCTAGGCAGGGCGTATTTTTTTTTAATACATACTATTTTCAAAACGCAAATACCGTTTATGATTTTTAATTTTTAAAATTAGCTGTCTTATATTTTATTGTATAATATAATTTGTAGCGTATAAAACCTTATCAGTAGTGAAACCCTCGGCAAATTTAAAGATCGCCTTTAGCGGCGAAACCGATTAAAATTCTTTTCAGGTAGAGGGACAAGATGTTCCACTTTTCGCACGATTCTCCTTCTTTACTTCCTCTGCCCATTACCATAGGTACTATAGGCAGAGGAAGTGTCGTTTTCGATTCTGAAACTCCGACTTTAGTTTTTAACATAAATACATGTTTTGAGGCTCCCCGAATCAAAAAATACTATTTTCGGAAACATGCCTGTGTGTGTGTGTATCAGTATGTGAGTGTGTCAGTGTGTTTTTGTGTATGAATGTGAACATCCTAGCTCGAGAACGGAAAATTGTATGAAAACAACATTTTGTTTTGGGGTCAGGTACTTTTCTCAGGAAAGTAGAAATAAAGTAGTAATTTTTTTTAGAGAATCGAAGGTAAAAGAAGCACTTTTGATCTTAAATGATATTAATTAAAAGAAAAAAAATGCTACTGGGTGGTATGAAATTATAACATTCCAGAGTAACCAACTTTGACTGCTTCACCTGGAAAAACTCTTTTTGATAAAAAAATGATTATTAAATAGTCTCAGTTTGATAAAGGTTTTAAAATTCACTAAGCCTTTTTAAATGTGAAAGTTCTAAGAAATTGTAGAAAATCGGTAACAGGTTGTCTTTGCTTTCCAATATGGCTGGCTCCACAGGGCGTAATTCTTTATCATAAATCTAGCATCTATTATTATTATTTGACAAATTTTAACGATTGTCTAAAAAATAGTGTACGATACACGTGAAAAAAATATTTTATTTTGCTCGTAGGATTGCTGCATTCGCACTTAAGGGCTCGTTTCGCAAACATAGCAAACTCGCAATTAAAAATCTCGTTTTAACATTTGGATCATTAATTATTTTGTTCTAAAATATTTGTTTTAATATATGGTACCTGTAATACATATGTTTTATAAACAAATCTTAATTTAAATTAGCATATGTTTTATGATTACCAAATAACCGTCTATATTAAATATTTTTGAAAGTTTCAAAGATCGATTATATTACATAATATTGTCAGGGGTTGTAGGTAATTGTTTTGCAAATGAAACTGCAATAGCAATCATGCATTTTTCTCCAAAACATAATTACTTTTATTTTTTAATAAATGTTGTGAAGCCTGGGATTATTTGCAATAATAAAACGCTATCGGGATACTATTGGTTTATACTTCGGTAAAACTCAAACTTAACACTAAAACAGTATAAGGCAGGTAATTTTAAAAATTAAAAATTGAACACTGCATTTAATTCTTAAAAATATAGTGAAAAAAAAAAAATTACAGCATAGGGATTTGAACCTAGGACCTCCAGTTCCACGACCTAGCATCTTAACCATTACACCACTTATAACTTTGTCAAAGAACGAGAATATTAGGGATGTAAAGTATTATGCTTTCTCCGATACCATTAGCCTTTGTATATGAACAATATGATTTTTTATTAATAGTTTATTTGTGTTTGTATTTGTATAAATACTATTAATACTGAGACGTAATACATTAATTACGGAAAAATGAGAGAGAATCTCCTAATACAAGCATGCAATGTTCGAAGCCGAATGGCTTCTGTCTGTCAGTGAATAGAATTGCAGTGCAGCCAACGTAAATAGGCATATAGTTGAAACTGGAAAGTGCAAAGTTACAGCGGCCCAGGTATACATATTATATTGTACACATGATAATTATATATACATAGGTCAAGTTATATACAGAAATTGTTAAGTACAGACATTGTTAAGTAACATTAATAAATGAAAGGATTACATACACATTAGTTATATACAGTACACAATTTTTTAACTAATTTGATTATTATGTTAAGAACTAATAGTCTTCTATTCTGTACAGTGCTAGATTGCAGAGGTATTGCTTGAGATGGTTTTTGAATTTCTTTCCAGTCATTTCTTTTATATGGTTAGGTAGTTTATTGTAGAATATTACTCCTTTAAGTTAGGGATCTTTCTCAGCTGCTCTAGTGTTAAAATTTATTCTATGCAGGTTTAGATTTGTTCTTGTTTCATAACGATGTAATTGAGTATTTGTTTGGGATAGTTCAGGTCTGCTTCTTACTAGTATAACTAATTTATATACGAGTATGTACAGTGAAAATACAGTTAAAATACTTTCCTGTATAAATGTATCTCTGCATGATGTTCTCTCATTTATTCTGTACATTAATCGCATACATCTTTTCTGGAGGATTAGTATTCTTTTCATGTAGGTGTAGCAACATGCCCCCCATAGTTCAATCCCATATATTAAGTGTGGATTAAAATTCCAAATATTTCAGTTATATGGTTAGAGAGAATATATGAGGCAGTGGTGGAAGCAAAAATGTTATATGGGGTTGAAATATGGGGGCATCAAAGGGGTGGTTGAAAGTTGACCTAATACATAGGGGTCATTCCATGTCAAATCAACTAACAGTCTAAACCTTGACCTCTCAGATTTGTGTGATTTTTTTTCCAGGTATTGTACTCCCCAAAACTAGTTTAAATTTAAAATTTAAAATTTTTCTGACTCTTGGTTTGTGAGTTACAAGGGTTGAAAAATCCAAAAAACTATGGTTTTCTATCGCTTTAAGATTATTATAAAATGCTATAGCTCAAAAACCATACCACCTAGAGAGCTCAAACTTGCACCATGTTTTCCTCTGAAAATTCCCTTTAATTTGATGTATCACAGAGCTATGTTTCTTAATTTTTGAAATGTTAAAAAAGTTCCCAAAGAACTTTTTTTGAAATTTCAAAAATACGTACCCTCGGATTTTTTTGGAAAAATTATATGTGTTGTCCACTCTAATTGACTACATGCATGCAAAATTTCAAGATGGGATCTCAATGGGTTCTTGTTTAAAAAAATATTTGACTACCAGATTACATGCTAGTGAGGTATTATAGTGGACTACTTCTAGGCTGACTCTTTAAAGACTTCTACAATTCTGACGACATTAGTAGAATGATGCCAGGGAAAAAAGATTGTGTGACCATAAGAAATAAAGATGGAAAGATCCAGGTACAAAAGAGACTAGTGTTGGCAAATTTGCAAGAAATATACCAATTATTTAAGGAAAAATTCCCAGCAAACAAAATTGGTTTTTCAAAGTTTTGCGACCTGAGGCCGAAGAACTGTATCCTGGCTGGAAAAAGTGGCACACATAATGTCTGTGTGTGTACCTTACACCAAAACATTAAGCTAATGATGCACAGTGCAAAATGCAAAATTTTGTATTAAATGGGGATGACACTGCTTTGAAATCTTATCACTCCTATCTGGTCAAGATGATGTACAATCCACCATCTCAACATTGTTTTATGAATGTTTGTAAAGAATGCCCTGGTGTTCCTAGACTTCAAGAATTATTGAGTACAAAGTTCAATGAAAACATGATTGATGAAGTTTCCTACAAAAAGTGGGTAACTGTAGATAGGTGTGTGATGGAAACTGTAGTAAAGTGTACCGATGACTTTATTGATGAGTTTTTGGACACACTAACAAAGCTCAAAACTCATTCATTTATAGCTAGCCAGCAGAAAGAATATTAAGCGAAATCAAGAAAAATTTAACTGAAGGCCATGTAGTAGTCAACTGTGATTTTGCGGAAAACTACTCTTTCATCGTACAAGCCAAAATATAATCATTCCACTGGACTACCAGCCAAGCTACACTGCATCCTTTCATCATATATATTGCAAATGGGAGGGGAAACTATACCGCCTGCAGTATTTTTTTTTTATATCAGATTGCCTGGAACTTAATACAGTTACTTTCTATGTATTCCAGAAAAAACTGCTAGAAATCTTAAAGCAAACCTTGCATTTTGCACTTAAAAAGATTAGCCTACTTACTTTTCTGATGGGAGCGCTGCCCAGTATAAGAATATAAAAAACTTCCTTAATTTATGCTTGCATAAAACAGATTTTGAAGTTGAGGCAGAGTGGAAGTTCTTTGGAACATCCCATGGCAAGAGTGCATGTGATGACCTTGGCGGGATCGTTAAGCGGCTAGCTGCTAAAGCCAGCTTACAATGGCCATATGACCAACAAATTTTAACACCCAAAGAACTTTATGAATTTGCCTTGGAAAATATAAAAAGCATTGACTTTGAATATTGCACAACAGAAGACTACGAAGAGACTAAAGAATGATTACTTTCTCGGCTCAGTGAATCAAAAGCAATTGTGGGAACACAAAAGTTTCACTCATATAAACCCCACACAGAGAGTCAAATTACTGTCAACTTATCATTTCAGCCTTGATTAATCTCTTGAATGTGTGACAACAGTGAACCAAATAACACCATCAGATTTGGAAAACATTGCTGCTGGTTTTGTAACAGTAGCTTATGATGACTCTTGGTGGCTGGAATGCAATGAAGAAAAACACAATGGCATGTATGGTATAAATTTTTTACGCCCAAAAGGTCCAGCCCATTTTTTTGTTATCCACAACCATGAGATTTATTAGATGTTCCAGGAAACACTCTTTTGCAAACAGTGGATCCAACTACAGCAACGGGAAGAACATGCACTCTAAGTGCTGAAGAAATAAAGCTGTCTTCTCTTGCTTTGGAAAAATATCTTTAAAAAGATCAAAAAGAAACATTTAAACTGTGTTACCCTGTGAAAACTTTTAAAGTGTACAAATACTATTAACTATGTATGGTAAATACCTAATATTCTAAGAGCCGTTTTCTCCAAATCCGATTAAACTTGGTATAAGTCAAACCCGTTAAATTTGGGTATTGGGTTTAAACAGACTTTCATTTTCTCCAAACGATTTTGGCGGACGTTTTGTTTAAACGAAATGCTCGCGGGTTCAAACGATCTAAGAGGAGTTGGACCATCTTGACAGTTTACAGGCTTTGGATCTTGAGTGTATCTGGCCAATCAGGGACCAAGGACACTGATGTTGTGTCTGTTTCCAATATGTCTGCCGTTTGTGAAGAAGGAGATTGTGTTTTTATTTTGTTAAAGAGAACTGTGTGTGTTAAATGTGCTCCCTAGTGAAAATTGTAGTGTAATTATAGCGTAATAATAATAAATTATAATTTAAACATCTGAAGTGTTGTGTAGAGTAATTTGTTCAGTTGTTTTCTTGAATTCATTTGGAAAGCTTTGTTTTTGCGTTAAGAATATGTCTTCCGAACAGCTTCTGATTTGTCGCGAATTCATATTAAATTGAAATTAAATCGTATATAAGGTACCGGGTCTTGTAATGTTTACATTATGTTAAATATACTATTTGATATGTTTCTATATAATAGCCTATAATATGCCAATTAACAGTTTGGGAAAAAGGTATTTTATGCCGCGCACGAGTTTTCCACTCCCACTTCTGTAATATTGTGAAATATGATTTTTGGTGCAAGGGTCTTTTTTTATTATGAAATATTATTTTGTTGATTATAGTTGTGACATATTATGTTTGGTGCAAGGGACTTCTTATTCAGTGGAAGGAAAACCTGTGCGCGGCATGAAGTACCGTTTCGCCGAAATTTCTCGAATCTGTTCCTCCCTGAAAGTCTTACCGTGGATTTCAAGAAAACAACATTTAAATTTGATCTATTCGTTTTACCTACAAAATAAAAACCTGTTTACCCTGGAATTATATTGATTTGGATTATAGGCCTACCGTACTGAATTTACTGATGGGGTGCCACTGATGGATTACTTTGATTCTAGCAGCTATTTATTATTAGGTGTAAGGGTATCTATAGCCTATGTCACCAAAAATAGTCAAACGAGATTTTGATAAAATTGAAAACATAGGCCTATAAGCCCTGTAGCCTAATCAGAACCTTAAAGGTCACATATTTAGAGGCAGGATGATTGTCCAGGTAGAATTTTAATTTATAATTGATTTCCTATATAATTCATTTTAAAGTACCAGTAGGCCCATCAGTGTTGGCACTGAAATTGACAAGAGTTTGTGGATAAAATTAGCATTTTGTATATTGCAAGTTGTTCAATTCAAATTATTAGAATTAATTTAAAGGGAGGAATTGGCACATTTTATTCCTCGGGGCTCGAATTAAGGACTGTTAGGCCTCCAACAATGCAGACCTCCTACGCAACAATGGAGTGAATGTGGCTTGCTTGTAAGCTGATGTAATAATGTGATCAGGTGACACGTTTAACTTCACTGAGAATTTTCTGTGTTGACTTGTTCAGAGCCTGAGATCTGGAATCTGCCCTCATGTTTGACCTCTCTATACATCTTGTCATGCCCTAGTATCATTCCAAATAATTTCTTGGTTATGTTCCTGGTGAGGGGGTCTCCAGTTTGACTTTTACAGTGATTCCTTTATTTCTTGGCTAAACCAGTGAAACATAAATACTATCAGCAGTGTATAACTTATCAGGCTACATTTCATTGAAACTGTGGATGCTCTGATTACATATAGTGGTGGTAATAGGCCTAGTGTTAAAATGCCAATTTCCAATTGAAATGAAATTAACACTCCTTCCGGCTGGACCATCACCACCATGAAAGCCTGATGTATTATGCATACCTCTCACAGATGTATTATGTAGGCCTAAAGTAAATTCTCTGACACCGACCTGAAAGATTTATGTGATATCTTAAAATAACACTTTGCAAACCAATACGGCATTAGACAAGTATTTCCAATGAACAACAAGATGTCAAGCAGGTGATGTTATTTCACGTAAGTTATTTCAATTTATTTACTGAAATTATTTTATTACCGTATGCTTTCCATTGGTGCATATAATTAATATGGCTTGATTTTTTTTTACAAGGGATTCTGTTTAAAAAATTTAACTATGAACCCATTCCCATCCCATCTTCAAACTTGGTACATAATTTAAAATTGGGGTAATCTATTTCCTAGAATTTTTTGAAAATGTTTGAAGATGCACTTTTTTTTAATTCAAAATTTTTACTTTGAAATTCGAAAAAACAAATTTCATCAGAACTATTATGTGTTACATATCATTGAAAAACTTATATAACATGCTAAAAATGACACCTTTCCCACTTCTGAAGGAATTAGAAGAGTTGCTATCTCAGTTGAATTTACATGTCTGAATTTTCAAAATGGATTGATATATTTCAGTAAAAGTTAGTATTTCTCTTAATATAGGCCTACAAATTTTTATCCAAATCTGGGATGGTGAGGTTAAATTTTAATCCAAAGTGTGTTGATTTAACACAGAATGACCCTTGTAGAAGGTGTGAGTACAGTAACTAAAAATTTCTTGATACCGTAAGCTTACGTCTTTTGAAAGATTTAGGCTATGCCTACAATCATTTGTTTTGGATACATAATAATTTAATTTTGTTTGGAAACTTATTGTACCCTATACAGTATCTGTATTGCAGAGTAGTATGTAGGCCTACCCTTCTGGAAGAGTTATAGTGAAATAACTGGTCTATGTAAATCGTTCATGCTTCCGGTTGTTTGCCCATGAACACTGTAATTAGTTTTTAATCTGACATTTATCAATATTATCTCTAACATATAACACATAATCGATTATATATATAGCCTATATCCCTGTATATCTTTTAAATTTTCAAGAACCGGTTTACAAGATTATCTTTTTTTCTTTCTACATTATTCTCATTGCTAATTTTTGTAATTTAAATATTTCTCCCTATGGGAAGAGTTGCCCCAGAATATGACTATACTTCATCACAAAGTAAAACATGAAAAATATACTATACTTAAGGCATCCTCTTGTAATATATTCAAACCTTAAACCAAAGTATGCTGAACTCAGTTTTGGAATTATTTCAATGTGTGTTTTCCAGCCTATTTTGGTCAATTTGTAATCCTAAAAACTTTATAATGCTAATTTCTTCTGTCTTGTGTGTGGTAATTATTTCATGAATTATAAGACCCTCTGTAGCTACTCGGTGATAACTATCAACAGTTCTTCCATTCTGTGAGACCACAAACCGGTATGTAATTTCTCATTGCATTAAGTCCAAAATTTTAGCAACAGTAGTACTGTAATACAAGGGTAATGTAAATGTAAAATCATTAACATTTCATCAAGTTAGTAGAGTTATTTTAGGTACCAGTTTTGTCAATGAAATGAATTACATTGTGAATATTTAGGAGAATTAGGCCTACAAATGGAACCTAGGTAAGGAAACTGGTTGTAGTGGTTTTATTTGGGTTTATTATTTTTTAAGTTGTACTAGATTGGGGGTTTATACAGTAATAATTGTTGGTTGATCATCAGATTCTAATTATTCTATATTGGGGATAGCATGCTGTAACTCAAACTATTTCTTTTGGGAATCCTCAGTTTGACATTCACAGTATTTTTTTTTTACATCCATTTGGCTGGAGCAGTTATATTTGCTGTATAGCCTATTTGAGAATTATGAAGTAGTTATTCCAAATTTTAAAAGTGATCTACCCTTGTAGGCTTACTGTTCTTGGTCACCCTAACCTCATTTACGTTCATTGGGCTATAAACATCATTTATCTCAGCAAAGATTTCAACATATCTGTCAGTCTATTTCACCACTTGTGATTTCCAATTGTAAAATTTGAAGTGAACAATAATAGAAGGTTAATTTAAATATAATTGCCATAAAAATTGAAAAATATGATTAGATATTGTCTAGGAATTTACAACAAAATATCATTTTAAACCACATAACAGCAGTTTAAACCCTCAACATTGAGGGATTAGCTAGATCCCATGTTTAAACTTGATGCAAGGCTTAAACTAGTGTGGGGAAAATCATTTTTACTTTAAACTCAGGATTAAACTAGTTTGAAGTAAATCCAGGTTTAAACTGACTTGGAGAAAACGGCCCTAAGAAATACAGCTCTATCCACGCAAATATCAACAAGTTAAACTTTTTCATAAGGTGAAACAACTTTTACCCATTTCTTTTATATGGGACTCTGTAATGATTAGGCTACAAATAATACTGGAAAACGAAGCAAAAGATAACCTCTACCATTTATAACTATATGAGTTGATATTACTAAGAGTTTTGGATGATTCAAGGTGAGTGGCTTTGCTCAAAATGTCACTATTAGCATGTTGTATATAAATTAAAATTTATTCTTCCTTCTTATGTATAGTTACAGGTATCATGAAAATTAAATTAAAAACAACACTACACATCATTTAATTAACAAACAATAAGAGGGAAATGTTACATATGATCGCTATCTAAATAATTTAGGTTTGGTAGAATTAGCCTATGTACCTTAGTATTCATAGCCTAGAAATAGTTCGCTATACACCTCACTATCATGTATTCTGGTAGTAAAATATTTTTTTTTAAATAAGAACCCATTGAGATCCCATCTTGAAATTTTGCATGCATGTAGTCAATTAGAGTGGACAACACATATAATTTTTCCAAAAAAATCCGAGGGTACGTATTTTTGAAATTTCAAAAAAAGTTTTTTGGGAACTTTTTAACATTTCAAAAATTAAGAAACATAGCTCTCTGATACATCAAATGAAAGGGAATTTTCAGAGGGAAAAAATGGTGCAAGTTTGAGCTCTCTAGGTGGTATAGTTTTTGAGCTATAGCATTTTATAATAATCTTAAAGCGATAGAAAACCGTAGTTTTTTGGATTTTTAAAGCCTTGTAACTTACAAACCAAAAGTCAGAAAAATTTGAAATTCCAAATTTAAACTAGATTTAGGGGGTACAATACCAGAAAAAAATATCATACAAATCTGAGAGGTCAAGGTTCAAATCTCATAGTAGAATTGGTTGATTTGACATGGAATGTCCCATAGGATGTTTTGTAGAGAAGTGCTAGGCCTACATAGGGGATCACCAATGGGAGTGGCATTAGCAGAGCTAGGAAGGGTAGGAAGGAAAGAAATGATAGTAGAAAGAATTTTGAAATATTGGTATCGCAATATAAATGTGGATGAGGATAATGCATTGAAAGAATCTATGAAGTATTTAAATGAAGATAGGAGGCATAATTGGGTGGAAAAAATTAAAAGGACACTGGAAGAAGTGGGAAGGGGGGATATTTGGCAACGAGGAGGAGGTAATAAGATAGGATTTTGGAGGGAAGTAAGAAAAAGAGTAGAGGACATGGAAAGACAAGAGATCTAGGCGAGCTTTGTAAACAAAAGTTCCTTGAGATTATACAGAGTAATTAAAACAGAGTGGGGAAGGGAGAAATATGTGGATTGTTGTGATAAGCAAGGAAGAGAGGGTTATGCATGGATGAGAACAGGGGTGATATATCTGAAAGGGCTAAGGAAAGACAGAGAGGAAGGTTGTGTACTATGTAGTAAAGAGGATGGAATATCACACTACTTAACAGAATGTGAAGGGGTAAGAAGGTGGAGGGAAGAAATCTGGGAGACAAAGTGGGATAAATTTCATAATGAGATAATAACCATCAAGATGTTGAAATTCAGAGGAGAAGAAAAGACAAGGAATATAGGGGAATATTTAGGAATAATGAGAGAGAAGTGGATGAGAAAAATTAGGAAATAGATCAAGAGTAAAATAATCAAGTAAGGTGTGGTAAGATAACAAGGAATCCCCATTCATACACTAAACCAGAGGTTATAGTATGAGGGGATTCTTAGTGGGTAGTGCTAGACTTGTAGATAAGAGATGTTTAAAGTGGATGCAGATAACTATGTATGTAAAGGTATGTGTAAATAAATTCTATTATATTCTATTCTAATCTGTCATGTGTGTGGAAAGTCTGTAACTTCATTGTCTCATACAACGAAAGGATCACTTCTGATCATTAGAGCAGTGTGCAAAGACAACCATGTTTATACTTGGCGTTCTCAACCCATTGCCAATAAGTACTCAATTGGTAACATTAGAGTCACAGCTGCAATTTATACTACAGGCTTGTGTTTTGCTAAATTTATGACATTTTGCAAATTACTTAGTCTTCAGTGTTTTAGTAAAACCACATTTTACAAAGTAGTGAAAACATTTGTTGCACCTGTCATTCAAAACACCTTTATAAATGAAAGAAACACACTGTATCTACATTTTCAGTCGGAAAATAATGGAGCTTGGGACAGTGGCGATGGCCAGTACTACTTGTTTTTTAACTTATTAGCTCTAAGTATTAACTGATAACGACTGGCAACTAGTGAATCTTTATTTATAATAACACTATTGAATGAAGCATGTTGTGTTATACAGTCTATACACCCCCTTCTGATCACAAATTCCTTCACAGTCCCAACAACACACACTTTCGTGGTCCATTTTCATTTGTATACACAGCCCACATTTACACCATTCCGTATTTTCTTTTCTTCCTTGCAATTCTTCCAATAATATCTTGTCATTTTCTTTTTGTGTGATATTAATTTTTGAATATCGAGGTTCGTCCTTATAAGGTAACACTGCAGACATCTCTATCAGCAACTAACATAAATGAGACTTTGTGGTGTATGTAGAAACAGCACTCGCTAGCATAACAGCAGCTGCTGTCCCGTTAATGAGTTGTTGAGCATGACGTCACAGGAGATTTTTACTTCACCCGTACAAAGCATAATATTAGGCGCCTGAAGGTCACGAGATCACCATTCGTTTCGTAATTCAAAACTCCGTGCGATGAGATTAAATAAAAAAATTGTATTTTTTAGTTCACCCTTGCTTTAGGTAGGCTAATGCAGGAAATTTTAAAAAGAAAAATTTGATGTGCACTTCTTGAAGTTTTTTAATAAATCTGACAAATTCATTTCCTTTAGGGTTCATCCTCGAAGTTTACTTTTATGTAGAATGCAATTTCTGAGACTGGTAAAAAAATGTCAGTATGTATGGAAATTATGTACTGCCAGGATTTTTCTATATTTTATACAAATACTCAATAGAATCAAGTCATGGCATGACACTTTCAATTTATTCTAGACTATCTTTGTTTTATAGTCACATACAAATATTTCAACAGCTGGATGGCCTGGGTAGCCTATATGTTGTCATTAATTATGATAGATTTACAATGGCATTGTAAAATGACAATAAGACTTGAAAAGTAAATTTTTCTACATTAAAAATTGCAATAACAACTTATAGAATAGGCCAACTCAAAAAATGTAATAATTAAAATTGTTTGAGTAATGAGATTTTTCCAGTTTTTCCCATGTGGACAAAACTAAATACGGTATTTCCCAGGATGGTAAATACTAGTTTTTACCATGATATTTACCGGAGATAGGAAAATCATTGCCAACCCTGTTATTAACGTGCTATTAACTGTACCAATATGAAAAACGACCCTTGTACCATATAATAATAACCACCAGAGCATCTTTGGCGTTACTCAGGACTCACCACGTGACAAAACGACCCTTCACCAAAATGGATGTTTCTCATTTGATGTAGTAAAACTCTCTAAACTTAAATAGATGAATTTTCACTTCACCGCTCAGCAATCACTCGTGGCGTAGTGGTTAAGGTTGCTAGCTATGATGCTAGTGGTCCCATGGATATACCAGTCAATGCTAAAAATGTGCTGTTAGGAATAGGTCCCAAATAGGTAGATAGGGTGAAGAGGAGATGAGAGAAAGGGAGGATGGACAAGGAAAAGGAAGACAAGAAAGAAGGAATTTTTTTTCTGGATTCATCTTTTGCATACTAAGTTTAAATGGCATAGTAGTTCATATGATGCCGCTATATGTCTCACTATTCAGTCCCATTAGTGAGTAGGAATGGGGGGCTAGGATGCCACAAATTCTTCCGTCTTCCCTTAATTTTTTTGGGAAAAATAGTTTTAGTATTCGCACTAAGCCCCTCCCATCAGCTCAGTAACACAACCCACCTGGGAAGGAAAGGTTTAGGGTGGGGAAACAGTGAGACATCTAGTAGCCAGCATTTGAACTACTAGCAATGCCATCTATTATGCTAAATGTGAAAATGGGAAAAATTTTTTCCCCCTCCTTTCTCCCTTCACCTTCTCTTCACCCTACCTACCTATTTGCAACCTATTATTCCTTACCGTAAATATTATGCATCGACAAGTAGGCCTGCTCGAACACAGGACCACTAGCATTGGAACTAGTAGCCGTAACCACTACGCCAAGAGTGATTGCTGAGAGGTGAAGGGAAAATTCAGCTATTTAAGTTTAGAGATGCAATACATGAGAAATAGCCGTTTTGGTAAAAGGGTCATTTTTTTAATGCTAAAGAGGCTCTGGTGATTGTATCGTATTGTATTTTATTTTTGAGATGGTAGGCCCTACAATGGTCATTTTCTTAACATATAATTAGTGCATGTTAGTGCATAGTACAACAGTGAGCTGCAGTGACGGCACTGAGCAGGTTCGTAGTCAGGGTAAAGGCATGGCAAAACGGTCTATTATGCTGTGCACAGGTCCCCCTTCTACTCACCATCCAAATGGCTGGCCGCTTCCCTACCTAGCAGCATCCCAGTTTCACCTAGCCACCCGCCAACCGCTGCTCAACGCCAGTAATAATATTTCACATTAAAAAAAAAGACCCTTGCACCAAACATAATAGCCTATTTCACAATTATAAAAAACCTCGTATATACCAACAAAACATTTCACAATTATAAAAAACAAAATAATATTTCATAATAAAAAAGACCCTTGCACCATACATAATATTTCACAATTATATAAAACAACATAAAAAATGGCTTAACTGATGCAGGAAAATTCCCTTGCACCAACACTGCTCTTTTTATAACTAACAAAATATCTCAAAATTATAAAAATTGATTCTTGCCTTAAAACTCTTCTCATGTATGCTAGCCATCACAACACAAATATACCAGAGCTTCCTTCGCTGCTCAATGTTCTCTCGTGGCGTAATGGTTAAGGTTCCTAGCTATGGTGCTAGGGGTCTCGAGTTTGAATCCTGGTCGAACCTTGAAAATTTAAGGTTAGGAATAGGTATCAAATAGGTAGGTAGGGTGAAGAGGAGGTGAGAGGAAGAGAGGAAGGAGACTGGAAAGGAAGAGAAAAAGAGAAGGGAAAATGGAACATTATGCTGTGCACAAGTCCCCATTCCTGCTCCCTAATGGGACCCACCTGGAAAGTAGGGATTGTGGGTGGGGGAGACATCTAGCGGCGGCATTTGAACTACTAGCGATAATGTTAGCGCCATCTACATGTAAACTGATGAAACTGAAAAAAAATTAAATAATTTGTTTCTCCTTTATTTTCTTTTTCTCTTCCTTTCCCGTCTCCTCCTCTCTTCTTCTCACCTCTTCACCCTACAACCTATTTGAGACCTATTACTAACCGTAAATTTTGGATTGACTGGGATTCGAACTCGAGATCCCTAGTACTATAGCAAGGAGCCTTATCCATTACACCACGAGTGAACGTTGAGCAGTGAAGGAAGCTTTGGTATATTTTAGTTATGATAGCTTGCATACATGAGAAGAGTTTTAGTGCAAGAATAAGTTTATATAATTTTAGTTATAAAAAAAAAGCAGTGTTGGTGCAAGGGAATTTTCCTGCATCAAGCCGTATTTTATGTTATAATACGGTGTTTTTTATAATTTTGAAATATTATGTATGGTGCAAGGGTATTTTTTTTTTATTATGAAATGTTATTTTGTTTTTTATCATTGTGAAATATTCTGTTGGCATTGGCCTAGAGCCTATATGGGGTTTTTTATAATTGTGAAATATTATGTTTGGTGCAAGGGTCTTTTAGGTAGCCTAGATTTCAAAGAAAAATCTACCTATTGCAATCGATACCATGCCATGATTTTCGAAAAATTCTTTCATATCTTTACGTTTCATGCTTCCCTAAGTACGAAACCACCGCCCGTTCAAAAAAAAAAATTGTGATATTTATATATATATATATATCTTTACACGCTAGCGGCCGTAATTTTGAAGATATTTGAACCAAATTTTATTATGTTATTTCTAGGCACAATAGTTCGGACAAGTTCGTTAATGAGAAAAATTGGCCCAAGGGGTGGGTCAGGGGAGGGGTTGAAATTTTGAAAAGTTTATATCTCGGCCCCTATGAAGTATAGAAGGAAACTTCGTTTCAATAAATTAGAGTACTCCGTATGGAGTTTACAGTGACACCAACGATTCGGGGGTTTTGGGGGTACGAATGGGGGTGGGGGATGGAAATTCAAAATTTTTGAAACCACGTCTTGTGAGGTATCGTTGAAAAGCTCTTGATGAGTACTCTACAAATCAATAACTAGTTTCTTGATAGCTCTCATATAAGGCGAGATTTGAATGTTTGAAAAACAGTAACACTTAAAAATATACCTCAACCTGAAGGCCTGCCGAAAGGAATGTGTGAGGACCGATTAAGGATAAAATTACCATGTAATAGAGTTTGAAATATTAAAAATAATAGTTACACACTTTTAGAACAATAATGCATGGCAAAATAAAAAATAAAATATCAATTTAAAACATTAAAACAACTCTCTTTTTATAAAAAAGATTTCAGATTTATTTATATTTCATATGGTGCATGCATTGTACACTTTGATATTGCTTTCGAAATCTACCTCAGCCTGTAGGCCTGCCTACAGCCTAAAGGGATTTTTTTTATTGTGAAATAATATTACCAGTGTTGAGCAGCTGCTGGCGGGTGTGTAGGAGAAGATAGGGAAGCAGTCAGGCAGGGAAGCGGCCAGACAGGTGGGTAACGAGTGGAAGGGGACGTGTGCACGCCATAAAGTTCCAATTCGCCAAGGATAATAAAGGAGAAACAAATTATTTAATTTTTTCAGTTTCACCAAGTGACATGTAGATGGCGCTAATGTCGCCACTAGTTCTAATGCCAAGGCTAGATGTCTCCCCCACCCAAAACCCCTACTTTCCAGTCTGGTCCTGTTAGGGAGTGGGGGGACTCGTGCACGGCATAATATTCCTTTTTCCCAAAGGTGTGAACAAGAGTAGGTGGCCAGTGGAAGATGGGGAAGCAGGCCAGCGGGAAAGACTGGGCTGAGATTCGCTGCTGCAGGGCCTAAAACTATATTTCACCAATTTTTCTCTCATTTCACATTCTGCCTACTAGATGGCATTGCTGGTATTCAAATAGTGCAGCTACCCCTTCTTCCCAGGCAGGTCCTCTTAGTGAGTAGGAGTCGGGGGCTAAGGGGTATACCGGCTAGGGTGCCACAAGTATTTATTTTTCCTGGATAAAATTTAGATTAAGTCCTTCAACAATTTTCTATGTTCAAAAATTCACGTTGATGTGCTATGAACGGTGAAGATTCCCGAAGTTTTATTTAGAAGTGCCAAGACTAGCAATGGAGGCAACATCTGAAGTCACTGCTGCCAATATATGCACCAAAACCCCAGACATATGTTCTGCAGATGAGTGCAAGTCCCAAAATGTGAAACACATGTTACAACCATTGTTCATAGAATGCTGGGTTTTGAGCAGAAAATGAATTTCCAATCGTCTCCGTCACTTTGCTGAAGGAATTGGTAAGTGTATGTTGTGGGTGAATATTAACACTAGCACTATCATGGCGAATAATCAGGGAAATAAGTTAGAGATGGGTCATTCCATATTAAATCAACAAAAGGGCTTTGCCTCACCATTTTTGATTTTGATGAAATTTGGTAGATGATATGTACTGTTGTCCAAAGCACAGCACTTCCCTGTGAGGAATGCAAGGAATGTGACCATTGTGTGCGCAAGCAAGCCGGCGGCCAATAAGAATCTGCCTAGCCATCTGTGATGGTACCCCTCACTTCCTCCTTCTCCACCGGAGCAATATATCGCCTCTTGCCCCTCCAATCAGCAGTGCCCCCTGCAGGGAAGTTCTTTGCTTTGGACTACAGTACCAATCTTCTGAACCCCAAAACAAACCTTTTTGTACTTCTAAGAAATTTTACTCTTGAGATAAGTGCCTTGAGATAGGCACTTATTCTGTACACGAACAAGCAAAAAATTTGGCGAAACGGTAGAATTGGGCGTGCCAGAGTTTTTCTTCCACTGAATAATAAAAGACCCTTGCACCAAACATAATTTGTCACAACTATAAACAACAAAATATTTCATAATAAAAAAAAATACCTTTGCACCAAAAATCATATTTCACAATTACCGGTCTAGGAGTGGGAGTGAAAACTCGGGTGCGCCTGATTCTACAGTTTTCCCAAAAAATTAATTTTCTCATATTTTCTGAAAGCTGTAGAATTTTTATTTGAATCGGTAGGATGATCAGATCTGACTCATTGGAAAGCTTAAAGAATTGACTTTCATTTGTGCATACTAAATTAGATTTAAGTTAACTCTAAACAGAGGTTTTTGGGGCTCTAATATTCATTCATGAAAGTCTGTTGTTTTGCATAATTTTAGACATTAAAAAAACAATGAATGATTTGAAGTACCGGTAACAGGGCAATTTTTTTTTCCTGTTACACTTGTGTACGAGTACGTGAAGGAAGAAACCTGAGCTGTTACTGGTGGTCTTCTCTCTTCATGAAAGTTTAGACTGCAAGAAAGAAACATCGCCGAGTATCCCAATGTATCATGAAGTGAGGGAGCAAGCATGCTATTTAGGGCCGTTGAATTGTATAAGAGTAGATTCTTGTAAAATGAAGGGTTATTAAGAACGCAGGTGCTATGTATGAACTGCTATGCCCCCCTTCATCCTGTAGCAAAACAGGGGGAAAATATCAGATTTTCGTAACCAGTAAGTTACGTTACGAAATGACATTGCGCACAGATGCATTAGAACAGTTTCTTCACGTTGGAAATTGGCAGCGTGACCTAGGGTACACAATGCCAGCAATGTTGGCAGTAGTAAATCACGTCTCCAATCCAAAATGACGCATGCATGGTAAGTACAGAATTCGTAGAATGGGCAATTAATCTGTTTACATAAATAAATGATATAAACGTTCGTGTTACTTTTAAAATAATACAGATAAAAATGTTCATGATGTGGTGCAAGACAAATATAAGGTGCAATTTATGCTCCGCCCACTCGATATTCACATTTTCTTTCTCAGCGAAGCATGGCGACAAACTATCCTTGTATATTGTCGCCGACACTCCCGACCATACCAAGTATTAAAAATGCGAGTGTGCCCCTTGTACCAAATATTTGGCAAGATAACACTTTGCGACCCACCCGGCTCCCCTTTCCATCGCCCCGGTCGCCTTCTCCGCCAGGCAGGCTTCCCCTCCGCCTACCGCGCATCGTCCCGCGTGCATCTACCCCGCTGTTGCTCTTGCCGGCCGCTACTAAGCGCCGGTAATGCAGCTTCCTCTAATGATTGCCTTGCACTATACATAATATTTCACAATTTTTAAAAACGATTATAAAAAACAAAATAAAATATCACAAATTATAGAAAATGTCGAACAATTAAAAAAATTCCCTTGTACCAAACATCTCCCCTAATATTTCATGCCAACAGGATATTTCATAATTATATATATATAAAAAAATATAAATTTACATAATATTTCCCAATTTTAAAAAACGCCGTGTTAATTGATGCAGAAAAATTCCCTTGCACCAACACTACTCTTTTCATAACAAACAAACCATCTCAAAATTAGAAAACCAGATTCTTGCGTTAACACTCGCTAGCGCCAACTAAATTAGATAACTAAAATATACCGGAACTTCCTTCAGTGCTCAACTGTCCATCGTGGCGTAACGGATAAGTCTCTTGGCTACGATGCTAAGGGTCATGCGTTCGATCCAAAATTTACTGCTAGGAATAGGTCTCGAATAGGTAGGTAGGGTGAAGAGGAGGTGAGAGGAAAGAGACGGGAAAGGAAGAGAAGAAGAGAATAAAGGAGAAATAAATTATTTTTCTCTTTCCATTTCCTTACTAGATGTCGCCACCGTCGCTACTCTCCTAGTAGTTCTAATGCCGCCGCTAGGTTTAGAGAGTAGTGGTGGGGGGCTCGGGTGGGTCGCAATATGTTATTTTCCCAAATATTTAAACTGCGAGAGTGGCCCTTGTACCTAATATTAAAAATTCGAGTACCCCTTGTACCAAATATTAAAAATTCGAGAGTACCCACAGGTTTGCCTTGTACCCAATGGTTTATCAGCCTGCTTATCCTCGAAGAATTCGCTAGATCGTGGTATAAAAGAAAGTGCTTCGCTGGGGGTGGGTCAGGGCGGAATATATATCATGCGACGCTGCACCTTATATTTGGTTTTTCCCTGTAGGCCTTCCAAAAATTCTTGAAATAACTTACAGAAAAAGTGCAGAAAACAGAAAATTTTCGAAGGGACTTAATATAAACATAACAGAGCACATGACATAAGAATACTTATTAACTATACTGTACTTAGATACTTACTCCTCCCATCCACAGTTGACAATGAATCAGTCCAGTAGCCGACATTCTTGAACTCCGACAGTCACGCCGGCTAAAATTCCTTAAATGTGTAGATATAGCCTAAATTAATAATAATCTACAAGTGTATCTGCACTATGTCAAAATTTGATTATTTCAAATTTCAACGAATCTATCGAAAGGTCCTCTCTGTTTACAAATTTCAGTATACCCCACAACACTTCTTCTTCTTCTTCTTCTTCTTCTTCGTTCTTGTTTCTCGACTAGAGATGGGGAATATTTCTTGTAACTGTTACTTTGTAACTGTTACATGTATGTAACGGTAACGACCTGTTACAAAAAAACAAAAGTAACGGTTACCAAAGCTCCTCCTAGGATATCTTATTTTCGTCTCAACCAATGGCAGAACCAGAAAATACTGAAAGGAGGGACCGACACAGACGAAAGTTTGCTACTATTTGGGGTGTGGTGTATGGAATATCCCAAAAATGGGGGTCGGAGGTCCTCCCCGGGGATTTTGATTAAAAAACGAGGGAAAAACAGGTCGTCCCTTTAGCTCCTCCCACTCGTGACATCTACATGTGAACATAGGCGCCGACTTAGGGGGGGGGCGTATTAGTTGAGGCGCTGCGCTTCAAACCGGAAGGTCGCGGGTTCGATTCCCGATGAGGTCGTTGAGATTTTTCAATTGGGCCTAATCATTCTGGTGGCACTATGGCCCTGGGGTCGACTCAGCCTCTAACAGAAATGAGCAATCCTAGGGGTAAAGGCGGCCGGTGCTGTCAGCCACCATCTTCATGTGCCGAGTGTCCAAAATCTGGGAGCCTCACACTCCTCGAACCCTCTGGGCCTCCATGGCCTGTATAGGGATCACTTTACTTTACTATTCAATCCCTTTTCTCCTTTACCCTACCTATCTATTCCTATCCTTTAAATGTTCAACCTAAGGAGATTCGAACACGGGACCGCTATCATATTACCCACTACGCCATCGAATAATCATTACGATAAAAAGCGAAAATTCAACTACTTAAGTTTAGAGATCTGCATGAAATGCGGAGAATTGCATTTGTGTGAAGTGAAATAAATTCCCTTTAGGCAGGCCTACAGGCTGAGGTAGATTTCGAAGTGCTTTTGGTTTAATTTATTGTCACTGCGCAGTTCTCTTCTTCGTTAGCCTTGGCATGATAAACCCGCAATAATAACTGCAAAAAAGAGGAAAGACCACTTTTTCAAACATTCAAATCTCGCCTTATATGAGAGCTATCGAGAAACTAGTTATTGATTTGCAGAGTACTCATCAAGAGCTTTTCAACGATACCCCACAACACGTGGTTTCGAATTTCCATCCACCACCCCTACTCGTACCCCCAAATCCCCCGAATCGTTAGTGTCACTGAGAACTCCATAGGGAGTACTCTAATTTATTCCAACAAAGTTTCTCTATACATCACAGGGGCCAAGATATATTTATATATATTTTTTTTAATTTCAACCCCCTCCCACGACCCCCCCCTTGGGCCAATATTGCTCATTAACAATTGGGCCTAGAAACAACATAATAAAATTTGGTTCAAATATCTTCAAAATTACGGCCGCTAGCGTGTAAAGATATATAAATATTTATAGGAATTCTGTATGGTTTCTCCAAATTTCTCAGCAGCTCCTTTTCTCAGGGTTTTTTAATACTTTTATTTTTTTATTTTTATTTTATTTTTTTATTATTTTTTATATATTTTTTTATTTTTTGTATTATTTTTTAATTATTATTATTATTATTATTATTATTTTTATTATTATTATTATTTTTATTATTATTATTATTATTATTATTATTATTAATATTAGTTGTGTTGAGAAATTTGTGGGTGTCGAGCGAATGTAACTGGTCTGGAACAGAGTAACATAATTATCGAGAATTACACCAGTTACATTATTTTCACCTGCTCCAGTAACTCTGACCTGTTACTATTACTCTCACTGCTCCAGTTACTCGAACTGTTACTAATACTCTCACTGCTCCAGTAACGCGATCTGTTACTGGTACTCTCATCAGGGGCCGTATTCTGTAACTCCACCAACGCTCTCAACTACGATTACACCAATGTAACTAGAAAAAGTTATTCTGTAACTATTGGTGTCAAGTATCGATCTTGAAATCACACCAATATATTGCTGGAAATATTGGTGACACACCGACGGCTCCAAACCCCTCGGTGAGCTCAACAACAACTCGAAAGTACCAAAATATCGCAAAATTTGCAGAAATATCGACATATTTGTGATACAATGGCCGCTTATATCCTAATTGGGCGACTTCGTGATGGTGTCAATAGCTATATTTTCGTAATAACAGAGAAGGTACAGTATATATCCATTAATGAATAGATTCTTAGTATTTGTTAATATGTTTTTATCAATATAAAAACTAAATACATAATTTTATTTTGCAACAAGCATGTTTGAGGTTATGTTTGCATAATTGCACATAATATTAATTATTTTACTTTATCTTGTTTCAGATTTGGAATTGTAATCCATGTGATCTGCATTAAAGAGTGGACAACATAATATGCACCAATAATAAGCTTAACGAACACTTATGGGTGTCACCTCTATGTAGGCCTAAATTTTTTAATGTAGTGTAAAATTTTGTTCAGTTCATTCGAAAGAACAGTGCACAAGTAGGTCATTTGCAATTGAGAAAAACATCCCACTCAAGCAATGCTTCAAGTAGTGAGATGTTGTTGGCTTTTTGTAATTTTCAGGAAATAATGACGAAGACTGTGCTTATTAGAAAGTGCCATGAACTCATGATACATATTTTTTTGTACCAAAGTTTACTTTGGAAGTGTGTGTGTACTATATCACTCAGCAAAATATGATGTAAATTGTCCTTACTTTTAAATATACTGGTAGCCTATATAGAGTTTACTAGTTACAAAACTTTTCACACTTAGAGAAGCATCTGTTTTTAACTGCACAAAAAATATGCCTCCCTGCCAATGTAGCCTATTGTAATTGAAAATATTATTTAAATCTAGCTACAATATTGGCTGTTACCAATTTTTTGTCTAATTTAAACCATCTATTTTATTCCCTCTCATTCCTTTTATAATAATATGAGCTATATTGTATCTCGTGATTTTCCGTCAAGTGGGTGTGGCTTATACTATGTAAGTTGAAATGCATGTTGAATTTTCAGAGCCATTTTCCCATAACTTGATATTTTCAAAACAAAAGGCACAATATCTCTTAAAGTAATGGTCCAAATTGCATGAAACTTTGCACACCCATAGTTTTTTGTGTTTTCTAGAGGATAAACCTAAATAATCTGATGTATTTGCAACACAAGATTATTTCACTTGTGAACATGATGTGAAAAAATTCGTAATAATTTTATATTGAAATTTTAAAATGCCTGAAAATTGTATCAGGCATACCACAGTATAAATTGATGGTTTATCCTCGAGATTATAGTGTCAGCTGTGAATAAAAAAAAATATTACACCAATCAGATTGACTTTTGCATGAAATCATGTTACTTAGGCTTAATCGCATGCTGGAAAATAAAAATAAAATAATCTTCTAATATCAACCTTCATATTTGTGACACTGTAATAATTTTTGTGCTCATTTCAACCCCCAAATGTATACTTCTAATGTCCAAAATTTCATTTTATTATTGCAAATAGTGTTGAAGATATCGAACAGTTACTGCAATGCCTGCTTGGGCATGGCCTCTTGGTGTATGAGCCCCTTAAGACACTTTTTCAGTGATATTATGGTGTTATTTAAATTAATATATAATTATGAACAACTATGAGGCCAATTGTAATGTTTCAAAGTACTGTGTAAATTAAATACTAATGAATTCATTTTAAGTTAACCTAAAACGCAATTAATTTATTTCAAGGGTTTTATAAATGTCATAAAAGCAGTAGGCAAGATAAGATACTCTTATTTGCTTAAACTTTACTATTTGCTTTATCTATATAAAAATAATTTTATAATTGGCTTGTGTTCTATAAATTAAGTAAAAACTCCTACTGAATTTTTTTTTTTACTTTCTCTGCCTGTACCATAGGTAATACAGATAAAGGAAGTATTGTTTTCGACCCCAACTTTGAAGTTGAGTTTTTAGCCCAAATACACATTTTGAGGTATTCTGAATCCCCAAATACTATTTTCGGAAACATGTCTGTGTGGTAGTGTGTCAACAGCCTAGCTCCAGAATGGAAAATCGTAAGAATTTTTTTTTGTATTTGGGTTGGGTACCTTCTGAAGATGTGACACAAGGATTGGCGACAAGTTTCTCTTATTTTTAAAGGGACTTTACATGAAAAAATGTTAGTTTTTCGCGATTTTATCGATTTGTTTAAATTTTGCACATGGGTTGCTTATAAGTTACTTGGACTTAAAACTTTATTTGAAACTTTTTTCGAAGAAATTCTCTTTAGGGTAGTTATAAGCCACCCACTCTGAATACGTGCTAAAAGTTTTATTTGAAATATTTTTTCGAAGAAAATCTCTAAAGTGTAGTCTTTATCAGAATGTGAAGTGAGAAAAATGTATTGTGCATGCTTAAAGTAAAGAAAGTTATGAGAGTACAATAAATATATTTTATTTGGGTTGTGTATCCTTCGGGGATGTGATGTGTTAAGGACATTCTCTTTATTTATACAACCAATTTACATTACAAGAATGTCATACACAATAATTATATTATACTGAGAGACTAACTTTTATTTGAACAGAGATTGGAAAGTTCATTCCTTTCACTGAGTATGAATCCAGCAACATTTTGTTAAAATGAGTATTCTGAAAAGGGCTACATCTTACTTTCTGTTAATCGTTAAAATGAATACTTTCACACAAACAAGGTGAGTTGTAATGGAAATATATAACTACTTCGAGATTGCATATTTTTTTATAATCATAATTTAAATCAGACATTGGCAAACTATTGCGGAATTTGCTAATTGGATTCCCCGAGATACCCTCCTTATTATATATATATATATATATATATACATATATATATGACAGTAAACATTACTAAAAACCATTGGCATTTTGCGAATTTCTCCTATTATTATAAATCCGCCTTTTCCCCCTATAAGCGTCTTGCAACATGACAGTACGTGTAATATAAACGCCCACTTTCAAAATATATACATGAAATTAAACTCCCGCCCAGTTTGGAAATTATGAAATCACATTCCCGCACTCCATCAGCCAATGATATTCATTGCAGTTTGTTAAGACAGATTTCTCATAGCTACTTTCATTGCCAACATTCACGAAAATTCACAAAGTTATTGGTGGGCCTCAACAACGGTTCTCCAGATACCAACAGGGAGTTACAGAATCGCTCACGCTCTGGCCGTTGGTATCTTGCTGTCGGTTGTTGAGCTCTCAACAACACCAATGCGTTGGTGACGAAAGTTACAGAATACCGCCCCTGCTCCAGCTACCTGGGGCGGTATTCTGTAACTTTCGTCACCAACGCATTGGTGTTGTTGAGAGCTCAACAACCGACAGCAAGATACCAACGGCCAGAGCGTGAGCGATTCTGTAACTCCCTGTTGGTATCTGGAGAACCGTTGTTGAGGCCCACCAATAACTTTGTGAATTTTCGTGAATGTTGGCAATGAAAGTAGCTATGAGAAATCTGTCTTAACAAACTGCAATGAATATCATTGGCTGATGGAGTGCGGGAATGTGATTTCATAATTTCCAAACTGGGCGGGAGTTTAATTTCATGTATATATTTTGAAAGTGGGCGTTTATATTACACGTACTGTCATGTTGCAAGACGCTTATAGGGGGAAAAGGCGGATTTATAATAATAGGAGAAATTCGCAAAATGCCAATGGTTTTTAGTAATGTTTACTGCCATATATATATATATATATATATATATATATATATATATATATATATATATATATATATATATATATATATATAATAAGGAGGGTATCTCGGGGAATCCAATTAGCAAATTCCGCAATAGTTTGCCAATGTCTGATTTAAATTATGATTATAAAAAAATATGCAATCTCGAAGTAGTTATATATTTCCATTACAACTCACCTTGTTTGTGTGAAAGTATTCATTTTAACGATTAACAGAAAGTAAGATGTAGCCCTTTTCAGAATACTCATTTTAACAAAATGTTGCTGGATTCATACTCAGTGAAAGGAATGAACTTTCCAATCTCTGTTCAAATAAAAGTTAGTCTCTCAGTATAATATAATTATTGTGTATGACATTCTTGTAATGTAAATTGGTTGTATAAATAAAGAGAATGTCCTTAACACATCACATCCCCGAAGGATACACAACCCAAATAAAATATATTTATTGTACTCTCATAACTTTCTTTACTTTAAGCATGCACAATACATTTTTCTCACTTCACATTCTGATAAAGACTACACTTTAGAGATTTTCTTCGAAAAAATATTTCAAATAAAACTTTTAGCACGTATTCAGAGTGGGTGGCTTATAACTACCCTAAAGAGAATTTCTTCGAAAAAAGTTTCAAATAAAGTTTTAAGTCCAAGTAACTTATAAGCAACCCATGTGCAAAATTTAAACAAATCGATAAAATCGCGAAAAACGAACATTTTTTCATGTAAAGTCCCTTTAAAAATAAGAGAAACTTGTCGCCAATCCTTGTGTCACATCTTCAGAAGGTACCCAACCCAAATACAAAAAAAAAATTCTTACGATTTTCCATTCTGGAGCTAGGCTGTTGACACACTACCACACAGACATGTTTCCGAAAATAGTATTTGGGGATTCAGAATACCTCAAAATGTGTATTTGGGCTAAAAACTCAACTTCAAAGTTGGGGTCGAAAACAATACTTCCTTTATCTGTATTACCTATGGTACAGGCAGAGAAAGTAAAAAAAAAATTCAGTAGGAGTTTTTACTTAATTTATAGAACACAAGCCAATTATAAAATTATTTTTATATAGATAAAGCAAATAGTAAAGTTTAAGCAAATAAGAGTATCTTATCTTGCCTACTGCTTTTATGACATTTATAAAACCCTTGAAATAAATTAATTGCGTTTTAGGTTAACTTAAAAAGAATTCATTAGTATTTAATTTACACAGTACTTTGAAACATTACAATTGGCCTCATAGTTGTTCATAATTATATATTAATTTAAATAACACCATAATATCACTGAAAAAGTGTCTTAAGGGGCTCATACACCAAGAGACCATGCCCAAGCAGGTATTGCAGTAACTGTTCGATATCTTCAACACTATTTGCAATAATAAAATGAAATTTTGGACATTAGAAGTATACATTTGGGGGTTGAAATGAGCACAACAATTATTACAGTGTCAAAAATATGAAGGTTGATATTAGAAAATTATTTTATTTTTCAGCATGCGATTAAGCCTAAGTAACATGATTTCATGCAAAAGTCAATCTGATTGGTGTAATATTTTTTTTATTCACAGCTGACACTATAATCTCGAGGATAAACCATCAATTTATACTGTGGTATGCCTGATACAATTTTCAGGCATTTTAAAATTTCAATATAAAATTATTACGAATTTTTTCACATCATGTTCACAAGTGAAATAATCTTGTGTTGCAAATACATCAGATTATTTAGGTTTATCCTCTAGAACACACAAAAAACTATGGGTGTGCAAAGTTTCATGCAATTTGGACCATTACTTTAAGAGATATTGTGCCTTTTGTGTTGAAAATATCAAGTTATGGGAAAATGGCTCTGAAAATTCAACATGCATTTCAACTTACATAGTATAAGCCACACCCACTTGACGGAAAATCACGAGATACAATATAGCTCATATTATTATAAAAGGAATTAGAGGGAATAAAATAGATGGTTTAAATTAGACAAAAAATTGGTAAAGCCAATATTGTAGCTAGATTTAAATAATATTTTCAATTACAATAGGCTACATTGGCAGGGAGGCATATTTTTTGTGCAGTTAAAAACAGATGCTTCTCTAAGTGTGAAAAGTTTTATAAACTAGTAAACGCTATATAGGCTACCAGTATATTTAAAAGTAAGGACAATGTACATCATATTTTGCTGAGTGATATAGTACACACACACTTACAAAGTAAACTTTGGTACAAAAAAACTATTATATGTATCATGAGTTCATGGCACTTTGCTCAGTTCTAATAAGCACAGTCTTCGTCATTATTTCCTGAAAATTACAAAAAGCCAACAACATCTCACTACTTGAAGCATTGCTTGAGTGGGATGTTTTTCTCAATTGCAAATGACCTACTTGTGCACTGTTCTTTCGAATGAACTGAACAAAATTTTACACTACATTAAAAAATTTAGGCCTACATAGAGGTGACACCCATAAGTGTTCGTTAAGCTTATTATTGGTGCATATTATGTTGTCCACTCTTTAATGCAGATCACATGGATTACAATTCCAAATCTGAAACAAGATAAAGTAAAATAATTAATATTATGTGCAATTATGCAAACATAACCTCAAACATGCTTGTTGCAAAATAAAATGATGTATTTAGTTTTTATATTGATAAAAACATATTAACAAATACTAAGAATCTATTCATTAATGGATATATACTGTACCTTCTCTGTTATTACGAAAATATAGCTATTGACACCATCACGAAGTCGCCCAATTAGGATATAAGCGGCCATTGTATCACAAATATGTCGATATTTCTGCAAATTTTGCGATATTTTGGTACTTTCGAGTTGTTGTTGAGCTCACCGAGGAGTTTGGAGCCGTCGGTGTGTCACCAATATTTCCAGCAATATATTGGTGTGATTTCAAGATCGATACTTGACACCAATAGTTACAGAATAACTTTTTCTAGTTACATTGGTGTAATCGTAGTTGAGAGCGTTGGTGGAGTTACAGAATACGGCCCCTGACCTGTTACTGTTATCTCTCCTGTTCCAGCTACCCTGACCTGTTACTAATACTTTCACCTGTTACTGTTACTTCCCCTGTTACTGTTACTTCCACCTGTTACTGTTACTTCCACCTGTTACAGTTAATTCTAATATTTCTGTTACAAGTGTTTTATCCGTGACTTTCGTCTCGTTCCGTTACATCTGTTATTTCCAATATTTGAAAACAAATTAATTAAAAAAAATAAAAAATAACAAAAAATATTTTTATTAAATAAAAAATAACAAAAATAAATAATAAAAAATAATTTAAAACATGTAATTTTAATGTTTGCCCACTTCCAGATGAGCTAGAAACTTTAAATTTGGTACACACATAGCTTTTAGGCTCTAAACCACAGGAAAATTCCAAAAAGTAATTTTTAAAATTTTTAGTCCTAAAACCTCCGAAAAAGGGCTCGCTCACTGAAATCAATGTTTGCCCACTTCCAGAAGAGCTAGAAACTAGAAATTTGGTACACATATAGCTTTTAGGCTGTAAACCACAGGAAAATTCCAAAAAAGTATTTTTTTTTACTTTTAGCCCTAAAACCCCCCGAAAAAGGGCTCGCTCACTGACATTAATGTTTTATTACTTCGAGATGAGCTAGAAACTTGAAATTTGGTACACCTATAGCTATTAGGCTGTAAACCACAGGAAAATTCCAAAATGTATTTTTTTAAATTTTCATCTCTAAGAACTCTCGAAAAAGTCTCGATCACTGACATTAATGTTTTTTTCACTTAGAGATGAGCTAGAAACTAGAAATTTGGTACACACATAGCTTTTAGGCTCTAAACCACAGGAAAATTCCAAAAAGTAATTTTTAAAATTTTTAGTCCTAAAACCTCCGAAAAAGGGCTCGCTCACTGAAATCAATGTTTGCCCACTTCCAGAAGAGCTAGAAACTAGAAATTTGGTACACATATAGCTTTTAGGCTGTAAACCACAGGAAAATTCCAAAAAAGTATTTTTTTTTTACTTTTAGCCCTAAAACCCCCCGAAAAAGGGCTCGGTCACTGACATTAATGTTTTATTACTTCGAGATGAGCTAGAAACTTGAAATTTGGTACACCTATAGCTATTAGGCTGTAAACCACAGGAAAATTCCAAAATGTATTTTTTTAAATTTTCATCTCTAAGAACTCTCGAAAAAGTCTCGATCACTGACATTAATGTTTTTTTCACTTAGAGATGAGCTAGAAACTAGAAATTTGGTACACACATAGCTTTTAGGCTCTAAACCACAGGAAAATTCCAAAAAGTAATTTTTAAAATTTTTAGTCCTAAAACCTCCGAAAAAGGGCTCGCTCACTGAAATCAATGTTTGCCCACTTCCAGAAGAGCTAGACACTAGAAATTTGGCACACATATATACCTTTTAGGCTGTAAACCACAGGAAGATTCTAAAAAGTATTTTTTTTACTTTTAGCCCTAAAACCCTCCGAATAGGGCTCGCTCACTGACATTAATGTTTCCCCACTTCCACATGAGCTAGAAACTTTAAATTTGGTACACATATTTAGGCTGTAAACCACAGGAAAAGTCCAAAAAGATTTTTTTATTATTATTAGCCCTAAAACCCCCCGAAAAAGGGCTCGCTCACTGACATTAATGTTTCCCCACTTCCAGATGAGCTAGAAACTTTAAATTTGGTTCACACATAGCTTTTAAGCTCTAAACCACAGGAAAATTTCAAAAAGTAATTTTTAAAATTCATAGTCTTAAAAACCTCCGAAAAAGGGCTCGCTCACTGAAATTAATGTTTGCCCACTTCCAGAAGAGCTAGACACTAGAAATTTGGTACACATATATCTTTTAGGCTGTAAACCGCAGGAAAATTCCAAAAAGTAATTGTTTTACTTTTAGAATAGACCTAAAACCCGCCGAAAAAGGGCTCACTCACTGACATTAATGTTTTTTTCACTTCGAGATGAGCTAGAAACTAGAAATTTGGTACACATATAGCTATTAGGCTGTAAACCACAGGAAAATGCCAAAATGTTTTTTTTTATCTCTAAGAACTCCGGAAAAAGGGCCCACTTTCAGAAGAACTAGAAACTAGAAATTTGGTACACATATAGCTTTTAGGCTGTAAACCACAGGAAAATTCCCAAAAGTACTTTTTTTTTTACTTTTAGCCCTAAAACCCCTCGAATAGGGCTGGCTCACTGACATTATGTTTCCCCACTTCCAGATGAGCTAGAAACTTGAAATTTGGTACACATATAACTTTTAGGTTGTAAACTTCAGGAAAATTCAAAAAAAGTTTTTTTTTTTTTTACTCTTAACCCTAACACCCCCCGAAAAAGTGCTAGCTCACTGGCATTAATGTTTTTTCACTTCGAGATGAGCTAGAAACTTGAAATTTGGTACACATATAGCTATTAGGCTGTAAACCACAGGAAAATTCCAAAATGTATATTTTTAATTTTTATCTCTAAGTACTCCCGAAAAATGGGCTCGCTTACTGACATTAATGTTTGCACACTCCCAGATGAGCTAGAAACTAGAAATTTGGTACACATATCTTTTAGGCTGTAATCTACAGGAAAATTCCAAAACGTTTATTTTCATGTCGATTTTAGATGTTTTTTACATCGATGGAAAACAACTGATTTTTTGCTACATTGATGTTTCTCCCCTACATCGATGTTTTTGTAACAAAAAGAAGATTAATAGCCTACCTTGGTTCTACAATATAATTTTATTTACAGGGGCTGAATTTCCCAAAACATTGATTTTTTACATAGGTTGTTTTCATGGAAATACTTTTGTTTATTTATGAAATTTGCCTAATTTTCTGATACCATGGCATTTTTTAAAATCATACATAGATTTTTTTCTAAATACATCGATGACTTAAGATCGATATTATCATCATATCGATGGTTATCTCCGATTTTAACCTCGATATTTTAACTATCGATTCTCTTTCCTAATTGAAAGGTTAATTTTACAACGGTTATTTGATTTCGGGGGGTTCCTCCCTTGAGCCCCAGCCTTGGCTACGTCCCTAACGGGGGCGGGGAGATAAAAGGGTATTCCCCATCAAGTGGGAAGTGATCTGGCCATTAACTACGTAATATAAAAAAAAGTAACAGGTAACGGTTATAAATAACAGTTACTTTCGTGTAACTGGAACAGTAGCGTAACTGTTCCAAAAAAAGTAACTGATTCCCATCTCTATTCTCGACGCCTCCGCCGGTCTGAAAGACTGGCCACCGCGTCCCGCCCCGGTAGTATACTCTCCGTAACACCAACACTGATGCTACTGACAGTCTTATATGGGTGGTGTAGGGGTCGGATTTTTGTGATGTAGAGGGAAAGGTTAAATTTTCATTTTGGTTTTTGTGATGTATCGGAAAAGGGCTTTAGTAATTGGAATGGATCGAGATAGAAATAAATTAGCCATAAGTATTGGTCCAGGGGGATGAAATTGATATATCGTTTTTATGAGGGCGTCGGAGTGTGGTTTGGTAAGCTGGCATCCAAAAAATTGATGGTCGGTTGTTCCTCGCATGCCGCACCCACAGAGGGGGGAAAAATCCGAATGAATATGTTGCAAATATACCGGCACTTGGGCAGTGCGAAATTTCAATCTGTAATAATAAGTGAAAGCTGGGATCGGGGTGCGGGATTTCCGTCTTAAAAATTTGCGTATTGCAATTATTTTCTTTCGGTCAGATTCCTGCTCCGGGGTGACCGCAGATTCTCGAGTTTTATATTGTTCCATGAAATCCAAAGCTATGTCGGTAGGTGGGGTAAGAAAATTGTCGGCAACTGCTTGTCTGTCTACGGACATTTTTGCAAGGCTATCTACCGTTTCATTGCCGGGAATCCCTGCGTGAGATGGTACCCACACTAAGTTGACCCGTCGGTTCTTCTGATGTAAGGTGTGTAAAAGCGATCTGGTAAAAATTGCGTAAATGTTGTCAGATGTCGGGAAAATTCGGCTTTGCGTGTGTAGTACCGCTTGATTGTCCGTAAAAATGGTCACTTGTGGGATATTTTGTCGGTTAGAGTCTTTGAGAGCTAAGTATAATCCTATGGTTTCTGCTGTATAAATAGACGTTTGTCGATGTAATTTCACTGTATGTCCGTATTGGGATGTGTCATTGTAAAAAGCTGCTCCAGTATTGTCCGTGGTCTTAGACCCGTCCGTAAAGTAGATTTGGTGTCGGCGGTCAATTGTCCGTTGTGTAACATACTGACTATAAGTTCGTATCGGATCTTCCGTGGACTGTCTAAACGTGAGATGATCAATATGTATGTTTGCTGGAAGAGGAAGTCGGTCCATAAGATACGTGGGATGTACTGGTGTAGCGTAGGCATTATTGCATTGTTTGAACTTTTGTACGACCGCAGCTAATTGTTCCATTGGCAACTCCTTTGGTCGTGGATGAGTGCTTGTGAGTTGATGTAGGTATTGGAGCTTATGTAACAGTGGATTTTTTGTGTGGAGCATCAGATGCGCCGCGTAGGTGATTGATTTCTCCTCACGTCGTCTTCCTGGTGAAAAATAAGGGAATTCCCTTTGCATGTCGGCCATGGCCGGAAAACCATTGATGCGAAAAATCGTTTTAAAAATCTTGTAAATAACTGAACGATAGCTCCGTACCACTTGTGCCGTAAGCGGATGGAAGGCCAGCACTCCATACTCTATGCGGGATATGAACAGAGGGACGATTAAGTCGAGGAGTATTGTTGGGTCTGCGCCCCAGTTTTTCCCCGCTATTGCTTTTAAGAGTCTGACGCGATTGTTACAGGTCTGCAATTTTCGTTTAAAGTGCGCCGCGAAATTTAAACGGGCGTCCATTAGAATTCCAAGGAAAATAGCTGTGCGTGAAGATGGAACGTTTTGATGGCCTATAGTAATGGAATAACGTTTAGAGGTAGTTCCGGGGCGGAAGATTTGAAACTGTGTTTTATTTAAATTAATGAACAAACCTAAGTCGTTGAGAGCAAGTATACATTGTTGCGCGGACTGACCGAATTGTTCCAAGTCTAGGTGTAGTCTGTTGGGCTGTATTGTACGATATATACATATATCATCCGCGTACTGTAGACTCCGAAGGGGCACATTTGTCTGTGTGATAATGTCCTGTACATATAAGTTGTATAATATAGGACTCAAGGACGAGCCTTGCGGTAGTCCAGAGTATGTCCGTCGTGAGTCAAAATTATTATATTTTTTCGGTAGTCGTATCGACCGAGACTGAAAAAGGTTATAAATTATCTGTAAAAAAATAGGCGGAAAATCGTATCGAGCTAGTCTATGAATTAGTAAGGGGATGTGAACAGAGTCATAGGCATGTGTGATTTCTAGATATAGGGCAGCTACGTATTGTTTTTTGAAAAAAGCGATGGCCACGTCCGTGGTCAAGACATATATGTTGAATTCTGCATTATAGTGCCTACGGAAACCGAATTGCGTCTTGGGCCAGAGGTTATTGCGTTCAAGATAGAAAGTAAGTCGGTCCGTGAGGATTTTTTCAAATGTTTTACGTAGCGTCGGTAATAGAGTTATCGGTCTGTAGTCAGTGGCTTTTTGTCCTGTTGTATTGGGTTTTTGGATGGGCGTGACAATCGTTTCGTGCCACGTGTCCGGTACCTGCCTTGACCATAATATTTGGGTATAGGCTTTCGCCAATTGGTCAACAAAAATATGTGGGAGACCTCGTAACATTTCGTAGGAAATATCATCCAGTCCAGGGGCTGAGGCCTTGGATTTCGCCTGCCATATCTGTCTAATTTCGTCTGGGTGAAATGCCCGTAACAATGGATGGTGTGGGTGCGTGTCTACAGGTGGAAAAGGAAGGTCAGGACCTTTCACGGTCGCTGGCGCCACCATGTCTAAAAAGTCTCGTTGTAGGTTTAGATTACATGATATAGGAGTCAAAGTCCGTGCGTCAGGGCGTCTTTTAAACCATGCTATTTTCTTCCAGATATGTGATGTGGGGGTGTCTGGATTAATTCCGGAGCAAAATTTTTTCCACGCGTTTCGTTTCGTTGTGAGCAATATACGTTTGGTGTTGGCTTCTTGCCGTTTATATTGAATGTAGTTTTCCATTGTTGAGCGGAGGCGATACGAATGCAGTAGTTTTCGGCGTGCGTTCACCGCAGCGGCGCATGTTTTATTCCACCACACCGGTTGATGGGGGGCTAGCGGAACTTGAATGGTGTGGGGGTGATGTGTTTCTATGTAGTCGGTGAGGATGTTCTCTAGTTTCTTGTAGTCTACGTTCTCGTCGTCCGTCTGCTGTAAACTATTTGACACCTCTTGTTGTAGTCTATTCTTGTCTAGTTTTCCCGTCCTCGTCTGTGTGAATAATGTCGACCAAACGTTACTAGGATGTCGAATGGTCAGGATTAAGGGAAAATGATCGCTACCACATGTGTCCGGAATTTTACTACAATGCGCATATGGTAAGAGTTTGTCGGAGATTATTAGGAGATCTGGTGTGGTGTCTCGTTGTTGTGTGTTTCCCATTCGCGTCGTCATATGAGTATTGAGGATATGCCAATTACGGCTGTTGCATAGCAAAATGAGGGGGTGCTGATGAAGTCGCCACTCGAATGGCGGGGGAAAATTAGGAATATTGAAATCACCACAAATGATTGTTTCGTATCCCGGTAGGGTAGGCAGCATAGTACTCCAATGATCCGTCGAAATCGGTGTCCTGTCTGAATTATATATAACGAAGAGGGAGAGGTTATGAAAAGTGAGGTGAATCATTTCCATGTATGGTAGTGGTTTAAGGTGCGTAGAATAAGATTCTATAGATATCATGGAATGAACAAAAATGATTACACCTCCACCATGGGCGTTTCTATCCTGCCGAATATGGTTGTATCCGGGTAAAGAGAAAGAACAGTCGGGGTATAGATGGGATTCTGTAATGAGGATCAGATGGAAAGATTGAATTCGAATCAGTTGGGGTAATTCTGTGTTTTTGCGTGGGAGACTGCGGGAATTCCAGTAGAGTATTTTGAGATCTCTACCTTTGGTCATGCAGAAATTAGAAAAAAATGGCTTTGAGATAGTTTTTTACGTCTTCGATGACTGGGCGGGACTCGTCAGGTACTTCGCTTAGCATAGTCGTTAAAGCCGTCCTCATGACAGAACGGAAACGTTGTAACTGTTCGGAGTCTGAAGCTGGAGGGACGGTTGGTATTCTTCGTAATGGTGGAGGGTGTGGGAGACCCGCTGTAGTGATCGGCCTCTGTGGATTTTGTACGACATTTTCGTTGGGTATGACTGTCCGTGTCTGATGAGGAGGTGGCCTTCCGTCCGGACAGATTAGCAGTTTTTTGTGAGCCACTTGGTTGACTTCTGCCTGACCATCCAGCGTGTTCCGTTTCTCAACGCTTTTACACCGGACCGGTGGCAAACGATGACGTCACGCTGCAGCGGAATTGGAACAAAACTGCTGGATTTATGCTGCCATCAATGGCGACTAAATTACTAGTGATTCTAATATTTTCTTACAGGAAGCATTGGTGTATTATGGTTTCAAACAAATAGAATTTACATTATTATTGACATAGCTAAAAGTCTTCCCATTTAGTAATAACTGAAAATATCCCCCCTTTGCCGTACTAGTCACGTCTAACCTAAAACTTTCGGAAGAATGTCTCCATATAAAACCCAAACACAACTGACAAGTGTCACAATTTTTAATATAACACGTTTTTGCAGCTAGGGTTTCTTAAATAGCGAATACCATATCAAATTAAATCAGGTAGGATAATATAATTGCTGGTCAGTAATTTTAAACATACCATCCAGTTATAGACAGCGAGTTCTTATAATCTGAAGAGAATATACATAAGTTAACCTACTTCTTCTAATATTGTTTTTATGCCTATACTCGTTACCTTTCTTCCTAAACATTTTGGAGTTTTATTGTTCCTATGCATCTATCATTAAGCTATACATACAATAATAATAATAATAATTTTATTTTATATATATATGTCAAGTCAAGTGACAGCATGGACACCGGGCAGGATTGAGTGAAGCCCATCGTCTGCTAATTCCCCCGCAGTTTTACGTGAGCCAATCAGATTCATTGGTGGATTCTCGCACCATATCCACGGGCCGGTGGAACCGATGCCAAAGCGCTGTGGAAACTGGTGGCACCGATGACGTCATTACTTAGCTTTGGAACAAAAATGCTGCCAGCGCTTGCACAGCGTTGAGAAACGGAACACGCTGATCTTGTCCTTTTCTTTTGGTCGACTGCGCTGGCGCCTGTTGGCTGGCAGCCGGCTCAGGAGCGCTCCGTGGTAGGTTTATTGTCGGTTGTGGAGGTGACTTGGACCTCTGGTCGAGCAGCGGGAAAGCATTGCCTGTACGGAAAATCTGCCTTGTTTTTTCTTGTAGGATCTGGGCATAAGAGGATGTGCCTACAGCAATTTGTCGAGCCTCATATCTGGAGACTGGGAGGGTAGAAAGTTTTTCCGAGATCGCTGTCTCCAGTTTATAAGCAGGGCAGTGTTGGAGGTCAGTAGTGCGGTGTTGTCCTTTACAATTTAAGCATTTGTGTACGTCTAGTGTGCAAGGACCGTCATGACGGTCTAGCCCACAGGTGATGCATTTTGGGAGTGACCTACAGAATTTCTCTCTATGGTTGAGTTTGCCACATTTGCGGCATAACGAGGGTCGTTCCTTATAGGGTTCAACCTTACACCTTTGGTGGTATAGGTACACATATGGCGGCAGGCATTGGCTTCGAAAAGTTAACTTAACAGTTTCCGTAGGTTCATATGTAACTACCCCTTGGTCATCACGCTGTCGCCGATTAAACCGGTAGACATTGGTAATTTTATATCGTTCTGTTACAAGAGTGTCCTGAGTAATTTCTTCAGCAGTAACACCGAGGTCCACACCTCGAATGACTCCGGATACAAACAGGTTGTACTGCGGGATGAAAGATTCTGTGCCATGTAGCGCATCAAAATTGGATTCTAAGAAATGATTGGCCGCACTATATGTCTGGAAATGTACGTCGAGTTGTGATTTGTGTACTTTATCTATGCGACTAACTTCATAGTTTTGCTTAAAAAACCATTTCCCCACTTTCATAGGGTGAAGGAGGCCTAGTGCCTGACTGGGATGTTTTACAGTAACAAAATAAGGACCTATATCTGAGGAAATGTATTTCCGTTTGATGCGAGTCTTCGCGTCCGTCCCCATTTTTGGTTTCGTTGAGTCGTTGTGTGCTTCAGGAGCTAGAACATTGGTTAGGTTAGTAGGATTGGGAGTGTTTGTTTCCACTACTGGATCCTGATGCAATGTGGAAACCCCTGCCATTTCCGTGTCGTTAACTTCCATGTCTTGGTGGTGATGTGTTGTAAGAGGCTCCACCCCTTCCTCCATCTTGAGTTGATCGTTTGCTATATATGTCTGAGAACTGTCACTTGTCACCCAACGCGGGACGACACCACGATATAAGGAAACAAAAACTGTATTCACTATGCAGTAATTTGAAGATTGTAAGAAACGGCACTAATCAGACGAGTTGTCCGTAATGCAGTAGGATACTCGGCGCACAAACTACCTTCACACGAAAAACCACACTTGATTCTTTTCAAACATCCACACTGTATGAAAGAGAAAGTGCAACTGCCCACAACACTGACGAGAGCCCCGAGAGTCGAGACGCCGTTCTAACAGTGGCCCACTGTAGCCAATATAATACAAATAAAACTACAGAAGTAGCCAAAATGATATGTTACAAACCGAAAAATGCGTCCATATATCTGAGAGTACAACCATATTAAAGTTCGTATTGCACAAATCAAAGTGGTTAATAAATAAACAATCGAAACCTGGCTATGATTTGTGAATCGTGATGTGGTGATATTGTGAAAGGTCGAACATCGGTCTTGTCCCAATTTGCTTCGACCTCGATATCTCGGTTATACCTTGATCCAAATCATTGAGCTCTATTCATGGGAACCTTTCTGTCACCGACTCCCGATAGGTGGCAGCAGGGTCAAAAGAGGTCCAAGCATGTCGTCTGCTGTCCATTGAACATAATGGAACAGACTATTTAAACATCAGTCAGAAAACATATTGTGGCGATCCTCTGTGTAAAACAGACGGGTACACATATGCTTTACGAAATATATGGTTATCAAATATAAAGAAGATTAAACGGATGCTAATAGTTAATAGTCTATGAGTTCCTTCAAATCTCCTCGCTCAACACTTTCAGATCCTCAGAATTGACTCATTATCTTAATCATTTTTACAAAGAATAAAACTTAACAAGAAGTAGTATTCTCATTATCTACAACAGAAGGTCATGTTTCCAATATCTTCATCAAATGGACAAGATTCAGTTATGTTCTGTTGCTTTAAACAGAAAGTTCGCCCAGCAGGAAACTCAACCACTTATTCTCTTTCAAACTATGATACAAAATTATTTCTTAAGAAGGTATGGACAGTATTTGATAAATACAACTTACTTAATTTATTAACTTCATAAGAAAAATTCACATATTTCTGTTTCACATTTATTATGATTTGTATAATAAAATTATGAATATTTTGTTTAAACAGAATTTGTAAGTTTTTTCATTGCAAACATTAAAACAAACCGTAAAATTGAAACACTTGCAAAACGAAATTATTCTTACAGGCATTGGTGGCTCTTGTAAATTGAAGATTAAAAAAAAAATTATTATAAAGAAGACGTCAAAGCATATTTTTCCTTTCTATACTGGCAATTAGCACTGGCTATTTTTCCCCTCTAAATACAAAAAAATAAAAAGATAAATAAATCAACTACACTGTTATTATATACAACTCACTTTTATAATGCACATTAATTATATTAAAACACTATATTAGAACTGGAATTACCTATGCACGTAGATATTTTAACTCGAATCGAAGAGAACATAGTATTTTGAATTATTAGCATATGAGAACCCAGTACGATGAATAACAATTCCCTGCGAGCCATAATTCTGAAACTTATGTAATATAATTCTAAAACAAAAAGTATGAACCTATAATATGGATGGGCGTTGACGTTAAAAATATTATGCATTTAGGCCTATAGTAATAATCACAAGAAAACCATTCCCTTATTACCTTAATTTGACATTCCAGCTTCTTTGTAATTACGTTGACTTCATGAAAATAACATTCTATTACTAATATGATACGCTATTCAAATACTATTATTCGTATTTATTTCCCACACAAAAACTAAATGACAGCTATAATTCTGGAGCATGTATTATTCGTAAGCCTCTAAAGGATATTATTTAGAAGCAAGCAAACGTAACATAAATTTATTTATAAAATATTAATGATAATAGGAACAAAATATTTACACATTTATATCCAAATCTTTACTTTGTGTTACTACTGTGTTATATTAATCAAATATTAGCATCTGTCTACCACACAGTAAATTCATAACCGAAAGCTGAAATACATACAGAATATTGTGAAAGCAAACAACCATGAACCTAAATTACTTTTTACAAATTATTTACAGTATAAAGAATTGTTTTTTACATATTTACGCCTATGGTTATAAAACTAAAGAAGATGGGATGTTTTCTTTGTGATGTACTGTACTACAAGCTTTAAATACGTTTCATAAAATTTGAATTATTTCTTCACCATTTAACGAATAAAAATGCCACCGCGATATACAGGAATAACTTAAATATTTTGAATTATTTGTCTCTAAGCTACACATGTCTCTGCCACTGAAAAATAATTATTGTTCCTGTTTTTGCTGACAAACCCCACGGGTTCTTCTCAACATAACAATTACAACCAATTATTACTTCAGACAGACATTAATTCTTTAATTCTTTTAACAAATCAATACTTTTTCTGGCGATCTCACATTCTCCTAAGCAGAATATAGGTATCTGATTTCTGGAATATAACTTAAACGTTATTAATCGCCAGTTTTTATAGGACAGCCAACATTATTCACATCTATTGATACGCATAAGCATATGGCAAAACGAGTTTGCAGGACCTCCTCTGACCCTGCTGCGCTCTGGTGGACAAATTTTTAACTGCAAACGAAAGGTTCCCATTGAGCTCTATTACATACTGGAGGCAAATACCAAATACAATCTAGACCAATGCAGGACACTTTGCGATATATCGGGGGACAATATTTTGAGCACCATCTAGCGGCCCAACCTGCTACTACTGAAAACAATTGCAGTATCTAGATACATATATGTTAAACAGTTTTTAATAGAAAAGCCGAAATAGCCAGACTCGGCATGTTATGTATAAGGGGTATCAGCCTAATGGCTCAGAATAGCATATTACAGTTTATATATGTTTTGAATATATTAATTTTGCCCCAAGTTTCTAGGTTGTGCCACCAGGAGTGCTGCAAAATCTGTCCCCCATTTCTCTACCAGTAAGTGTCCGGTATTGTCTCTATAGTCTCTATAGTATTTGCAAATACTCTCAATAAGAATACCGCCCACTCTACTCTATTCCCTTTGTTCAAAATGTTAACACAGAGGTGCCATCTGTTGAGTAGGAATGGGCAGCAGTCTCAAAAGCTACTTAATGAACCTATACAGCTGCAGAAATAAATTTGTTTTTCAAAGTCCTAATGACACAGTAACTTATTTTTGTGCTCGATAATGCAGGAATTAGGTCGGGAAATAACATAATTTACACTACCGCTAAACTAACTTAATTAAATGACGATAACGCTAATTTTTTAAGTAAAACTTCTTTAGCCACGGTAGGGGTAAATCGAGAGCTTGTGTAACGCTCAAAATCGTCACGAAATTAGTGAGGTGTGACGGAACGGACTGCACAGAAAACAATCAACTCAATGATTAGGCTTATCCAAAACTGAAAAAGTCCAAATATTAAAAATTAAAAAATCCAAAATTTAAAAAGTTAAAAATCAATAATTAAAATATACAAAAAATCAAAAATCAAAGATCCAACATTTAAATAATCTAAAATTTCAAAATAAAAAAATTCAAAGAACCAAAATTAATAAGTCCAAAATTTAAAAAATAAAAAATCCAAAATTAAAAAATCTTAATATCCAAAATTTAAAACATAAATATCCAAAATGATAAAATTCTAAAATATAAAAATAAAAGAATAAAACATTAAAAATAAAAAAATACAAAACTAAAAAAAATCAATGATCTAAAATGTAAAAAAATTAAAGAATTAAAAGATCAGAAATTTAAAAAATCCAAAATCCCAATATTAAAAAGTCCAACAATCCAAAATTTGAAAAATCCAATAATCCAAAATTGAAAAAATAAAAAAAAGTTTCACTTCTGCCGCATGGCGTTCCACACACACTTTTTTTTAATAAGTATCAAAACTAATTGTTTCACTTTAATACATTTTCGTGAAAATCAGCTTTAAATTTTACGAGTAATTCATACGATTTGCAAGATACTTTGTACAATATATACTTTTTTTTTAATTTGAAATTTTTACATGTAAAACAATTCGGATGGTAAGCCAATGAACATGTGAATGAATCAGTCTTGTACACACTCTAATTAACGATTTTACTTATTTCACTCTCAAAATAACTATTACAACCATAGACGGCACATATCATGCCACCTACATAACCGGACATTTTCTTTAGGCCTATGTTGTATTTATTATTTTACTCAGGGGTGCCCACCCCCCAATACTTCATTGCTCACCACCCAAACTTCATTGCTCACCCCCAAACTTCATTGCTCACCCCCAACCCAATTGCCTGTCGACAAGGGCGCCCATATGATATTTTCTAGGGGGGGGCAATTTTTTAATTAATTTATTTTTGTCGCTTTAACTTCTTGGGCCACTTTGTATTTGATATTAATAATATAATAAGTAGCCAGAAAATAATTGCGGGGAGGGTCGGAAGTGCCGGGGGGTTTGGAATACCCCCCAAAAAAGGGGTCGGGGGTCCATCCCAGAAAATTTTTAAATATTGAACTAATGAAAATCACATTTTACGCTATTTTAGCACTGAAAACTAGTTATGAAATTTGTTTACCATACTCTAAGACATTTCAATGTACATAAGAAATCATTACCTAGGTGGGGGGTCCAGCCCCGGAAATTTTTTAAATATTGAATTAATGAAAATCACATTTTACGCTATTTTAGCACTAAAAAACTAGTTAGGAAATTTGTTTACCATACTCTAAGACATGCCAATGTAAACAAGAAAATGTTACCTAAGTCGGGTGTCCACCCCCGGGAAATTTTTAAATGTTGAACTAATGAAAATCATATTTTACGCTATTTTAGCACTGAAAAACTAGTTAGCAAATTTGTTTACTATAGGGGGAAAGTGACAGTTTTTGGCAGGTTTAAGAACCATATTTTAAAATATTTTATATACTACCTAAGTTTTCTAATTTTATTTGAAAATTCCAAGTGCTAAGTATTTATTAGACTTTAATGAGTAAATTGACAAAACATTCTTAAGAAATACAACATAAATGTTTACAATAGGATGGCCCAAATTTTCACATTCAAAATTACAGTTTTTGGCAGGGAAGTTACATTTCTTGGCAGGTGTGTATACAGTTATTGGCATGACAATTTTTTGACTGCTTTTAACGAAATGTATAACTTACAATCTAATTTTCATCATCGTTATTGTCATTGTCACTCATGGAAATACACAAAGAATCATCGGAATCATTCTCATTTACAATATAACATATATGACACACAAAATCATCAGAATCATCCTCATCAGGAATGTGCTGTACATGACTCTTTGGTAAACATCTCAAATGGAAGAGTTTAGTGCACATAGAACATTCCAAATGCTCTTCTTTTCCAATTTTAATATTGCGGGCACAAACGTAACATAATCCCTGCTTTTGAGAAGACATAATTTCTTTCTCAGGAGTGGTGTTCTTCATAGGTTTTTTCTTCTTACTTCCTTCCCTGTTGATCTGATTCTTCTCTTCCCTCTTCCGCTTCCTTTCTTCCTTGTCTTGTTGCTCTTTTCTCTTTTTCTCTGCCTTATCCTCCTGTAATTTTTTCCAGGCCGAACTTGTAATGACAAATGGCTGGCGTTGTATTTGGCGCTTTCCTTTCCTTTTAGGCGATTCAGGCCACAACAGAATCTCGTTCAGTCCCGAAGATGTTACTTGCTTCTCCTGATATGAAACTGAAATCTGTTTTTCCCCTGTCTTGGGACTAGAGAACAACAGTTGCCTACTTACAGATGCCACAGATCTTTTAGGTGTTGATTGGAAGACTTCTGCTTCTTGAGGTGTTTTTGATGGACCAGCTATTGGTTCGATGTCACCTGTGGTGGGAGCAAGTTGATGAGAATTTCTTGGCTGTCTTTCTTCAGGTCTGCAGATACTACCCTCTTCTTGGGATTTGGTTGAAGAACCATTTGTGGGTGAACTAGAAGTCAGTGGTTCGCCTTTATTGAAAAATTCGTTCCATATTCTGAACAGAATGAAAAACTCATTATTATGGGCATCTTCACACTCTCTTTCAATGTTCTTGAACTTTTCCATTAACTCTTGGCCCACAAACTTGCAAAATTCTTCATATTCCATTTTTGGCAACGGTTTTTTGGAGACAATAGGGGAATTTACTTTCACTCCCATGCTACCAAGACACTTACTGTAGTCAATTGCATTGGGATTCCATGGGAATAAGCCACAAGCTCGAAATCCATTTTGAAGTGTGTCTGGTTTCACATGCTTATCCAACACACACTTTAAAACAGGACAAAACTGATCCTTCTTTAGTTCTTCATTTGGATGGCTTATGTTCCATTCGTGTACTCCCTTCCGCCAACCTTCTTTTATAGGCCTAAATGCTGCCACATCTGCTGGTTGAAGAATTCGTGTTGCATTGGGGTACAGGGCAATCAAGATGATTCCTACTTCTGTGCATAATTGACTAATTTGACACGTAAGGTGGCTTTTGTGTCCATCCACGAAAAGAATTATGGGAGTTTGAATGTTCTTTTCTTTAATGAAAGGCGTGAAAACATTGGCAATATATTCATAAAACACCTCAGCTTTCATCCAACCTGTATCACTGCGGCCGATACCCCATGAATCAGGCACAGAATTTACAACCTCTGCTGGTATCCTTTGATAGGGAAATACCACCATGGGAGGAACCATCATTCCACTTCCGGAGAAACTGAACATAACTGTTAAAGAAGTCTTTGAACTCCCTTGTTCTACCTCATACACATTCTTAGCTCCTTTGGATCCTAATACCTTTGAGTTTTTAGGGTTGAGTACGAAGCATGTCTCGTCTGCATTGGAAAACCCTGTTTCCATCCTCAAGTATCTCAAAATTATTTTCAGCTTTTAAACACTCAGAAATTTGGCTGAACCAATTTCGAATGTCTTTTTCACTTACGCAGCCACTTGCTGCTGTGACAGGTTCACTTGTTCGACAGGCTAATTCAGGGTGCCTTCTTAGAAACGCCCTATACCAACCAACTCCCGGTCTATTGTCTTTAAATGGATTTGGTCTACTATTTAACTCAAGAAATTCCTTCACGCTAGTAATTATATCTTCTTTGCGCCGAGGAAATCCCTTATTGCTACTATCAATGATCCACCTAGATAAAGTATTTTCTTCCTCTTCAGATAGAATAGGAGACGGGCCACGCTCTTTTCTTACAGATGCCTGCTTCATGTGGAACTGTATAGTCGCTCGAGGAATGTTATATTTTTTTGCTGCAGCATTTTTAGAAAGTCCCCTTTTTATTTGATCTATTGCAGCCTCCAGATCTGAAGAAGTATATTTTTTTTTAGTCTTAGATGACATCCTGGTGTCTGTAGAATAAAAATAAATCGCTTCAATCAGTGAGAATCACAGGACTGAATATTCATGTAGGCCTAAAATAATATTGTGCATGTCCCTGCCAATATCTGTAGATGGCAGATTACTATGGCATATATAGTATATTGGCACCCCTGCCAACAACTGTACTACTCATTATTATCAGATATACAGTACATTGGCACCCCCTGCCAACAACTGTAACTAATCAACGGAGAGCAGTTTCATTTATACATAATCCATCTATGCATCCACGCAAATAAGAAACTATGGCAATAATAATACACTACGAAATTACAGATATTGGCAGGGGGTGCCAAGAAATGAAATAAGGAAAAGAAATTGTTACAGATATTGGCACCATGTTTAGTATCAATTTGTTAGGTTATACAGTATTAATGAGGATGGTAAACCCTATAATAATGCTCAAAGATCATATGTAAGTTAAAGTGCAAAACAATACATGAATTATAAGTCAGTACTTACAATGGAAACTGCACTCTGCTCCTTAAGATTTTCTTTATTTTATACCAACGAAAACAGCGTGAGTAACATCAACTTGAAATGTAACCAGGTGGACAAAAATGGAGTGAACTCTTGGTTATTGCATTGTTGCCTACAACATCAGGAATAAAATATTCCAGTCGGGCAAACTTTAACACTTAAATTTACCTTAGTATAACTGAAAACAACAAGCGACTGCCAATAACTGTAACCCTGCCAAAAACTGTACACAACACCCTACTCTAAGACATGACAACTTAAACATGAAATTGTTACCTAAATTATAATACTTATTACTATTTATAAGAAAAATTAAATAGCACATGGAACAGTGGACATAATAGGCCTACTCATTATGTTATGAAAAGAAAATAACTGCTATATCATATTTGACACACCAACAAATCTTGTTTAATTAAATAAATATATTTTTAAAATACAAATATAGAATTTTAGGTTTTGACTCTTGGGGGTCTGAACCCCTCTTTCCTAATCCACTGTGGATTCTGCTTCCATGTTGTCGATTTGGTAAAACTTCTGCAATTCAAATAATTGTCTTAAAAGAAAAACACCTGACTATAATAATTAATAATATACATTTTTTTCCTTGCGCCCCCCCCCCGGGTATGGGCGCCCATGGCTGTCGATATTCTTCATCTTTATCTTTATAAAGAATTAAAAGAGACCTTTTGAAGTTATAGAACTTGACCGTTTTTATTTTTAACATATAAAACTCTAATTTTGCAACAATTTTCAACCCCCGGCCAGAAAATTCATAACACGATAATATTCCCCCCCCCAGAAATTTTAATGACGCAATCTGCGTCTTAACCCACCCCCCCGTGGGCACCCTGTTTTACTAGAATTTATATTATATTTTCGTACACAAAACACAACAGACAAACGTTAACTATATCAGCTGACGAGTAACTGCCCATTCCTGCTCACTGGGGGCGCTAGTAGTAGCGTGTCCCGGAAAAAGACAGGGAGTGGACTATATTACTTATTGAGAGTATTTGCTAGAGGTAGCACTGCATGATGAAAAATCGTGACGGCAGAGTTCGCGGTCCGCCATGAAAGTGAGCGTATAATTTAGCTCCTATCCCGTATCTCCTCCTAACAAACTCATGTGTATTAATGGAATTATGAAGATGTATTGGCGTTTTTAAAACACTTTTATGAATGAAACGCTCCAATATAAACTACTTGATGCTTTTTAAGTACATAACAAAACTAATTTCATATCGTAATGGTTTGGTAAAAGTATTTCTTTAATCTCGATCAGGCGTGAATGTACATTGGTAAACAGTTCTAAACACTCACATTTTAAATATTAAAATAACTTCACAATAGGCCTTCATTTTGCGATATTATGCTTGATTTCGATATATAAAGAGAATAGACAAAATCTGTTCTAAGTGCTTTGGAAATGTATAAACCGTGACCTTCAACTGTACCGTTACTGTACTGGATACAATTCACATTATTTATTTATTTTGCTAATAATTCCTGTAGATTAGTGTAAAGGGAAGCCACTGAAATGAAATTTCAAAATACTTTAAGTCAGTAGGCCTATTTAGAAGTTCCTTTTCTTCGAATCTAAAATTTAATTAGCCATGCTATTGTTATGCCAGAACGTTAGGTCCTAATGAACGAAATAAAAATATATTTATTATTTTGATAATTTAAGTTACCATTTATGAAGAAAGGCTTTATTGAAGCAGACAGCAGGAAGTGTCAAGAGAAAAAGAATGTGTATATGTCAGCATTAGCTTGAATCCACCGGCCTCTTCAAGGTTGCTGAGTTAGGCATTCCTTTTAACACACAGTGTGTGTGGATAGCAACTTTTGCATAAATCATAAATGTATTTTATTGGTTAAAATCTCGGAATAAGACCGAATATTCGCGATTTTTGTCGAACTCTGTATATTTCTGTTTTGCATTCAGTTTACCGAAGTATACATTAAATCACAGAGTGTTTAATGAAAACTTTATATTAATAACGACTTATGTACCGAAATAGACGCATAATAATCAAACCTCCCGCGACATATTGACGGTAGGTTTTCGGGGTACTAGCGTCATGTAGAAAATTTATTTAAGGGCTTGCATTGCCGCTAAAAGCTCTTGTTGCTCAGCTTTCCAACGGCTATGAAGTAATCCTGCAGATCAAGATGATGACGCTGGAATTTCTGTCAAGAATAAACTGTAAGTTTAAACATTTATTTCAGTAAAGGATAAAGATAATTTCAGTAGTTAATTTCAAAAGAAATAAGATGTTATAACACGTTTTATTAGAAAAGTAAAGTCAAATTTTTGAAGTAAAGAGAAATATAATTTATGTAGAATCAAATACCATTTTTAGATAATTTTTATTATATTAATTTAAAATAAATTAATATTTATATTTTTAGTATTTATGATTATTATTTAATGGTGCATGAAGGTAATTAATCACATTGCATGTTATCCTATATTATCCACAGCAGTGCCTATCCATTTCCTAAAGGCTTAAAGCCATTCCTGACATGTGTAGTGTTATCGAAACTTCGATGAGGCACAACAAATTTGGTGTTCAGAAGCGGGATCGACGCGAGTAAGAATTTTTGAAAAATGTTTCGAGTGAAAATGTTTAGGAGATAGGATACGAAGCGTGTGATGTATATTTGTGAAAGTTAAAGTGAAATAAAAATTTTAAAGTATTTTTCAACATAGTTAAAGTTAAATAAAGTTGATTAAAGTTTCGTACCCAGATTAAGCAGCCGTAAGTCGTGCTAGGAGGAAATTTAAAGATATATAAATTAAGTGTAAGAAAATTTTAGAGAATTTAAATAAAATTGCATTCATTTAATATTTGAGATATTCGATAATTATTAAATAAATTCAGTTTGAAACAAATAAAGCATGGGAATTTTTAGTAAACTGTTAGTTCCGCACAGATGATTGTTGTATGAAAGTTTTCATTTTGATCGAAGTTGATAAAGTTTTAATATCATTAATTTAAAATATTTTGGTTTGGAAATAACTGTTAATTATAGTTATAAGTGTGGTCCAGGAATAATAAATTGTGTCTGCGTATGGTCCAGTAAAGTACAGTAATAATTAGTTTATTATTATTGGAAGATTTTTGTGAATAATCAACGGATTCACTTACGTATTTGTATTTGCTTCAGTGTGTTTTTTTTTATTGAAAAACGAATTCATGAGAAAATGATAGAACAGTTTCTTTTAAAGTTGGCCGATGGAATTATGATGTATTAGTCAGTTGCTGTGCATTAAAAACTAATTGCCGAAAGTTCAGATGAATCATTACCGTCACGAAAAATTAAATTAATTCGAATTAGCGTAATGAAGATAACATTTAAGATTTATTTTAATTTAATTTAAATTTACGAAATTAAATGTAGTAGGCCTACATAATGAAAGTAGTTAACAAGTATGTCTTGAGGATTCGTCGTAATTATTTTTAAAGGGAGGTAGACGAAATATGTAATTGATTAAAATACGAATAATGTTGTAGCCATTCATGATTTTTTTTACAATTTAAGATTTTAAGTATCATTTCAGTTATTTAAGAAGTTATTATTTTTATTAGTGAGATCAATTTAAACAGTTAATGTGAAATAACGTTATTAATTTCCGGTATATTTGAAATAATTATTGTGTGCATATTAACGCGACAAGTTTGATTGCATAGTAATAATGATACTGATTAATAAATCAGTAATGAGACATTAACTTTTGCTGGTTTATATTCCAGGATTGTTGATTGTTTAGTTCATTAAAAGAGATTATGAAAAATTAATGTTCATCGTATTTAAAGTAAACGAGAGATCCATGCTAGCTTGTGGCGTAGGCTATATTTATCGTATTGGTTAAAGGGAAATTATGATCGATAGATTTGAGTTATCAAGTAAACTATTATTAATGTTTAATCATTTTTATATGTAAGTATTATCAATTATTTTAACATTTATGTAAAATTATTATATTGATACTCCCAAACATTTAGTCGCCCAAAGTGATTTTTATTTTTTTTTATTTATTAATTGACGAGAAACAAATAGGAAAATTTTGATATATTTTTGATGCAATTGATTTTATCAGCTTGTGCAATTTACGAACCGTGGTGTAAGAGTACAGGCTACTATTTTATTAAATTACATAATTAAATTTGAACGAAAACCTCAAGGCATAGTCAGGTCATTTTATTAGTTTGCCAATAAAATAACGTTTGTTAATATCAGTGATATTTAGTATCGGTATGAAATTCAGAAGAAAAGAAAATTAAAAGAAGTTAGCAGAATACTGCAAGCAAAATTTTAGATTTTATAGCGAAATAAATCGTGTGTGAAGTGATTATAATTTACAGAAAGACATAAGGAAAGGTTATTAGATAATCATTATCATTGTGTTTAATTGAAATAGTGATTCGAAGAAAATTTATATTGAAAAGTTTTTGTTATTAGTTAGGCCTAGCAAAATAAAAAGTTGTTCGTGTGTTACGAAATGAAAGGTTTTTGAAATTAAGAGAAATGTGCTAAAAGCGAATTGTTGTATATATTAAATAGAAAACACGAAAGTAACAGTGACCAAGTAGGCAAGATGAACCACAAAAGAAGGGACATTAAAAATAGGTTATTGGAGATTTAATTTGTCATTTGAAACCAACTTTGAAATAGGGTTTAAGAAAAGTGGATGGGAGTTAGGATACGAGAGTTATAAGTAAAGTTGTTGGTCAAAGAAAATATTCGAGGCTGGCAAGGTCCTCGATGAAGAGATTTAATTAAACCAATCCCAGGGCATTCCACTGAAGTAATGGTTATGGCAAATTAGGAAAGAAAGATTCATGGCCTGCAGATTTAAATAGATTCAGCAGTGTTTGTTATAAATTCAGATGTAATAAAGCAATAAGATAAGGCGAAAGGTGAGCAATTGGAATTACGCTATGGTTGATTTGGGATCCGTCGAGATACCCGTAATAGAAGTACCCCATGAAAGGAGGGTAACGTGTGAGATACGACAGGACAATGAAATAGGTACCGATTTCCCTGTTGAGAACTGTACTGACTGGTGTCATATGGAGAGAGTAATACAATCGTACCGGTAAAATTTCATAGCACGAACCGTCTCGTTGCGAAAGGGTTCAGATGTCGAGTTCGGAGTAATTAACCGAAAATGCTCGCTCGCTCCTTGAGTACGGAAAAAGACGATAATGGATCAAGTAGAACGCGATTATGGGACTGCTAAAGAAATGAACCATCCTGGTTACCAGACTTGTATAACATCTCGGGTCTGAACTGGCGTGGAAGTTATGGTTGAATTATGTAAGGATATACAGTGTATGGAAAAGTTACACTGAAGATGCCAGAATAGTGGATTATTAGAGTATTAGTTTCACTACACCGCCCCACTATGAGACCTATTTCCCCTATAGAAGCACAATCGGGTGAAGAAAGAGATTAAAGAATAATTTTGTGCGATTGTGAGTTTAGTGTTACGGAAGAAATATAGTATTCGCGAATCAGAGGTCGGTGTAGCCCTTATCGTGAAAGAAAACAGGACGTGTGTGTAAGTTTGTGTGTCCTTATGAAAAAAAAAAAGTTGAAAGCCTGTTCTCGCAGTGACGCTCTATTGTTGATATCTAGTGCACATTTAACAGTATAAAGTATTTTGTTGATATTTTCCGTGTGAAAAAGTAAGAAAAAGGCTAGACAGTAAAATATTATATTTTGTGAATTTTTGTTGTATTTTGTTAGGATTTTAATTTTGAAATTAAATAGCGTTGATTGATTCAGCGACCATATGGTATAATGCCATTCCGAACCTAGACAGAGCTGCAGATCTATCTTTCTTTGGCGGCATTAACCATGTGATTTCACTGTAATAATCATTTTATTAGAGAAAAATAATGTAAGTTTTATTTGTTGAGAGTAGTTTAATTAATGGAGATAAGAGTTAAATTTATTTTAGGAACAGCTGATTAAAATTTAACGATGTGCAGATGGAGAAATGAATATTTAAAAAAAATATATTTAAAAAAAAAGTTAAGAATTTATCAATTTAAAATAAATAAACATTGTTAAGACTTGAAAGATTGTAAGTTAGGATATTTAAACAGAACAAACGCGCGTGGAAGTCAAAATTTATTTTATAAATTAATTTTATAAAGAGCAATTACGGAAATTTAGTTAATTTTAACGAGAGTTATTAAAGCATTTATGTGATTTTTACGATAACATTTACAATTTGATATTTTTAGAAATTTTTGTTGTATAACGCAGTTATAATTATTTTAGACCGAATAGTTAAGATTATTTTAGAAAATCTGTAGTTAACTTTATTGCACGTGATGTAATATCAGTTATTTTACAAAATAAGTTAGAAATTTTATTTTAATTTTAATTGAAGATTTTTTTAATTACGCAGAATTTAGAAGTTTTAAACCAGTTTCGTACAAAACGTTTTAATAGAGAGAAGTACTCAAAATATATTAAAGCGTAAAACTTATGTGCATTCAGAATAGATCATGTACTTTAAATGTAACATGATGAGAGAGTTGTCACGGGGAAGCTTCCGTAATTTTATACAACTATGTCAGGTTGTACAGTGATAGTGGCAGAGTAGAGCCACAGATGAATAAGCTTAATATGTAAAATATTAGAAAGAGATCCTATAGGGAAGGACATCCAGTCAAGGTGATCTAATCAAAGGGTATTAGATGTTAATGATGATGATAATGATGATTAATAAGAGTAGTACTGCTCGAGTGGCTAGCCCAGGATTCCAAAAGAAGGAATCATAAAGTACAGTTCTCCTATCTCGTTGAGTATCCAGGGAAGGAGTAAAGCCCCTGCGATAATTTGTCCCTAATGACGATTAGGGAGGATAAAAGACTCACCTGTAGATAGAGTTAGTGCCACACGACAAGAAGCGAATGAATTAAAAGGAATTGCCATAGACCAATGAAAGTAAACCAAGACAAAATTACATAACTTATTGAAAAGTCAGATAATTGAATCTTAACCATGCGAGTTTAACGGTAAACCGAAATACGAACTTATTTAAGTTAGTTTATGTGTTTAGTTGCAGGGATAAAATTCATAGTAGCAACACTGAACCTGTTAACTGAATTTTCGTCTCAGGACGGCCTCAATCTAAACAAGAATTAGTATTTTGGGAGAAAGTTAGAAAGCGAAACACTTATATTAGGATATAAATGGACAGAATTTACGGATTTTGGTATGGAAATATGAAGTTTTAAATGAAATGTTTAGGAAACAGTAATTGATTTTAAAATTGATATATTAATTTGAATAATTTAATGAGTACAATGTTTTAATGGGAACAGAATTTTTAAAATGAATTAATGCATTAGAATTAGCACTCAGAAAATAAAATTGATTTTTTTTACAGAAATGTAGTGAATTTTATTACATTCAGATTAATTTAGTAGAACAAGATGAGTTTAAATTATTTGTTGCAATATAAACAAATTTCGTTTGGTTTATAGATATTGATAGTTGTGAAAGAAAATATAAACAATTTATGTAATTTAAAATGATTTAACAAATGTAATACAATTAAATTTGGTAGAATGTATAAATGGTAAAGTAATTCGGAAACAATAAGGTCGGAAGGATTTAAATTTGAAAAGTAATTGGAAAAACAAATTGTGTGTTTTAAATATTGGAGTTATTTACATAATAATACGTGAAGTGAGTATAAGTATACAAAATGCACGTAACATTAAATTTTCGTTTTGAGTATTTTCACTGTTTTGAACATTTGCTGCAGTTCAGCACGTGGTATTTTCATATTTTAGTTTACAGTGTTTTCAGATACACTTATTTTTCATTTATTATTGATTATTTAAAGATAAGTAGTAAACAGTTTATTCGTTTAAATCAGTAATTAAAATTTTAAAATTATTTAAAATTCAAATAGAGTAATTTTGTGAAATGAAATATTTATTAACAGTTATAGGCAAACATAGTAGGCATTTATAATTGCAAGAAAAATACTGTAATAAGAAAAGAAAAGGGAATACAATATTTTAATTATTTGTACGGAGTGTATGTTTTAGTGAAAAGAAGAAGGAAAAGAAGAAAACATTACTGTTGATTGTTGACATAATGCGATATTTTAAATTGATTTAAGTGAAATCGTTACTAAATAGAAACTCGTCCATGGTTAGATCGATTGTGAGAATGTGATAGAGTAATTTTATATCACGTCATTATGACGGATATACGCGTTCCTAGACAAAAGAAACATCCTTAGGTGATATCCAGATCCCTATGTCCCGTAGATTGTTTTTTGTATTTTCAGCATTGCAGTTTACAGCACCCAGCAGTTTCGTTAAATGGACCAGAGACCCTGCTTTTAAAGGATTTTTTGATGTGATCAACATTGAGTTTCAACAAGTTCCGTATGAGAGGATGAAAACCGGTTGGGTATACAATACCCAATGGTAAAATGAGAAATTTTTTTTTTTGTTAAAGTAAATTTTGTTAAGAATTTGAGAAAATTTTAAATACATTAATTTGTAATTTTAAATTATTTTAGTGCAGATTATTTCAGTATTTATTTAAGATTATTTACGGATGACTTCATCATCCATGGGTTTTTGAAGAATAAAAGTACATAAGAAAATAATTAAAATATTATTTTCATAATTTATAAAGTAATAGTTTAAAAGTATTTTATTGTTAATCATTGTTAATAACTTGATAAAATTTAAAATTAATTGAAATTTAATCAATTTTGAATTTGATTGCACCGCAATATTATTTTTTAAGTCAATTAATTTTTTGAGAGTAAAGTAAATTAGGCTTACAAGAAAAAAAAAAAGTATTTTTTTTTGGTGTCAGAAAATTTTTTTGTTTTGTAATATTGGTCATTATTGTGTTAATTAGGTTATCCATTGGGAGTGACCCTGAGGATCAAAATATGTACCTCCAGTACACATGCTTCCTTAGGACAGAATGAAACTCCGGCTAGGGTGAAGGACCCTACCTATAATGACCACCGAGACCTTCGACCGACTAAAGTCGTAAAGGAATCAACAGAGTTTTTTTTTAAGTCGTTAAAGGAAGACATAATAAAGCATAAACAAAATACATTATTATAGGAATTTTTTGGGGAAAATTAGGATAGTTAATTAGCATTTTAAAAGTATTTTGAAATAATTAATTTAGATTTTATTAAAAACATCTGAATGGAAAGTTGAGCAACTTATTAATTAATGGGAAAAATTTAAATTTTGGAAAGCATTTATATAATTTATGATAAGTTATATTTAAAGTTTTGTGTGGGAAAAGTTATGCTGACGAGATTAACAAATTTAAATTTTATGTTATAGTTTGGTTTGACAAGTAATATTATATTTTAATTTAAATAATTTGATAGCTGTATATCTTATGGTAACTTGTGATCAATGATTATTATTAATTAGTATTGAAATATTAATAGAAGGATCATTTCATTCTGGCTCAACATGCACCAGTCTCCTAGGAGTGAAGGAAATCACTTACCCTGAGGGTAGTAGGCAATAGGTCAATGTCGAGAATGGACTCTCTTTAGACATGTGTATGAATTAATAGAGGGGGCTCCAAGCGAATAGATAAGTCTTTCGCAAGCCACCCTGTACATTTCGGCCTACCCAGCAGGAGGGATGAAAACAAATTGAAAAGCGCGTACTACAGTGGCAGTAACGCCTTTTGAGAGAGATAAGGGCTGTGTTATGCCAGAACGTTAGGTCCTAATGAACGAAATAAAAATATATTTATTATTTTGATAATTTAAGTTACCATTTATGAAGAAAGGCTTTATTGAAGCAGACAGCAGTAAGTGTCAAGAGAAAAAGAATGTGTATATGTCAGCATTAGCTTGAATCCACCGGCCTCTTCAAGGTTGCTGAGTTAGGCATTCCTTTTAACACACAGTGTGTGTGGATAGCAACTTTTGCATAAATCATAAATGTATTTTATTGGTTAAAATCTCGGAATAAGACCGAATATTCGCGATTTTTGACGAACTCTGTATATTTCTGTTTTGCATCCAGTTTACCGAAGTATACATTAAATCACAGAGTGTTTAATGAAAACTTTATATTAATAACGACTTATGTACCGAAATAGACGCATAATAATCTAACCTCCCGCGACATATTGACGGTAGGTTTTCGGGGTACTAGCGTCATGTAGAAAATTTATTTAAGGGCTTGCATTGCCGCTAAAAGCTCTTGTTGCTCAGCTTTCCAACGGCTATGAAGTAATCCTGCAGATCAAGATGATGACGCTGGAATTTCTGTCAAGAATAAACTGTAAGTTTAAACATTTATTTCAGTAAAGGATAAAGATAATTTCAGTAGTTAATTTCAAAAGAAATAAGATGTTATAACACGTTTTATTAGAAAAGTAAAGTCAAATTTTTGAAGTAAAGAGAAATATAATTTATGTAGAATCAAATACCATTTTTAGATAATTTTTATTATATTAATTTAAAATAAATTAATATTTATATTTTTAGTATTTATGATTATTATTTAATGGTGCATGAAGGTAATTAATGACATTGCATGTTATCCTATATTATCCACAGCAGTGCCTATCCATTTCCTAAAGGCTTAAAGCCATTCCTGACATGTGTAGTGTTATCGAAACTTCGATGAGGCACAACACTATTTATCTTCTTATTCTTGCGACAGACAATCGTCTGTAGCCTTTTGTTCTTTCTCAATTCTGTTTGGATAGGAGATGGTGGGAGATCATCTGTTTGTGTCTGTTTATCTATTTTCGTATAATTTTCAGCGAGGTCTTATAAAAAACATCTGCTTCCTCTTATTTCTGCAATTAAAAACTAGCATGAAAAATTTAGGCCTACATGCATAAGAATACTATGTTTACATGGCTGACATATTGCATAATTTATATTCCTACTTGGTACCTAAAGTAGGCCTACTACTAACCACATTACGAACCAGAGGCGTACCGAGGGGGGGTTTGAACCCCACCCATTGATTAGAAAAAGAAAATTGTACAATTTTTTTAATTCTGCTTATAAATTGCTTAATACGAATATAAAGCGTGGGAAGCTTAAAACTCGTTATTGTGCATCTTAATTTTTAAAATTTTCCGGGGGAGGACCCCCGAATCCCCCTCTCTCTGGGGGGTATTCTATACCCCACAGATGTTGTAACCCCCCCCCCATATGGTCGGCCTGTTTACGCTTTGTTACGAACCAGTTGTCTTTTTGGAACAATAATTTTTTGAAGGTGTTCTGGAAAATTGAAGACTGATGGTACAGCATCTTTTAGTAATTTTACAAGTGCACCAGACCTTGACTGATAGCAATCAGGTGTAAAGTGTCTGCTGCTTAATTTACTGTACGCTGTGGGTGACCAATATTCTCTGCGCATTGCTTGAACCCACTTGTTCGGAATATCAGGCCAAGAAAATTGAAACCTGTACAAACAGGCAAGAAAAAGACAAGCGTTCGTGGCTAATCTACGATTGAGGTTAAGTCAGATTTGGCCAGTATCCTCAAATGTTCCAAACAAAAATAACCTACTTGTGAAACTTAAGTTCACTTCTATTTCTCTGGGGTCGTATTCTGTAACTTTCGCCACCAATGGTGTTGTTGAGAGCTCAACAACCGACAGAAAGATACCAACGGCCGGAGCGTGAGCGATTCTGTAACTCCCTGTTGGTATCTGGAGACGCGTTGTTGAGGCCCACCAATAACTTTGTGAATTTTCGTGAATGTTGGCAATGAAAGTAGCTATGAGAAATCTGTCTTAACAAAGTGCAATGAATAGCATTGGCTGATGGAGTGCGGGAATGTGATTTCATAATTTCCAAACTAGGCGGGAGTTTAATTTCATGTATATATTTTGAAAGTGGGCGTTTATATTACACGTACTGTCATGTTGCAAGACGCTTATAGCAAATACTCTCAATAAGTAATACCGTCCACTCCCTGTCTTTTTCCGGGACACGCTACTACTAGCGCCGCCAGTGAGCAGGAATGGGCAGTTACTCGTCAGCTGATATAGAGCTCTGCGCTTTTAAGATGGCCGCCGAGAATGAGGTATTATCCACTTCCGGTTATCTCAGAGGCCCGTGTTAACACTACAGTTCTGTGCTTTGTGTCTTGTTTTGGAAGTAATTATGCCGATTAACTCCTATGGTCTCGGCTGTTCGGCCGTTGGAAACAAAAGTTGAGGACTTAGTTTTCACAGTTTTCCAAAAGAAAAGGCTATTTTTCAAGAAAGGATGGTAAAATTACGCCATGGAAAAACACCTTCCCAGTTTTCTCGTGTTTGCAGCTGTCACTTCACAGAAGATGATTTTAACGTTCCTTTGAGCAGTTATGGTGAGCATTTCATGTTTTCTAGATTGATTAAGATAATTTTGATATAGTAGATGTTGAGAAAAATATATAAGCCAATGAAATAATAAGTATACCCGACCAACTTACCCTCGTTTAGGCATGTTAAATTAGCATTTCATCTTTTCAGTGTAATTTTTGTTGCCAATTTAACATTTAAGAATGTCAATGTCAATCGAAATTTCTCCCGTAACCGATAAAATGGCCAATCTGTATTATAATTGAGTAAAAAACAAACCACATACAAATGTTTAGGTTATGTGCTTTGCAGATAGCAAACTCAACGTTGTTTTTGTCCATCAACACGTTCACTTCAATGCACTTGATGAATTTTCTAATTGCTAGAGTCCGGCCAGCTTTCATACTGCTGCCTGCCCTACGCTTTTCGAGCCAAGTGGTTATGGAGTCTTCGTCGAAAAGTTTAAGCCGTTCTTTCTTGAATGAATTTATCGGCAAGAAATTTGTAGAAGGAAAGTCGTGGGTAGACTACTTTCTGGTTCTATAAGCTCAACTTCGAATAAGGCAAAGTTCCTATCCGGATTTTTCTCTCGCCAGAGCAACCTGCAACCAAAACAAACAGCGTCGTATATTAGACTGTGTTCAATAAGCTATGATACGAAAAAGCTCATGCATTTGTAAAAAAATATGCGTGGAACGCCACGCGACAGAAGTGAAACTTGTTTTAATTTTTTAATATTTTTTCAATTTTTTATAATTGGATTTTCCATTTTGTATTATTGGACTATTTAATATTGGGTTTTTGGACTTTTTAAATTTTGGGTACTTTAATTTTGGAATTTTGGGTTTTTTAAATTTTGCATCTTTGAATTTTTGTTTTTTGGATTTTTTAATTTTGGACTATCGATTTTTAGATTTTTCAATTTTGGATTTTAATTTTTTTTAATTTTGGATTTTTTAATATTTAAATTTTGGATTTTTTGAATTTTTAATTTTGGATCTTTGATTTTTTTTATTTATTTTTTATTTTGATCCTTTAAATCGTATAGCAGTTGATTACTCCTAATCATTGAGTTGATTGTTTTCTGTGCAGTCCGTTCCGTCACACCTCACTAATTTCGTGACGATTTTGAATGTGACACTAATTTCGTGACGATTTTTGAGCGTGACACAAGCTCTGGATTTACCCCTATCGCGGCTAAAGAAGTTTCACTTCAAAAAAAAACATGAAAATAAATCGAAAAAAATATTGGAGACCGCAGGCATACTGCACCATATTAGAACAGTTAGCAAACGTTTCAGAAGACAGGTAGCTTTGATTTCTCACCTTGCAATCAACTCTTGCTTCGTTAACTTTGAAATATTTGTTGCACCATCTTCGAATAACATCCTTTTTAACTCCTTCACTGTAAAATTGGAGAACCGTCCCAAACTCGTACTGAAAACACACAAGAATGAGGAAACCGGAAGTTCACAATACCTGAATGTGGAGAGCAGCGCGCTCAAGTGGCAGGAGGAAAAACTAAAAAAGCCCAGAGCTCTATAGGAAGCACACTTCACCAATACCAAATACTCTCAATAAGAATACCGCCCACTCTGCTCTATTCCCTTTGTTCAAACTGTCCACTAGCACAGAGGTGCCATCTGTTGAGTGGGAATGGGCAGCAGTCTCAGAAGCTACTTAATGAACCTATATAGCTGCAAAAATAAATTTGTTTTTCAAAGTCCTGATGACACAGTAACATGTTTTTGTGCTTGATAATGCAGGAATTAGGTCGGGAAGTAACATAATTTACACTACCGCTAAACTAACTTAATTAAATGACGATAACGCTAATTTTTTAAGTAAAACTTCTTTAGCCGCGGTAGGGGTAAATCGAGAGCTTGTGTAACGCTCAAAATCGTCACGAAATTAGTGAGGTGTGACGGAACGGACTGCACAGAAAACAATCAACTCAATGATTAGGCTTATCCAAAACTGAAAAAGTCCAAAAATTAAAAATTAAAAAATCCAAAATTTAAAAAGTTAAAACATCCAAAATTAAAATATACAAAAAATAAAAAATCAAAGATCCAACAATTAAATAATCTAAAATTTCAAAATCAAAAAATTCAAAGAACCAAAATTAATAATTCCAAAATTTAAAAAATAAAAAAATCAAAATAAAAAAATCTTAATATTTAAAATTTAAAACATAAATATCCAAAATTATAAAATTCTAAAATATAAAAATAAAAAAAAATCCAAAATTAAAAATTAAAAAATCAAAAACTGAAAATATTCAATGATCTAAAATGTAAAAAAAATTAAAAAATCCAAAATTAAGGAATTAAAAGGTCAGAAATTTAAAAAATCCAAAATCTAAAAAGTCCAAAAAACAATATTAAAAAGTCCAACAATCCAAAATTTGAAAAATCCAATAATCCAAAACTGAAAAAATAAAAAAAAGTTTCACTTCTGCCGCATGGCGTTCCACACACACTTTTTTTTAATAAGTATCAAAACTAATTGTTTCACTTTAATACATTTTCGTGAAAATCAGCTTTAAATTTTAATTCATACGATTTGCAAGATACTTTGTACAATATATACTTTTTTTTTAATTTGAAATTTTTACATGTAAAACAATTCGGATGGTAAGCCAATGAACTTCTGAATGAATCAGTCTTGTACACACTCTAATTAACGATTTTACTTATTTCACTCTCAAAATAATTATTACAACCATAGACGGCACATATCATGCCACCTACATAACCGGACATTTTCTTTAGGCCTATGTTGTATTTATTATTTTACTCAGGGGTGCCCACCCCCAAAACTTCATTGCTCACCCCCCAAACTTCATTGCTCACCCCCAACCCAATTGCCTGTCGACAAGGGCGCCCATATGATATTTTCTAGGGGGAGCAATTTTTTTAATTAATTTATTTTTTGTCGCTTTAACTTCTTGGGCCACTTTGTATTTTATATTAATAATATAATAAGTAGCCAGAAAATAATTGCGGGGAGGGTCGGAAGTGCCGGGGGGTTTGGAATATCCCCCAAAAAAGGGGTCGGGGGTCCATCCCAGAAAATTTTTAAATATTGAACTAATGAAAATAACATTTTACGCTATTTTAGCACTAAAAAATTAGTTAAGAAATTTGTTTACCATACTCTAAGACATGCCAATGTAAACAAGAAAATGTTACCTAAGTCGGATGTCCACCCCGGGAAATTTTTAAATATTGAACTAATGAAAATCACATTTTACGCTATTTTAGCACTGAAAACTAGTTATGAAATTTGTTTACCATACTCTAAGACATTTCAATGTACATAAGAAATCATTACCTAGGTGGGGGGTCCAGCCCCGGAAATTTTAAAAATATTGAATTAATGAAAATCACATTTTACGCTATTTTAGCACTAAAAAACTAGCTAGGAAATTTGTTTACCATACTCTAAGACATGCCAATGTAAACAAGAAAATGTTACCTAAGTCGGGTGTCCACCCCCGGGAAATTTTTAAATGTTGAACTAATGAAAATAATATTTTACGCTATTTTAGCACTGAAAAACTAGTTAGCAAATTTAAACCTGAAATTGTTACCTAAATTATAATACTTATTACTATTTATAAGAAAAGTTAAATAGCACATGGAACAGTGGACATAATAGGCCTACTCATTATGTTATGAAAAGAAAATAACTGCTATATCATATTTGACACACCAACAAATCTTGTTTAATTAAATAAATATATTTTTTAAATACAAATATAGAATTTTAGGTTTTGACTCTTGGGGGTCTGAACCCCCCTTTCCTAATGCACTGTGGATTCTGCTTCCATGTTGTCGATTTGGTAAAACTTCTGCAATAATAATTGTCTTCAAAGAAAAACACCTGACGATAATAATTAATAATATACATTTTTTCCTTGCGCCCCCCCCGGGTACGCCCATGGCTGTCGAAATTTTTCATCTTTATCTTTATAAAGAATTAAAAGAGACCTTTTGAAGTTATAGAACTTGGCCGTTTTTATTTACAACATATAAAACTCTAATTTTGCAACAATTTTCAACCCCCGGCCAGAAAATTCATAACACGATAATATTCCCCCCCCCCCAGAAATTTCAATGATGCAGTCTGCGTCTTAACCCCCCACCCCGTGGGCACCCTGTTTTACTAGAATTTATATTATATTTTCGTACACAAAACACAACAGACAAACGTTAACTATATCAGCTGACGAGTAACTGCCCATTCCTGCTCACTGGCGGCGCTAGTAGTAGCGTGTCCCGGAAAAAGACAGGGAGTGGACGGTATTACTTATTGAGAGTATTTGCCAATACGCACGGTATAGCCAACTTAACAACAAGTGAACGTCACGATTTATGCAATTCCAAAGCACCGCTGTTGTGTATCATGTTTATATATTGAGATCACTGGCTCTATTACATACTGGAGGTAGCACTGCATGATGAAAAATCGTGACGGCAGGGTTCGCGGTCCGCCATGAAAGTGAACGTATAATTTAGCTCCTATCCCGTTTCAGTTTCAGTTTCAGTTTATTATTAGCTGTAGATTCCTTAAGAATTTCAGCTTCGTCATTAAATTACAATATACTACAATAAAAAACAATTACAATAAAATATAATAAAAATGTTAGAACAATAGTGCTGGTAGCTATAAGTAGCATTTCAGCTTCATCATTAACTTACAATAAAATACAATAAAAAACAATTACAATATAATACAATAGAACATTAGATCAATAGTGCTGGTAGCTATGTCAGGTAGCTACATGACAATTCAGTGTACAAAATTAGTCAGATTAACCTTACATTTATCATTAATTCTATTATCATTTTTTTTGCAGTTATATGACAATTCCTTCTGTTGTAGCAACTTATCATTATTAATTATTTTTACAATCCTTCAATATTATACAAGCATTTATTAATAAGAAATTTTTTAAGTTGGCGTTTGAAAGTTGTGCCAGATAGTGATTTTAATGTTGTTGGTAATTTGATGTACAGTTTAACTCCTATCACACTGACATCTTTATTTGATATTTGTTTGGTATGTATTGTCTTGTGATAGTCTTCTTTATTTCTGGTATTGTATTGATGAATTTCATTATTTTTTATTGGTTGTCTTTCAGTAATAAACATAATTACACGACATACATATAATGAGTATATAGTTAGCATATTGTTCAGAATAAATACATCCCTACATGATTCTCTAGGTGCAAGGTTATATATTATTCTTATACATTTCTTTTGTAGAATAAATAATCTTTGTGTATATGTCTTTGCTGCACCACCCCACAGTTCTATGCCGTATATTATATGTGGGTATATGACTCCATAATATATCAGTTTCAAACATTTTTTGTCAACTATTGATTTAAAGTAAATTAGCAAGTATATTGATTTCTAACAGTATTACATAATTTGTCTATGTGCTTAGCCCAAGTTAATCTACTATCAACATTGATTCCTAAAAATTTATATTCGTATACTTCTTCAATTTTGGAACTCTCAATCTGAATATCTAGTTTCTCTTGTAATGTTTTGCTTCCCTGAAAAACTGTATTACTTTTGTTTTACTCATATTACATTTTAGGTTGCTTTGCTTAAAAAAATCTAGTAAATATTCAACTGCATGTAACAAATTTATTTTTAAAATATTGATATCTTCCCCCCAGCATAATAGTGTGGTGTCATCAGCATAAGAAATTATTTGTGTGTCGTGTGTTTGGCACATGTCATTTACATACAGAATGAATAATATGGGACCGTATCTCCTTCTAACAAACTCATGTGTATTAATGGAATTATGAAGATGTATTGGCGTTTTTAAAACACTTTTATGAATGAAACGTTTCAATATAAACTACTTGATGCTTTTTAAGTTCATAACAAAACTAATTTCATATCGTAATGGTTTGGTAAAAATATTTCTTTAATCTCAATCAGGCGTGAATGTACATTTGTTTGTTTATTTGTTTATTTGTTTATCCTCGAAGCAGAAGCCTGCTGTGGGATTTATACATTATACACTAATTATACATTTACATTTATATACTAATATACATTTACATTTGTGCACTAATTTTTTAATAGTCTTATAAGATAAGCAAATAATATTTAAGTACAGTATAATAGTTGATGCCTTCATAACATAAATATTTGATTGACTAACAATTTTGTGAGATGTGATAATGGTTTGAGATATGCCAGGAGAGTATTAAGGTTCACTATTTTCTTGTCTTAAAGTATTCAAGGCACTCACTAATGCTGTAAAAGCAGTGTCCCTGTAGGAAATGTTTAACATTTGTTCTGTATTTCCTGTAGTCCGTGTATTGGAACTTTTTAATGAAAATATTGAATAATGTTACTCCCCTGTGTGATAGTGAATTTAGTTTTTTTGTTGTTCGGATACTACTGATGTGAATGTTGTTGTGTTTTTTGTGTAATATTTGTGAACTGTATCGTTGTCTATGTATGTATGTCTGTTCTTGTGAATGAAACTTACTGCTTCTAATATGTAGAGGCATGGTATTGGTAGCACCTTCAGTTCTTTAAAGTATTCCCTGCAGTGGGAGTTGAATTCTAGATTTAGCATTAGTCTAATAATTTTCTTTTGAAATATGAAAACTCTTTCCAATTCACATGAGGAGCCCCAAGCTGTGATACCATATGATAAAATAGACTGTACATAAGAAAAGTAAATTATTTTTAATGTTTCAAGGTTTGAAATGTTCCTCAGCACATGCATGGCATAGTGTGCTTTGTTTAATTTTGAAATAACACTATCTATTTGGTGATTCCAGTTCAGATTTTCATCTATGATTATTCCAAGAAATTTTGTATGTGTTACAGTTTCTAATACTGCATTACTAATGGTAATTTTGGGAGGTATATTGTTGTTAAGTTTGAAATTTATTCCTTTAGATTTATTTGTGTTTAATACTAGTTTGTTACTTGTCAGCCATGTGCTCATCTTTTCCATGGACTGGTCTATTGTAGTTTGTGTTGAGTTTGCTGTTTTGCCATTGAAAATAAGACTTGTGTCGTCTGCAAATAGAACAGACTTTGCATCAGGAATAGCGGATGGCATGTCATTTATATAGACCAGGAATAATAAGGGGCCTAGATTAGAGCCCTGTGGTACTCCACACGTTATCGGTTCAATATTCGAGATTATACTATTTGATTTATCTTGTGAGTTTATTACCACCACCTGTTTTCTATCTGTTAGATAAGATTTAAACCAGCTGTAAGGAGTTCCTCTTACACCATATGTATGAAGTTTATCTAAAAGAATTTCATGATTGACTAGATCGAATGCTTTGCTTAGATCTGCAAACACTCCCATGGCTATATTTTTATTTTCTAGGCATTGGAGGATATTATCTATGAATAAGTGAAGTGCATTAGAGGTTGATTTATTTTTCCTAAAGCCATTCTGCTCTTCTGCCAAAACAAATTTTTCGAGAAACTTTGCCACTCTGTTGTATATCACACTTTTAAATATTTTTGCGAATCCTGATTGCATTGCTATTGGCCTATAATTGTCTATATGTTGAATATTACCACCTTTGTGTAAGGGAATAATTTTAGCTAGTTTAAGCCCTTCTGGAAAGGTTCCTGTAAGGATCGAGCAGTTGATCATATCTACCATTGGCTTAATAATATATTTACTGTAGGTTTTAATAATACATTCTGGGATTTCATCTATACCGGCTGAGAAGTTATTTTTCTTTGATTTGATTATTTTTACGATTTCTTCATCTTCTACTGGTTGTAAAAAGATTGATCTATGGTTTGTCAGTATGTTATTAAGGGTACCAGTGCTATTATCATTATTATTTATCAGTTTATTTGCGATTTTCGAAAAGTAATTATTGAAACTGTTCGCAATTTCTCTTGGTTCTGAGATTAGCTTGTTATTTAATTGTATACTTGTATCTTTCAAGTTGCTTCCTTTGGTTTTGCGGTATCCTGTTTCTTGCTTTACTATATTCCACAGCGTGTTCCCTTTATTATTAGCCTGTTTTATAAGGTAGTCGGTGTGTAGCTTTTTGGCCTCTTGTATGACTTTTTTATAAATTTTTTTGTATGTTTTGAAGTATTTATTGAAGTCTTCAGTTTTATTGGTTTTGCTTGTTTTGTAAAGGAGTTGTATTTTATTCCGAGATGTCAGTATTCCGTTTGTTATCCATTTCTTTGACTTTATGTTGTAATTGTTTTTTACTTTAAATTTTGTATAAGGGAATGCCAAGTCAAAATAGGAGCTAAATGAAGAATAAAACGCGTTATATTTGGTGTTGATGTCTTTTGCCTGATAAATATCATTCCATGTTTCATTTTTTATGAGGTATTCAAAGTATTGCTTGTTATCTTTACTAAAGTTTCTGTTTATTGTATAGGAATTTGCCTGCTGTTTGTTGTCCGGATCTATTGTATTTACTTTAAAGTGAATAGCGTTGTGGTCAGAGAAGCCTGGATTAAAGTTGTTTACGGAGTATGTGAATTTATTGTTGTCCACAATTAATACATCTATTAGGGAGGTTGTTCTTGTTACTTCCTTTATTATGTTGGTCATGTTATACCGTGCTAGTACATTAAGTAGTAAGCTTCTCTGTGTACTTGGTTTTAGGAAGTCTATGTTTAGATCCCCACATATATTCAGGTTTTTGTTTTCTTTTTTGTAGATGCTTATCATTATTTCTAGTTTGCTGATGAATTTATTGATGTCTCCATTGGGTGAGCGATAAATACATATTACAATTAATTTTGGGGTCCCTATTTCTATAGTTGCGTGTTCAAATATTTTGCCTTCATTCAGATATGTGGTAGTTGTTCTCTGTTTATGTGGCGTGATTTCTCTTACAAGTATTAGTGAGCCTCCATGGATAAATTTCGATCTGCAGTATATATCTGCGATAGTAAACTCCTGAAGCATGCAAGTGCCTGGTTTGGGGTTATGCTTGAGCCAGTGTTCTGTCATACATATTACATCTACATCTCCTATTGATTTTAGCAAGAGTTCAAAGTCTAAAAGTTTATTGGTTATTGATTGTACATTTTGATAAATCATTGAAATTTTTGTTGTGTGTTTGTCATTAACTGGCCTATTTACTGATTCTTGGATATTCTGTATATAATGCTGTCAGGGTTTAGGAGTTAGTGGGGTTAGGGGATTAACAGTTGATTGGTGAATGGTGATATTTTCGGTTACTAGATCTTGGGCTGCTCTACTAATTATGTTGCTAAGTACTCGTTTGGCCCACTTGTTAAAATGCAATCCATGTCTGGTGTGCATGCCTCTTTCTGCACTGTGAGTGTTTACTAACTTTACATTGCTGAAGTTATTGCATAGTGTGGTTATGTTGGCGTTTGCCTGTCTCACTTCTTGGTTTTCCCACGAGTTTGAGTTTTGGTCATGGCGATGTGGTAGTGTAAGTATTAAGACATTGGTGTGGGTTAATTTATTGAGTGATCTCTCCAAGTCATGGATAATGTTATTTGGTCTCCCTCGAATGACATCGTTAGTACCCCCCGATATCACTACACAGTCCTGTTTGGTGAAATTGTCACACTTAACCTCAACTGTTTTTGTAACCTCGCTCATTCCTGCTCCTGGTTTCACTACTGCGGTCACTGTTGAAGTACAGTTGTTTTCTATTAACTTCTTCGCCAATCCTCTACCGTGACTGTCTGCTAGGATGAGGATATTTCCACTTCTTTTTTTCTGAGTAGGTTTTCTGGTAGGTCTGGCCTTGCTTGTTGTGGGCATCTCATGGCTGCATTCCATCAGTGAGTCCGTTTCTTGATACTCATTTCCTTGGTTTAGTTGTCTAAGTGGCATGTAGCGGTTAGTTGTCGCTAGCGGCGGGAATTCATGTAGATTCATTATTTTGCTGGACGACCATACACTTTTTCGTTCATTTACTTTCGTCCATTCCTTGGGAGTAGCCTGTTTTGAGCGCATGATCTCCTCATTCATCATTTCAATTACTTTGTTTAAAGATTTTATCTCCTCTCGTAATTCTTTAATAATTGATGTGTGGCTATCCCTATCATCTGATCCGTCATATTCTTCGGTTGTAGGCCTGTGTGTGGAGTTCCTGCATGCTTCGCAAGACCGTTCAGGTGGCATGTTTGTGTTATTTTTCAGAATTGGGTATATTCTCGCGCATCTGAAGTGCATATACCTATCACAACGTGAACACAGAATGCCATTTTTTACGTTTCTTTCGCATCTTCCACAGACATAGTTGTCGATGGTGGGGCTTTTCCCTAGTGACCTATGTGCGAGTTCGGTTGGGGGCGCCATTTTATCTATGCTCTGTTTTTACGTCACTTCCGGTTATTGCCTATATTCTCTGGGTCCTCTTCCCTTTCTCCTTGCTGATGACGCTTGGCAACGCCGCCGCCTTCGATGTTTTTGTGTCTTTAATGTTTTCGGATCAAGATTTTCTTTTCCACTTTTCCAGATTGGTAAACAGTTGTAAACAATTCATTCTTGTGTCCGACTTTAGCGCTGTGTAACAAATAGTTGAATAAAAACACTTTCTTCAACGCACTTTATTTACCTTAGTAAACTTCTGGACGGCCGTTTCGCAGGTGGTGTTCCTGCATCATCAGCAGAGTGTCAACTGAGGTCTCTGGAGCAGGTATTTGTGAGGGTGTCTGTTATGGTGGGGGTGTAGTGGAGGTGGGGGTAGGTGATGGGGGTTTGGTTTGACTGCCTGTGTGTATTAATGTGTGGGCCTGCATAATCTAAACTAACATTTGTAAATGGTGGTATTGGAGTTATTCTGGCGGCAGGCAAGTCAGACATTTTTTGTTGAAAAGGCTGTGCTTTAAAGCGGAAACATGTGTTACATTTTCCTATTACAGATCTTATTATTCTTCTGATTGAAGGAATCCAGAATCTTTCTCTGAGATGAGCAATAATAAGTTGTGGTCCTGCGTGATGCAGTTGAAAATGTGTATAGTGAATTAAATGCTTTGTGAAATCATGATCACATGGCAATAGCATTTGATGTTTTGATTCAAATGGAAGATCTTTCTAATCGTCCGCCAACACGTAGGATGTTGTCAGAATCCAAGAAAGGGCATAAATTAAGAATTTTACTGGAGGTTGGAATTTCCTTTCCAGCTGACAATAGTCCTATTTCTTCAGCGTATGCCTGACGCTGGACATTTTTTACACAGCAGTGCATTGAACTTGTTATCTCATCAGGAGATAAAGATCCACTAAGACGTTTGTTATTAGGTTTTGCATTATGTATGAATCTTAATACATAACCCATAATGCGGAGAGATTTTAAGTAAGAAAACTTGGAAAACCAAGATTGAAAGGTAATATCAACAGTAGTAATGTGAGCTACTACCTTGACTTCTGGCAGTGGTTCTGAGATAGCTTGTGTGTTATTGGTTGGCCAGTATGAGGTGTCCTTGGACAGCCATTCTGGGCCAATCCACCACAAATCATTATGAATTAAATCCTCGGGTGTCGAACCTCGAGATATCAAATCAGCGGGATTATCACTTGATGATACATGTCGCCAAATAAAGTCTGCAGTATACTCTTGTATATCCGCAACTCTATTTGCAACAAATGTCTTGAGTGTGGTTGGAGAGCGACTCAACCAACTCAAAACTATATTGGAATCACTCCACAAATTGACTGAATTAATGTCGAGCTGTAGTGTAGGCAAAACATTGTGGGTGAGTTTGGATAATAAATGGGCAGCTAACAATTCTAATCTGGGAATTGTAACCGCTTTGATAGGTGCAATTTTAGACTTTGCACATAGTAAAGATTCTTGAGTTTCGCCCTCTTGATTGGTAGAGCATAAATAGATGCAAGCGCCATAAGCTTGCTCGCTAGCGTCGCAAAATCCATGCAAATCTATTGAAATGGCGTTCGGTATTAATGCAAACCGAGGAATAGCAATTTGAGAAATTGAATGTAGTTGGTTGTGAACCGTCAGCCATTTTTTGGCGATCGATTCAGGTATAAGTTGATCCCAGGAGGTAGTTTCCTTCCATAAGGATTGAAATATGATTTTGCAATGTGCAACTATGGGAGAGATGAGGCCTAAGGGGTCAAATATTGACGCAATACAAGAAAGTAGTGTTCTTCTTGTGCATTTAACAAAAGGTTTAGAAGAATCTATGGATGTTTCTACTCGCAATAAATCATTAGATGGTTGCCATATTAAGCCTAATGCTTTAATAGAGCTGGCATCTGAGTTACCAAATGTGCGATTATCAAGAGTTTCTCTTGACTCGACTGGTATGTTTTCTAGAAGTTGTGGCAGATTTGAACTCCACTTTCTAGGTTGGAATCCACCCATGGGAAGCAAAGTGTTTAATTCAGAAACCATTTGCTGGGCTTCTTCAATATTAGCGGCGGTTGCCACTATGTCGTCGACATATGTGGAATTATTTATTAGGTGTGAAGCTAGTGGAAAATCTTTACCCTCGTCAATTGTAAGTTGTTTAAGGGCTCGAGTTGCTAGAAATGCGGCTGGTGCTGTGCCATAAGTCACAGTCTTAAGATTGAAGATCTTGATGGGTTCTGAAGGTTGTTCCCTCCAAAGTATTTGTTGGAAATGCTGTTGTTCAGGAGATATGAGTACTTGTCTGTACATCTTAGCGATGTCAGAAGTAAAAGCAATAGGATTCAGTCTGAATCGTAATAGTATGGAAAATAGATCTGGTTGGACTGTAGGGCCTACATAAAGTATGTCATTTAATGACTTTTTGTTTGTTGATTTAGCAGAGGCATCAAATACTACTCTTAGTTTAGTAGTACTGCTTGACGGTTTCATCACCGGGTGATGAGGGATTATGTAATCAAAGGTTTCAGGCTGTTCAGATTCCGCAAGCTCCATGTGGCCTAGGGTCTGATACTCAGTCATGAAATCACCATATTGCTGGCAAAGTTCAGCATCATTTGCCAAACGTTTTTCGAGTGAGTTGAATCTTTGATAGGCTTGCTGCTTGGTGCTGCCTATTGATTCTGGTGGGGCATTGAAGGGAAGCTTGACGACATATCTTCCGTCAAGATCTCTTGTGGTAGTTTCTGTGAAGTATGTTTCACAGTGTGCGTCTTGAGGGTAAGGTGCACTATTGGCTACACTTTCGAATTCCCAAAACTTAGACAGTTGATTGTTTATTGATTGATCAACATTTAAAAATGCAGAATATTGTTTATCATTATTGGCATTGGCATTAACAGTTTGATTTCTGCGATTTCCTTTGAATCGCCTTGGAGAAGAGGAATTGACAAGTCGTCTGACATTGTCATTGCTAGATTGATAGAAATTGTCATCTTGATGACTTGAGGTTAAATGCATTTGCCTAGAAGTGTTAAGTGATGGTAACCTTCCAGAAAAGGTCCATCCTAACTGAGAATTCTGAATTGTGGGATGATCAGGAGCACTGATTATGCCATCCTGCATTATTTGTGAATAAACTTCTACTCCTAAGAGTAAGTCAACACACTGTGGTGTGTTGAAATTTGGGTTAGCTAGGGGGAGATTGGCTGGAATTTGCCAATTTCTAATATCAATATAATTATCTGGCAGTTGGCTGGCAGAAATTTCTGGAATTACAATAGCCTGTGTATCATAATTCCATAGCGTAGTTCTTGACTTGATTTTGATGTTTGTAGTCTTGTGCATATGGGCTTGAGACTCTAAGATGCCTTGAAGTGGCACTCTTTTGGGTAAAGCTTTCAACTTTAATTTGTTGAATAAGCGATTAGTTATTAAATTGCAACTAGAACCAGTGTCTAACAGGGCTGTTGCTTCTACAGGTTGACCATTTATGTCTTCCACAATGATTAATGCAGTGGGATGCAGACATTTTGGGGGGTCTGGTATTGAAGGAAGGTGCAGCATGCGTGTTACATTATTTGGTTGTGCGTTTGAACGCTGATTAGAATTGTGAAGCATTGTACTATGTCTTTCACCACAAATGTGGCATTTAAATACGCCGCATACACTACTATGACCTTTAGTTTGAAGGCATACTTGGCATGCTTTATGAGTATTGACGAATCGCATTCTTTGCTCATGGGACATCATTTTGAAGCTGTCACATTGATACAATTCATGGATAACATTTTGCCTGCAGCAAATACAAAGAGGACGTGAATTATACGTTCTGGAGTTGTTGTTATTATTTTGATTGCTGTTGTTTGAAACAACATTATTATTAGTAGCAAGTTTTTGATTGTGTGTAGAATTAGTGTTGTTTGTAGAATTAGATTTAGCTTGAGATCCTATCGCTAAACTTGTCATCTGAAGGACTCTCACTTTCGACTCTAGGAAACCAAATAGTTCACTTAATGTGGGTAATTGATTAGGTTTAATAGAACTTTCCCATTCTTTAATGAAAGCTGGAGGTAATCTATCTAAGATTAACTTGGAGACAATTAAGTCTGTTAGGTTGACGTCAGTCTTTAAGGACTGGAGAGCGTGCATCGTACTTACAAAATGGTCAAGAAATTTTTGGAGAGAATTTGCTGAGTCTCGTTCAATAGTAGGCGCAGTAAACAAATGATCCAAATGCGTGTTCATGATCAATCGATCGTTGTCAAAACGTTCCGTGAGTGTTTTCCAGGCAACTTCAAATGTGGCATCTGACACTGGAATATTCTGAATTATACATAGTGTTTCTGTGGTGAGGCATGATTTCAAATATTGAAATTTATCAATATTAGTAATATGTTTATTACTTAGAATGAGTGATGTGAAAGTATCCCTGAATTCTACCCAAGCTATTGGATTGCCATCAAATTGGGGCAGTTTTATTTCTGGAAGTTTCGGAAGAATTGTTTGAGGTTCTGCATGATGGGAACCTTTGGTCGAAGAGTGCCTTGAAAGTGATTTTTCTGGCTGATATTTTGGCTTATTTTGTGAAATCAAGGAATCAAGGAAACCTAATGCTCGATGATAAGCTATTTCAATCTCTCGCCTTTGAACATCTATGTCTTGAAAATCATCACGGGTGACTTGCAACGCTGAGTCTTCATATGCATCAAATAAATGGAGAAACATGGTTCTCATACTGATTGCTTCATGAAAATTTGCTTCATTTTGAATTTCAAACTCATGAATAGATTGAGCATAGGACATGAACTGGCGATTTAGCCTGTTGATGTGATTGATTTTTTGCTGTGTGGCTTTTTGTGCTGCAATTTCTGCAGCTTCTACTTCGATACGGGCTTGTCTTTCTGCAGCTTCTGCTTCGATACGGGCTTGTCTTTCTGCAGCTTCTGCCTCGATACTGGTTTGTCTTTCTTTAGCTTCTGCCTCGATGCGGGCTTGTCTTTCCTTAAACTCGGCTTCCGCATCAGCCTTAGATTTAAGATAACTAGCTTCTAGTTTATTTATGTATGAAGTGGCTTTAAGAATAGAATCTTCTACTTCCTCTCTATATGCCTGTTCTACATCTGAAAAATCTAACTCTTCTATGTTAGTCTGAACATCTTCAAATCTAGCAACGAGTTGTGTTAAGTTAGCTTTCCTATCTAAGAGATCATTATAGGTCGCTTCATCATTTACAGGTAGTTGAGGTATGAGGTTGCAAAGACGTGTGATTCTTGCTTTTATTGGAGCACGCTTCGCTCTGAAAGCTGCAAGGGTTTGCTCTAAAGTAGTCATTTTGATAATTTAAGTTGAACTTACTTAATGAAATTGAAGTTAAATTAATTGTGCAATTTTGCCCGCGTTTTAGGATTGAATTGAGAAAAGAAACTTCAAGATTTTTAGTACAAGATAATGTGTGGTATGTTGTGTTACACTTTTCACTGTTTTTGTGTTTGTGTTCATGCAACATAAAAAATGAGTAGGTGTTGTGAAACCCTTTTTCACTGTGTCTACTGTATTTCTCAAATACTGGTCGTGCCAGGAGAATGGTTTTGACTTACCTTACGTTACAAATTCTTGCCCGCAGGTTTCAGAAAAATTAGGAAATATTTTTGGAGGACCACTTATAAGAAGATTGATAGGTTTTAAAGTTCCATAGGTCACTATGGGACAGATCCCGGTTCGGAAAGGACCAAATGTATAGGAGGCTAGTAGTGAGGTACCAAATAGGTAGATTGGAAAGGGAATTAGGTAGGAATGGACTGTAAGTTTCTGAAACCCTTGCCTTGCCTATACATGAAAGAACAAGAATTTGTAACCTTCTGGTGAATAAATGATATTTATTTTAACACTAAAAGACACTGAGGTTATAATATACACTGAAAGAATTGTTGAAATTGATGCTTGAAGAGTTGATGATCTTGAAGAGATGACGAAATTTCTTGATGTTGATGATGATAATTAAGACTGTAGCAGTTTGTACTGAAGTTGAGTTAAAGTTCCAAAATAAAGTTTATAAATTGATTATTATGAAATATTTCTTAAAGTAATAAATTACACTTAATAATGTGTAATGTGTTGATTGTCTATAAATCCTGAAGTTAGATGAATAAATTAAACACTTTGAAATGTGTTGGAAATGTTCACAAAGGAAAACGGATATGTTGAAATTGCAAGCGTCTATATGACGTCACCTTGGCGTGCCTAATGCTATAGCGTCACCAAGCGAACAATGAAGGTTTATGGTGGTTCTTTCTTCACGTAGGAAATTAATTTTTAATTGATTGAAATTGGTTTCAATTAAAAGGTAGATGTGAAGTTGAAGATTTTCTTCAATTAATAGATATAAGAAGTAACAAGATATGCTAAGCGCGCCCACGCGAAGCTATTGTTTGAAGTGATATTAGTAATCAAATTTCTTATCTGAAAATTGATGATTTGAAGTTGAAAATCAAATCCTTGCTGGATTGAAGATTTTTAGTAGAAATTCAGCTCCCAGTTCCTTGGATACTGAAGAAGGCTGATGATTGAAGAGTTGATGATGATATTGGGAAGTACTTTCTCCCAAGCAGGAATGAATGAGAAAACACGTCTAATTGCTTCAAATTCGACGTGTGAACTAAACTAAATTAATGCTTTGAATGTTCTACTGGCTTTGAAAGGGAAATCCCCAATAAACTTAGCAAAATTACCTTTATAAGAGAATGCGTCACAAGTAAATTTGACGTGAAAAAATACTAAGAAATGCAATGGACAATAACACCATGGATTTAAAGTATAAATCAAATATAAAAACTATACAAAAAATCTATATAATAATAAAAACTTGCATATTTGTTTGAGGAAACTATATGAGTTTTTTGCTGGAAATTGGCAACATTGAAAATCGAAGCGAGTCAGTATCGATATATTGTCAGATCGAAGTACTCTCGCAAAGTGCTTTTACAATGACAAATGAGGATCACCATGCGAATATATATGAAATAACTTATTTATTTCTTTTAATAAACAAATAATGGTTTTAAAGGAACAATATTAAATATGTGAAACTGTGAGTATGATGCCAAATACTTTAACATCATTCTAAAGTCCGTGGAACATATGTGAATATTGCACGTTTGAAAGTGGGGTTATGTTTCTTACAAACCATCTTAAATTAGCTCAAGTGATATTTATTATGATAGATTATGCAAAACTAAGTTCAGAATCGCAATCTACGTGTCAAATATTAAGTCTGAACATAAATGTGAAAAGCTCTACAATAAAATGACTTTATTGTAATGTCATAATTTTAAGCCTATGTTAGCTACGAAAAGTCATAGTTTTAGTTCCAAGTTTTGTGTAATTATACAGCGTGTGTGATCTGAAATTGAGTTGGTTATTTAAAACTGATGTTGGGTGTGATTTTGTGTGTTCGTAGATTTCGAATTGTTCCAATGTATTTAATTTCTTGCTTTTGTGTGTGAAGTGTAGTATTTCCATGTCTGTGTTTATGTTTTCGTAATTGTGGTCTGTTGTGATGATGTGCTCTGCAAAATTTGATTTGTTTTGTGCTTGGTGGATAGCTTTGATGTGTTCTTTGTATCTGGTTCGAAATGATCTGCCTGTTTGGCCTATGTAGAAACTGGGACAGTCTTGGCATTTGAGTTTGTATATACCAGTTGAATTAAATTTGTCTGTGTGTGTGTGTGTGTTTGTTTGTGAGGTGTTTTTTCAGGGTGTTGTTTGTTCTGTATGCAATTTTGCATTTCAGTTTTTTAAATGAGGTAGCGACTTTGTACATTTTATTGTTTTGGTACGTCAGTGTGATGAATTTATCTTTTTGTGTTTGTTGGGGGTTTTGTGTGTGTCTTTTTCGTTCTAATTTTTTGACCATTGAATTTATCATTTCGGGATTGTATCCATTTTGTTGCGCTAGATATTTGATTGTGTTCAGTTCTTGGTAGTAGTCCGTTTTTTCCATTGGTACACTTATTAGTCGGTGGATCATGGAGTGGAAAGCTGCATGTTTGTGTTGTATAGGGTGGTTTGATGTGTTGTGTATGAGAGTTGTTGTGGTTGTGGGTTTTCTGTATATTTTGAATTTGTGTTTGTTGTCTTTTTTTGCTACTGTGAGATCAAGGAAATTTATGGAATTGTTTTTTTCTGTTTCCAATGTGAAATTTAGATTTGGGTGTAAGTATTGGTGTAGTTGTTCAGCTTGTCGGGTGTTTCCATTGTACAAGAATATGATATCATCTGCATATCTGTACCAGTAGATGATTTTGTTGGAGTGATTATTTTTATCGTTTAGTATCTGTGTTTGTTCAATGTTGTGTATGAATATTTCCGCTACCCAAAATACACAAAGAAAACACCCCAATCAGACCAGTAATCAACTACATGAGTGCACCTGCACACAAACTAGCAAAACACATGGACAATGTCATCAGAGGCGTAACGAGGGGTTTTTGGGGGTTTGAACACCCCCCCCATTGATTAAAAAAGGCAAATTGTACAATTTTTTTAAGTCTGCTTATAAATTGCTTAATACGAGTATAATGCGTGGGAAGCTTAAAACTCGTTATTGTGCATCGTAATTTTTAAAATTTTCCGGGGGGGCCCCGAACCCCCTCTCCCTGGGGGGGTATTCCATACCCCCCAGATGTTGTAACCTCCCCCCCTATATGGTCGGCCTGGTTACGCCTATGTTACGAACCAGTTGTCTTTTTGGAACAATAATTTTTTGAAGATGTCCTGGAAAATTGAAGATTGATGGTACAGCATCTTTTAGTAACTTTACAAGTGCACCAGTCCTTATGACTGATAGCAATCAGGTGTAAAGTGTCTGCTGCTTAATGTACTGTACGCTGTGGGTGACCAATATTCTCTGCACATTGCTTGAACCCACTTCTTCGGAATATCAGGCCAAGAAAATGGAAACCTGTACAAACAGGCAAGAAAAAGACAAGCGTTCGTGGCTATGCTACGCTTGAGGCTAAGTCAGATTGTACAAACAGGCAAGAAAAAGACAAGCGTTCGTGGCTATGCTACGCTTGAGGCTAAGTCAGATTTGGCCAGTATCCTCAAATATTCCAAACAAAAATAACCTACTTGTGAAACTTAAGTTCACTTCCATTTCTCTGGAGCTCTGTGCAGCCATATACCACGCAATATTTGACCATTTTGTCATGAAAAATAATAAAAACACATTCATAAATATATGTTTAACATTGGAAGCACACTTCACCAATACGTACGGTGTAGCCAACTTAACAACAAGTGAACGTCACGATTTATGCAATTCCAAAGCACAGCTGTTGTGTATCCTGTTTATATATTGAGATCACTGATCCAAATACTCTCAATAGGCTGCGTTCGGGGAGCTCGCTTTCAGCGCTAAAAGCGTGCTTTGGTCGTTCGGGGTGCTCGCTCACAGTGCTGTGAGCGCGTATGTGACGTCACGGTTTGAAAGCGTTTGACGTCACCGCTCGTGCTAGCAACGCTTTTTCTGGGGTCGTATTCTGTAACTCCACCAACGCTCTCAACTACGATTACACCAATGTTAATAGAAAAAGTTATTCTGTAACTATTGGTGTCAAGAATCGATCTTGAAATCACACAAATATATTGCTGGAAATATTGGTGACACACCGACGATTGCAAACCCCTCGGTGAGCTCAACAACAACTCGAAAGTACTAAATTATCGCAAAATTTGCAGAAATATCGACATATTTGTGTTTCAATGGCCGCTTATATCCTAATTGGCGACTTCGTGATGGTGTCAATAGCTATATTTGCGTAATAACAGAGAAGGTACAGTATATATCCATTAATGAATAGATTCTTAGTATTTGTTTATATGTTTTTATCAATATAAAAACTAAATACATAATTTTATGTTGCAACAAGCATGTTTGAGGTTATGTTTGCATAATTGCACATAATATTAATTATTTTACTTTATCTTGTTTCAGATTTGGAATTGTAATCCCTGTGATCTGCATTAAAGAGTGGACAACATAATATGCACCAATAATAAGCGTAATGAACACTGATGGGTGTCACCTCTATGTAGGCCTAAATTTTTTAATGTAGTGTAAAATTTTGTTCAGTTCATTTGAAAGAACAGTGCACAAGTAGGTCATTTGCAATTGAGAAGGACATCCCCCTCAAGCGATGCTTCAAGTAGTGAGATGCTGTTGGCTTTTTGTAATTTTCAGGAAATAATTACGAAGACTGTGCTTATTAGAACTGAGCAAAGTGCCATGAACTCATGATACATATAATAGTTTTTTTTGTACCAAAGTTTACTTTGTAAGTGTGTGTGTACTATATCACTCAGCAAAATATTATGTACATTGTCCTTACTTTTAAATATACTGGTAGCCTATGTGGGTGATACTTCTGTAATATCTTAAAAATTTGGAAACCAGACCCTCTAAATGGATCGCAAACAGGCCAGACATTGGGCTGGGTAAACCAGGAAATATAAGTGTCAACTTAGCGTTGCACAAGGTATTCATAACTTGTTGATGATTTGCGGAATTGCATTTCAAAGGTGGTTGACAGTCTAGTAATTGCGAAATACGAAATAAGTATTTTAAAGTAGTAAAGTTAAGAAATACGCGGAAAAGGAAATTGCAAGTAAGGAGTTTTGGTTTGAAACGTCATGGGTGCCAAATGGATAGACGTATTGACGCACGATGTTATAAAACGGGCGGACTGACCAGTTCGGCCCTCTTGCTACTCTATATTCTTCACGACTGGATCGACAGCACCCCGGTGCAAGTTTATTTTAATTTGTGTGTTATTCATCATGAAGTCAGTATGTAAGTACACTATGTAATTTCAATTTATTTTAATATTAATAAACCTAGTCATTTTGTTATTTTGGGTAAAACTAGCTTTTGTGATTTGCGCATGGAGATGTTCCGTTCCTTGCCCTTGTCCTCGTGGTTAAGATGCAAATATATATTTTGAGCCATCCTGATAAATCGTGTCCCGGGGTAAAAGGTGTCAGAATAAATATAGGGCCCTGGGATACGACAACTGGTGTTCAGAAGTGGGCGAACTTAACGCGGAACACAACTGGTGATCAGAAGCGGGCGAACATAACCCAATACGACAACTGGTGTTTAAAAATGGGCGAATTTAACCCAGAACACAACTGGTGATCATTACGATAAATAATATCAGAAGCGAGTGAATTTAATAAAGCTCAAATGGATCGCCATACGCAAAAGTAATTATTAAAATGGGTAAACCACATGGTATTAAGTGAAATTAAATAAAAGTAAATAACCACAGAGATTTAAAGCAAGGGAAGGAAGCTAGTTTAGTTATTACGGCGCATCTCATGTTCATATTGCAAAGGTTATTAACACTGAAACGTAGGAAGAATGAAACAGCTGGCAGAAAGAAATGAGTTAGCATAGACAGATAGCGAATATGTAGCAAATAACTTAAATCCTGTAAGAATAACTACAACTGTTGAAACACAGATTCTAGTGTAAGATAATAAACTCACCAATTTTTTTTTCTTTTTCTTTGTATACCATTGTTGTGTCCTTTTGCTAAATAAAAATTCAATATGTCGATCAACGAAGAAACTAGGAGGGCTATTGAAGACCTCAACAACAGGTTAGCGGCTCTAACTCTAGCAAACCAAGCATTACAGCAGGCAAACCAAGTAGTTAGTCATAAGGACTTAACTGTATGTACTACTGTTAAAGAATGGAACGGCATGTCGGGATCCTTGCCTGTTAAGGAATTTTTTAACAATATTGAAGCTGCTGCTTCCATGGGAAACCTAGAAGCAGAGGATAAAAAACAAATAGTCAAGTTAAAGGTTGTAGGGCCAGCCGCAGAATTTCTGTACGGTAGACCCGACCTAACTAACAAGGAAGCGACGTACGACCAGCTTAGGGCTGCGTTCGAGGATCGCTTCAGGGAAAAATTGCCAGACAGTTATTATTATACGCAGTTACAAACGGCGGTACAGGGAAAGAACGAAACGCCAGAAGCGTTTGCTGACAGATTAAAAGCCCTTAGTTTAAAAACGCTGAAGGTTACGGGAGATGCAAATGAAAAGAAAGTTCTTGAGGAGGAGGCAGAAAGAAGGCTTCTTGCTGCTTTCACCGCGGGATTAAAGGGAGAGATAGGTAGACAGGTTCAATTAAGAATGCCTAAAAGTCTAAAGGAGGCAGTACAAATTGCTGTAACTGCTTATAATATCGTGCATGCAGACCAGACAAATAAAAGGAAACCGGAGGCACAGCCTAGGTCTGTGTTCAATATGTTAACGCAGTTAAAATGTTTTAATTGCGGGAAACTGGACACAAGGCACGAGACTGTCGTTCGAAACGTCAGTTGAATCAACAAGGGTCCCCGGAACAGAATCAAAAAGTGTACCGTGGAAATTTTCAAAATCAAAATAGGGAACAGTCTACATATGTAGGGAAACCACCGATAGAATGTTTTTTCTGTAAAAAGAGAGGACACATTCAGAGTAAATGTTGGATTAAAAATCCACAGCTAGCACCTAGTAGGGGAAACTACAATAGAAATGAAAGGAATAGCGGGGCAAATTCGAATTATAGGACGGATTTTCAAGGAGCCTCCGCAAGCACCCCTACGTGGAGGCCAAGGCAGTAAAACCAGCAGTAATAACTACAATAGTAGAAACCTCCCCAGAAATGTTAATGGTCAATGTCATGATTGAAGGCCGGAGGACACAGTTTATTATAGATACAGGAGCAACAATTTCTGTAATTAAGCCAAGAATCTCAGGGGCAAGTTGGGAAAATACTGAGGTGATAGGAAAAGGGGTCACGGGAATTGGACTGGACATTAAAGGGTCACAGACGGTAGAAGTTCAATTTGAAAACAGAGAAAAATATATTCACTCATTTATAATATGTCCGTTAGGAATAAACCAGGATGGAATTCTTGGCCTAGATTTTTTGAGTAAGAACAGGATAAATATTAACATTGTACATCGCATGTTACTGACTGAAGGTGGGGCAATAAATCTCGGAGTACCAACCAATGACAACGAAACCAGGAAGGAAGAATTCGGTCTGATCAACCGAAATGTTCTGCATTGTTCTCAGAAAAAATCAGACACCTCCAAAGAAGTTTCAATTACAGAGGTTGTGACAGAGAGAGGACCTAAGGGATTCCACCCCACGAGTCAGTTACAAATGCAAACAGGATGTCCAGTGTATAATACTAGAATTGTGAAGGTTCCCCCAAAGAGCGAAATAATAATATTAGGGAAATTAAGTAAAAAGGGATGCGCATCCAGAGCACTTAATAGAGAACTTAATAGAGAACTTAATAGAGAAGTTAACAGAGAAGTTAATAGAGAAGTTAATATGGAAGACAGAGACAAACTTTTTGAACCAGAAAGCTTGGGTATATATGGAATATACACAGCTAGGTCGCTGAATAATAACGAACAGTTAAAGAAAGGGAGGATTCTTATAAAAGTTGTAAATTGTACGGGAGAGGAAATTGAAATAGTGAGAAACAGACGTTTAGGGCATGTTTACCCTGTATTAACAAGTAGTGAGAGTAAAACTAATAAAGTAGAGGGAGTGAATATATTAACGCCAATGACAGGAAAAGAAGTAGAAACAAATATTGCAGACACAGTGAATTTAGAGCACTTAGCAGCTGAGGACCAACATAAAATAAGAGAAATAATAAGGAGATATGCTGACGTATTTCAAGACCCCAGAGACAATGAAATAGGTTGCACTAGTGTAATTAAACATCGTATTGAAACAGGCAATGCACCTCCTGTTAAGAAAAAACCTTACCCAATACCGTATAAATACAAGGAAAAAGTTAAAGATATGCTGGACGACATGTTACAAAAAAATGTTATACGTCCCTCAACTTCCCCGTGGAATGCACCAATTGTTCTAGTGCCAAAAAAGAGCCCAGACGAGACAGATAAATTAAGGGTCTGTATTGACTATAGAGGGTTAAATTCGGTCACTCATGGAGACACATACCCTTTGCCTAACATTACAGAAACTTTGGAAGGCTTAGCAGGTACCAGATATTTTAGCAAACTAGATTTACAATCAGGATATTGGCAAGTGGAAATTGAGGAAAAAGATAAAGAAAAGACAAGTTTCCAGACTCAATTTGGATCGTTCGAGTTCCAGAGAATGCCTTTTGGTCTATCAGGGGCGCCTTTGACATTTTGTAGGCTCATGGACACTGTATTGACAGGACTAAAAGGCCTATCGTGCTACTGTTACTTAGACGACATAATCATTCATGGATCTTCAATAGAAGAACATGCAGAAAAACTGTCCGAAATTTTAGAGAGATTAAGAGAAGCCAATCTAAAAGCGCACCCACGTAAATGTAAATTTGCGGTAGAACAAGTTGAATATCTTGGGCACATTGTAAACCAGCAAGGCATACTTCCAGACCCGGTAAAAATTCAAGCTATCGAAAAGTACCCTATTCCAAAGACACAGAAACAGGTTAGATCATTTTTGGGCCTAGCCGGTTATTATAGAAGACATATACCAAGTTTCGCACACATTGCAAAACCCCTCTCAGACTTAACAAGAAAGGAGGAAAAATTTAAGTGGGGAAAACCACAAGACGCATTTGACAAGCTTAGAAAGGCACTATGCAAAGATCCGATATTAAGGTACCCGAATTTCAATAAATCCTTTATTCTGAGTACGGATAGTTCGAGTTTCGCACTAGGAGCTGTATTGGCACAAAAAGAAGGAGATATAGAACACTCGGTAGCTTATGCATCACGAGTTTTGTCTAAAAGTGAACAAAATTTTTCCACTACGGAACGGGAATTATTAGCATTGGTTTGGGCTACTAAACATTTTAGATGTTACCTGTATGGAAATGAATTTATTGCTGTCACAGATCACGCCGCACTGAAATGGTTATTTTCATTGCAAGATCCAAATTCAAGGCTAGTAAGATGGGCTATAAGGTTGTCAGAATTTAAGTTCACAGTACAGTACAAGCCAGGAAAATCAATTAGTAATGTAGATTCTCTTTCTAGAATAATGGTAAACACAGTACAAACTGCTAAAGAAGCCAAATCAGTAAGAAATTTACAATTAGCGGAACCAAAATATACAGAATGGGTACAAGACACAAAGAAATTTAGATTAGATGAAAATGGGATTTTATTTTACAAAGAAGGGAAATCAGAACCTCGGTTAGTTGTACCAAAGCCTATGAGAAAGTCCATTTTGGAAAATTTTCATGACACACCGTTTGCTGCTCACCAAGGTCAAGTTAAAACATATGACTTAATTAAGTCAAGATTTTACTGGCCAGGCATGAAACAAGAAATTCAAACATACGTTGCCGAATGCATGTCGTGTAATTCTAGAAAACCAGGCAAAAGCAACGTAGCTCCATTACAATCATTTGAACCAGCATTAAAACCATTCCAAAGAGTACATATGGATATCGTTGGACCTTTACCCACCTCAATTAGAGGAAATGTGTATTTACTAACTTTTGTTGACGCATTTTCCAAGTATACAGAAGCTATACCAATTCCGGACCAAACAGCGGAAACGGTAGCTAAAGCATTTGTTTATAATATTATAGCACGTCACGGAACGCCTCAGAATTTGATTACGGACAAAGGGCGTAACTTCACGTCAAAATTGTTCAAGGAAGTTTGTAAGTTGTTACATATAAATAAACTTCAAACTAGTGCGTATCATCCCATGTGTAATGGCGCAGTCGAAAGAACGCATCATACAATGGCAGACATGCTGTCGCACTTTGTAACAAAGGACCAAAGAGACTGGGATTCGTATGTTCCAATAATACAGTTAGCTTTGCGAAGTACACCACACACAACAACGGGATATTCCCCTTATTTTTTGCTGCATGGGAGGGAAATGGAGTTACCATTTGCAGAAAATGTCATACCGAAATTTCAGATAGAGGAATTTGAACAAGATGACGTAAAAGAATTAGCAAAGAAGTTGGAAGAAGTTTATGGAAAAGTACGGGAAAATTTGGAAGAAGCAACCCACAAACAGGTGACGCAGTACAATGCAAAGAATAAAACACAAAACAGTGAAATAAAAGTCGGAGATGAAGTGTTGCTACACTCCACAGCTTTGAAGAAAGGCGTTTCAAAGAAACTTTCAAAAAAATTTGTTGGACCATTTTATGAATCAAGAATCAATCCAGTGAATTATAAAATTAAAGCGCAAGACGGCACAATGTCTGTAGTTCATGTGAACAGATTGAAATTGTGTAAGACACAGCAGTTTAATAATCAAGAGGGCAAAGAAATGCATGACACATCGGGAACCGGAGCGTTACTGAGTCGTGACGGACATAGCAATAAGGAGGAGAAAGAAGAAGAGGCCGTAAACGTACAGTACGCAGGCGCGGGGCAGTACAGGAATAGGGAGAAGCAAGAACAAGCAGAGAAGAAAGATAATAATAGTACATATGACTTGCATATCGTCCCGGGAGCATGGGAATTCGACACTATGACTGATAACCAGATAGACTTAACAAACATGGACAAGGAGCAAGTACAGACAAAGACAGAAGATGTTGACGAAGACGAATTGCCATTAAGTTTGCTAAAAGAGAAATTGAAATTAGGAGAAGACATTCCTCCGTCTGCCAATCTTGATAAACTGACATTAACACGCGGAAATGACGTACTACCTACAGAATACCCGGAAGTTCAAACTAGATATAATTTTAGGCCTAGGGATATAAGTCAGGCTTCAACTTCGAAAGAAATGGTGGAAAAATCAAGGGAGGAGGGAAATACTACAAAGTATAATTTAAGACCAAGATAAAAATAAATGTTTTGTTTTCCAGGTTTCATCTGTATATGGATCGTCGCCTTATCAACAATATCAGGGAAGGGAGTGAACGTCCAACAACAGCAGGAATTAAATAAGGGACTTGTTTTTTTAAAACAACAAGAAATATTGTTGTCAGCTAACAAATGGTCGATTGTTTTAGATTTTTCGTTAGAACAATATTACGAAATTTTAGAGAATATGACAGAACAAATAAATAATGTCAAGCATACGGTAAAGAAACCAGATTTCATGAATTTTCAGATGTATGAGGCTTTAACAGAAATGTCGAAAAAAACAGTTCAAATTTCATTGCGAAGGTTGGAGCACGAATTACAAAGTTTGCAGATAAAAGTAGTAGAAATTGATGACGAATTATTTTATTCGGAGGGTAGAACAAAAAGAGGACTTATAAATTTGGGTGGATTAACTTTAAAAATATTGTTCGGTGTATTAGATTCAACAGACAGGCACAGAATAAATCACCAGATAGAGTCATTAACCCAAACAAATGAAAAAATAATTGACTTAATGAAACAGCAAATTACATATGTAAACAAGACTGCAGATAGAGTAGAACAAAATTGCATTAATTTAAACAAGTTTTCCAAAATATTAAATACAACATTGCATGTGTTAGATAACGTTACAGAAGACGTATTTTTCGAAATAAATTTAGTCATGAAAAATATGGATTTGCTAACAAATTTGCAGATTATGGCGGATACGTTAAAACAAGTTCAACACGATTTGATTCAATTTAGAATGGCAGTTGATTCAACAGCAGCCGGCATATTAAGCTCATACTTATTACCCCCAATATTGTAAGTTATTTGTCATTTTACTAATAGCCATTGTTTTGTATGTTATACAGTATCTTCGGACCAGCAGGAAGAAGACACATAGCATTAAGAATCACCAGACCAAGGTCGCTGACTTTGCAAATTCCGTACCAACTACGCAATCTGCACAGCCAAGAGAGAAAAGTGCAAATTCGACAATTCCAGGCGATGTCATACAAGAAACAAGCCAAGAACCAAGTAATATTAAGGTGAAGCCAGTCTTCACGGGCGCAGGAATTATATAAAAGGGATTTTTTTAAAGGGAATTTTTTTTAAAAAGGAATTTTTTTATTAGAATTAAACTGAATTTTGCATTAGGCAGGTTAGGGGAAATAGAATTAGAATGAACTAGTAACAAAATTAATTAAGGAAAAAAAAGAAAGAAACAATGATTAATTTAAATAAAATGTGTAGGCGTCAATTCGTTCCCAAGGGTAACGTTGTAAAGAAAAAAAAAATATTAATGAGAAAAGTAATCGTAGTAAATTTTAATGTGTTAGCTACTCTCAACCATCTCTGTTGCAATCAACGCAGCAACAGACAGCATCCCAGATATGCAACAACGAGCACAATATTACAAATAAGAAATAAATAAAGAAATAAATAAATGGAAAGTATCAACAAATCGACGAACGGATACACACACACCCGTTCGAATCCAGCTAAGGCGGATTCGAGCTAGGGGGGGAGTGATGTAATATCTTAAAAATTTGGAAACCAGACCCTCTAAATGGATCGCAAACAGGCCAGACATTGGGCTGGGTAAACCAGGAAATATAAGTGTCAACTTAGCGTTGCACAAGGTATTCATAACTTGTTGATGATTTGCGGAATTGCATTTCAAAGGTGGTTGACAGTCTAGTAATTGCGAAATACGAAATAAGTATTTTAAAGTAGTAAAGTTAAGAAATACGCGGAAAAGGAAATTGCAAGTAAGGAGTTTTGGTTTGAAACGTCATGGGTGCCAAATGGATAGACGTATTGACGCACGATGTTATAAAACGGGCGGACTGACCAGTTCGGCCCTCTTGCTACTCTACATTCTTCACGACTGGATCGACAGCACCCCGGTGCAAGTTTATTTTAATTTGTGTGTTATTCATCATGAAGTCAGTATGTAAGTACACTATGTAATTTCAATTTATTTTAATATTAATAAACCTAGTCATTTTGTTATTTTGGGTAAAACTAGCTTTTGTGATTTGCGCATGGAGATGTTCCGTTCCTTGCCCTTGTCCTCGTGGTTAAGATGCAAATATATATTTTGAGCCATCCTGATAAATCGTGTCCCGGGGTAAAAGGTGTCAGAATAAATATAGGGCCCTGGGATACGACACTTCAAATACGGGAAAATTTGGAGTGTGTAAAATCCAAATTTTTTACTTTGTTTAAAAAATCTCAAAAAAATAACAAACATACTTCAGGGGTTACTTGATAATAATATGACACCAGCAGATCTTAAATGTTTATATTTTTATTTATTTTAATTTCTTTATTTTTTAAAGCCAAGTGGATGACATCCGTGTAATGTGGATGGCAGAAGGCCACATTAATGACTAACTTTGGCAACAATCTGCTTTTCTTTATGTGAGGTCATATTTTTCTCAGCATACTTCAGTTGAATTTGCATCAAATTTGAAAATTTGTGTGCATACTCCGGAATTAATGTAATTTTAACGAGACTGTGTTTTTATGGTTTTGGGGGAGGGGGGAATCAAGCAGAAATTCATTTAATCAGTTTTAATATCTTAAGTACAGGTCACAGACACCGCAAACACAATAGTATCCTACATTTATCATCTACATGACTTGAGAGTCATCCACATACCCCTTCATGAGACATGTGGATGACACAAAAATCAGGCATGTGGATGACAAAAAAGGAGTTTAAGTGGTCTCAGCAAGCCATTTCTAAACCTCTGTAGGCTCAACTTCAGTCAGGTACTTTGAATTGGAAGGTTTATCATAGTGCATAATCAAAATTAATTAATATTCACCTTCTGCCTACTTTCTAGAAGCCATGTTAATGACGGGGAATAAAAACGTTTTCCTTGAAAATGATACAAAGTCCTTTGTTAATCCCAAACCGTTTGTAAGCAAGCAAAATTCAACCACAAGCTGCCCTGTTGGCTTTCTAACACTGTTGCCAGTTTTACAAATTTCTCATTTCTGCAGAAAAAATTCCATTCTTTTCAGCCATGTGGATGACCAAAAACCCTTGGGACATTCTTTATGTTCATTAGGTGGGGTGACAATTTTATTTAATTTTATTTTTTAGGGGTTAATATTCTTCACCCATTCATACTCATTGACAGGAAAAAAGTTGAAAAGGAAATAACATTTTGTTTTGTGGAAAAATGCATTAGAATATACAAAACCGAGGTTTGGGACAGGGCATGTGGATGACATTTCATTGAATTAAATTCGATTTTGGAATATCAGAATTTAAAGTTAGTGACATTTCAAACTGATAGTTGTAGTATGGAAGTAGTAGCAACAAACTTTTATTTTAATTTTTTTTAAAGTTGAATTTGAAGGGAAATATCACTCCGGAACGCAAATTTTCCCGTATTTGAAGAATCACCCATATAGCGTTTACTAGTTTATAAAACTTTTCACACTTGTAGAGAAGCATCTGTTTTTAACTGCACAAAAAATATGCCTCCCTGCCAATGTAGCCTATTGTAATTGAAAATATTATTTAAATCTAGCTACAATATTGGCTGTTACCAATTTTTTGTCTAATTTAAATTCCCTCTAATTCCTTTTATAATAATATGAGCTATATTGTATCTTGTGATTTTCCGTCAAGTGGGTGTGGCTTATATGTAAGTTGAAATGCATGATGAATTTTCAAAGCCATTTTCCCATAACTTAATATTTTCAACACAAAAGGCACAATATCTCTTAAAATAATGGTCCAAATTGCATGAAACTTTGCACACCCATAGTTTTTTGTGTGTTCTAGAGGATAAACCTAAATATACAAGTAAGAATCAGCTTGAAAAATGTTATGTCATAACCGGGATTTGAACACGGATCTTCGGCTTAACGCGCCGATGCTCTACCATTGAGCTACCATGACAACATGCCAGTCTGACATCAAATTCCTCAACTGATTCAGAAGACAAGGCAAACCACGGGAGGATTCTCTCCGTCGAGAACACACATCCAAATGGCGTCCTACCCTTGTAGGTACTTTGAAGCCTAGTTATTATTTATATACTATTAATTAAGTGGAAGGATAGGAAATAGACATTAAATCCATGTCAGGGATATTAATACAAGTAAGAATCAGCTTGAAAAATTTTATGTCAGACTGGCATGTTGTCATGGTAGCTCAATGGTAGAGCATCGGCGCGTTATGCCGAAGATTCGTGTTCAAATCCCGGTTATGACATAAAATTTTTCAAGGTGATTCTTACTTGTATTAATATCCCAGACATGGATTTAATGTCTATTTCCTCTCCTTCCACTTAATTAAACCTAAATAATCTGATGTATTTGCAACACAAGATTATTTCACTTGTGTACATGATGTGAAAAAAATTAGTAATAATTTTATATTGGAATTTTAAAATGCCTGAAAATTGAATCAGGCATACCACAGTACAAATTGATAGTTTATCCTCTAGATTATAGTGTCAGATGTGAATAAAAAAAAATTACACCAATCAGATTGACTTTTGCAAGAAATCATGTTTCTTAGGCCTAATCGCATGCTGAAAAATAAAAAAAATTAATTTTCTAACATCAACCTTCATATTTGTGACACTGTAATAATTTTTGTGCTCATTTCAACCCCCAAATCTATCTTCTAATGTTCAAAATTTCATTTTATTATTGCAAATAGTGTTGAAGATATCGAACAGTTACTGCAATGCCTGCTCGGGCATGGTCTCTTGGTGTATGAGAATCCTTAAGACACTTTTTCAGTGATATTATGGTGTTATTTAAATTAATATATATAATTATGAACAACTATGAGGCCAATTGTAATGTTTCAAAGTACTGTGTAAATTAAATACTAATGAATTCATTTTAAGTTAACCTAAAACTCAATTAATTTATTTCAAGGGTTTTATAAATGTCATAAAAGCAGTAGGCAAGATAAGATACTCTTATTTGCTTAAACTTTACTATTTGCTTTATCTATATAAAAATAATTTTATAATTGGCTTGTGTTCTATATATTAAGTAAAAACTCGTACTGAATAATTTTTTTACTTTCTCTGCCTGTACCATAGGTAATACAGATAAAGGAAGTATTGTTTTCGACCCCAACTTTGAAGTTGAGTTTTTAGCCTAAATACACATTTTGAGGTATTCTGAATCCCCAAATACTATTTTCGGAAACATGTCTGTGTGGATGTGTGTCAACAGCCTAGCTCCAGAACGGAAAATCGTAAGAAATTTTTTTTTTTGTATTTGGGTTGGGTACCTTCTGAAGATGTGACACAAAGATTGGCGACAAGTTTCTCTTATTTTTAAAGGGACTTTACATGAAAAAATGTTCGTTTTTCGCGATTTTATCGATTTGTTTAAATTTTGCACATGGGTTGCTTATAAGTTACTAGGAGTTAAAACTTTTATTTGTAACATTTTTTCGAAGAAATTCTTTTTAGGGTAGTTATAAGCCACCCACTCTGAATACGTGCTAAAACTTTTATTTGAAACATTTTTTCGAAGAAAATCTCTAAAGTGTAGTCTTTATCAGAATGTGAAGTGCATGCTTAAAGTAAGGAAAGTTATGAGAGTACAATAAATATATTTTATTTGGGTTGTGTATCCTTCGGGGATGTGATGTGTTAAGGACATTCTCTTTATTTATACAACCAATTTACATTACAAGAATGTCATACACAATAATTATATTATACTGAGATACTAACTTTTATTTGAACAGAGATTGGAAAGTTCATTCCTTTCACTGAGTATTAACCCGAGAGCCTTGAATCCAGCAACATTTTGTTAAAATGAGTATTCTGAAAAGGGCTACATCTTACTTTCTGTTAATCGTTAAAATAAATACTTTCACACAAACAAGGTGAGTTGCAATGGAAATATATAACTACTTCGAGATTGCATATTTTTTAATAATCATAATTTAAATCAGACATTGGCAAACTATTGCGAAATTTGCTAATTGGATTCCCCGAGATACCCGCCTTATTAAATATATGACAGTAAACATTACTAAAAACCATTGGCATTTTGCGAATTTCTCCTATTATTATAAATCCGCCTTTTCCCCCTATAAGCGTCTTGTAACATGACAGTACGTGTAATATAAACGCCCACTTTCAAAATATATACATGAAATTAAACTCCCGCCCAGTTTGGAAGTTATGAAATCACATTCCCGCACTCCATCAGCCAATGATATTCATTGCACTTTGTTAAGACAGATTTCTCATAGCTACTTTCATTGCCAACATTCACGAAAATTCACAAAGTTATTGGTGGGCCTCAACAACGTGTCTCGAGATACCAACAGGGAGTTACAGGGGTCGTATTCTGTAACTTTCGCCACCAACGCATTGGTGTTGTTGAGAGCTCAACAACCGACAGAAAGATACCAACGGCCGGAGCGTGAGCGATTCTGTAACTCCCTGTTGGTATCTGGAGAACCGTTGTTGAGGCCCACCAATAACTTTGTGAATTTTCGTGAATGTTGGCAATGAAAGTAGCTATGAGAAATCTGTCTTAACAAACTGCAATGAATATCATTGGCTGATGGAGTGCGGGAATGTGATTTCATAATTTCCAAACTGGGCGGGAGTTTAATTTCATGTATATATTTTGAAAGTGGGCGTTTATATTACACGTACTGTCATGTTGCAAGACGCTTATAGGAAAAAAGGCGGATTTATAATAATAGGAGAAATCCGCAAAATGTCAATGGCTTTTTAGTAATGTTTACTGTTTAATATATAATAAGGCGGGTATCTCGAGGCATCCAATTAGCAAATTTCGCAATAGTTTGCCAATGTCTGATTTAAATTATGATTATAAAAAAAATATGCGATCTCGAAGCGGTTATATATTTCCATTGCAACTCACCTTGTTTGTGTGAACGTATTCATTTTAACGATTAACAGAAGGTAAGATGTAGGCCTATCCCTTTTCAGAATACTAATTTTATCAAAATGTTGCTGGATTCAAGGTTCTCGGGTTCATACTCAGTGAAGGGAATGAACTTTCAAATCTCTGTCCAAATAAAAGTTAGTCTCTCAGTATAATATAATTTTTGTGTATGCCATTCTTGTAATGTAAATTGGTTATATAAATAAAGAGAATGTACTTAACACATCGCATCCCCGAAGGATACACAACCCAAATAAAATATATATATTGTACTCACATAACTTTCTTTACTTTTAGCATGCACAATACATTTTTCTCAATTCACATTCTGATACAGACTACACTTTAGAGATTTTCTTCGAAAAAATTTTTCAAATAAATGTTTTAGCACGTATTCAGAGTGGGTGGCTTATGACTACCCTAAAGAGAATTTCTTCGAAAAAATGTTTCAAATAAAAGTTTTAACTCCTAGTATAAGCAACACATGTGAAAAATTTAAACAAATCGATAAAATCGCGAAAAACAAACATTGTTTCATGTAAAGTCCCTTTAAAAATAAGAGAAACTTGTCGCCAATCTTTGTGTCACATCTTCAGAAAGTCCCCAACCCAAATACAAAAAAAAAAAAAAAAAAAAAAAATCTTACGATTTTCCGTTCTGGAACTAGGCTGTTGACACACATCACACAGACATGTTTCCGAAAATAGTATTTGGGGATTCAGAATACCTCAAAATGTGTATTTTGGCTAAAACACAACTTCAAAGTTGGGGTCGAAAACAATACTTCTTTGCCTGTATTACCTATGGTACAGGCAGAGAAAGTAAAAAAAAATTATTCAGTAGGAGTTTTTACTTAATTTATAGAACACAAGCCAATTATAAAATTATTTTTGTATAGATGAAGCAAATAGTAAAATTTAAGCAAATAAGAGTATCTTATGTTGCCTACTGCTTTTATGACATTTATAAAACCCTCGAAATAAATTAATTGCATTTTAGGTTAACTTAAAATGAATTCATAGTATGTAATTTACACAGTCCTTTGAAACATTACAATTGGCCTCATAGTTGTTCATAATTATATATTAATTTAAATAACACCATAATATCACTGAAAAAGTGTCTTAAGGGGGCTCATACACCAAAAGACCATGCCCGAGCAGGCATTGCAGTAACTGTTCGATATCTTCAACACTATTTACAATAATAAAATGAAATTTTGGACATTAGAAGTATACATTTGGGGGTTGAAATGAGCACAAAAATTATTACAGTGTCACAAATTTGAAGGTTGATATAGAAAATTAATTCTTTTTATTTTTGAGCATGCGATTAGGCCTAAGAAATATGATTTCTTGCAAAGAGTCAATCTGATTGGTGTAATATATATTTTTTTATTCACAGCTGACACTATAATCTCGAGGATAAACCATCAATTTATACTGTGGTATGCCTGATACAATTTTGAGGCTTTTTAAAATTTCAATATAAAATTATTACTAATTTTTTCACATCATGTTCACAAGTGAAATAATCTTGTGTTGCAAATACATCAGATTATTTAGGTTTATTCTCTAGAACAAACACAAAAAACTATGGGTGTGCAAAGTTTCATGCAATTTGGACCATTACTTTAAGAGATATTGTGCCTTTTGTTGAAAATATCAAGTTATGGGAAAATGGCTCTGAAAATTCAACATGCATTTCAACTTACATAGTATAAGCCACACCCACTTGACGGAAAATCACGAGATACAATATAGCTCATATTATTATAAAAGGAATTAGAAGGAATAAAATAGATGGTTTAACTTAGACAAAAAATTGGTAACAGCCAATATTGTAGCTAGATTTAAATAATATTTTCAATTACAATAGGCTACATTGGCAGGTAGGCATATTTTTTTGTGCAGTTAAAAACAGATGCTTCTCTAAGTGTGAAAAGTTTTATAAACTAGTAAACGCTATATAGGCTACCAGTATATTTAAAAGTAAGGGCAATGTACATCATATTTTGCTGAGTGATATAGTACACACACACTTACAAAGTAAACTTTGGTACAAAAAAACTATTATATGTATTATTAAAAACTAACTTTGCAGAGTTTATAAGTCAAGTGTACTTTATTTGTTAATAACATTGAAAATCCATTTTGTTCTAATCTGCATTCACACATTAAAGCCCTTCATTGAAACAACAAGTCTTTCTTGATGTTAACACAGTGAAAAACTGAACTGAACACAACTACTTCTTGTAACGGACATTTCCGAGCAACAACTAAACTGTCCTTAGAGGGGTCAGCCTAATGACCCATTAAAAACAAAACACACACACACTAAAATGGTGGGTCCAATGTTGCCACCATTAAAAAACGTTTTTATTTTATTTGACACATTTAAAAACTTCATTTAACACTTTCCCTTGTCAACTAAAATAAAAACTGACTTTACAATAATCCCATTTGATTACATAAAATCTGCAAACGAATCTTGTTCAAAGGTTTAGTCATTACGTCTGCAACTTGACACTCTGTTGAAATCTGTTCTACTTCAAGTTTTCTTTCAGCTAGTTTTTCACGAATGAAAAAATACTTGATATCTATGTGCTTAGTACGACGATGAAATTCAGGGTTCTGTGCTAACTTTACTGCTGCTGCATTATCAATATGTAACATGGGGATGTGATTCAGCTTTGTAATCTGATTAAATAGTCTAGATAACCAAATAACTTCCTTCACAGCCTCATGAGCAGCAACTATTTCAGCCTCTGTAGTTGAAGTTGCCACCATTGCCTGTCGCTGACTTAACCAAGAAATAATTCCTCCAGCATAGTTAATAACAACTCCAGATGTTGAACGCCCTGTTTTTGTACATCCTCCGAAGTCTGCATCACTGTAGCACTCTAAACTGTCACCTTTTATTTTTGACTTATATGTGATTCCATAGTTAATTGTTCCTGCCACATATCTGAACACTCTTTTTAATCTTAATATATCTTCAGCGGTAGGATTCTCAAGAGTCCTTGACAAGACACTCACACTGAAGGCTAGATCAGGCCTAGTCCCAAGCATCAGATACATTAAAGCTCCAACAGCTTCTCTGTATGGAAACTTCTGTTTTTCATTGTCTTCTTTCCCTGATTGTTGAACATCCGAAATTTTCAACATTGGAGTAGACACTGCCTTGCATTCTGAAAAATTGAAACGTTTCAAAATGCTCCTTGCATATGTTTCCTGATGAATCTTGATGTTACCATTTTTGCTTTGTTCAATTTGTAAGCCTAAGAAATAAGTTGCCTCTGACGTTGTGACCTTAAATTCTGCTTTCAGTTTCTCGAAAAAGTTTTTCAAATCTTTCTGATCAGTAGCTGCAACTAACCCATCATCCACATACAAAACTACTAGTAATTGTTTGCCATGTTGATTTTTAACATACAAGCACGGATCAGCTTGACTCACTTCAAAACCAAGACCAAGTAAGAAATTCCCAAATCGCTTATTCCAGCATCTTGGCGCTTGTTTTAAGCCATACAAGCTCTTCTTCAGTTTACATACTTTGTTAGTGCCATCTTCATACCCTCTTGGCTGTACCATATAGATTGTCTCTTCAAGTTCTCCATACAAGAAGGCCGTTGATACATCAAACTGTGCAATATGCATCCCTTTATTTGCTGCAACACTTAAAATAGATCGAATAGTTGTCATTTTTGCAACTGGACTAAATGTTTGACTGTAGTCAACACCCTCGCGCTGATTGAAACCCTTGACAACAAGTCGAGCCTTATACTTGTCTATGCTGCCATCTGCATTGGTTTTTAGTCTGAAAACCCACTTACATGGTATTGCCCTGGCATCCTTTGGCAAATTTACAAGTTCCCAAGTTTGATTTTCCCTTAATGAACCAATTTCCTTGTCCATTGCTCTTTTCCAATCAATACTGTTTTCTTGTTTTAATGCTTCTTCAAATGTTTCAGGAACATTATTCACATTAATAAGATTTTCTACTGCCATTACATATTCATTCAAGAAATTTGGTTTCTTCAAGGATGAGCGATCTCTCAACCAAACACCTTGTTTTTCTTCATAATTTTTATGGCTTTCATCATCCATCTCTGTATCGGTCTCAGTTTCATATTCTTCCTTATTACTGGTATCTTCTTTGATGGTTTCTTCATCACTCTCTTGAACTTTTTTATCTTCATTGTTTACATCTTGAAATGGTAATTTGACTTGTTCAATACAACAACCAAGTTTTTCTTCAAATTTGACATCTCTGGACAGAATAACTTTATGATCTTCTTTAATCCAAATTCTGAACCGTTCATCACCATCATACCCTATGAGGTGTCCTTTTACAGCTTTCTTGTCCATCTTTCTTCGTTTCTGACTTGGAATGTGTGCATAACACTTTGAACCAATAATTCTAAGATGTTTTGTTCTAGGCTTCTTTCCTAACCACAATTCATAAGGACTAACACCATCTATAGATGACTTTCCTGTTCTATTTAAAATGTAGACAGCTGTATTAACCAACTCAGCCCATATTCCTTCAGGATAGATTACTTCTGGATTGGAGTACTTCAATGTTCTAGCCATTTCAACTATTGTTCTATTGTCCCGTTCAGAAATACCATTTTGCTCAGGAGTATAGGGAGCTGTCAAGCGCTGTGTGATCCCGTTTGCTCGTAAAATAGACCTAACTTCTTCATTGTCGAATTCCCTGCCGTTGTCACTTAACATTTCTTTGACAGAATATCCTAGTGTCTTTGTATGCCTAAGAAAGTCCTTCAATGCATCACTCACTTCTGACTTCTGTGCAAGAAAATAGCAGTATCTAAACTTTGTATAATTATCTTTGAACAACACAAAGTATCGCTTCTTTTGGAATGACTCATCAAAAGCACCACACACATCTGTTGATATCAACTCACCAGGCTTACTTGACTTCTCTCTTGTACCAAAGGGTAGGCGATGTGCCTTTCCATACGTGCAAGGTTCACAAATCTCTTCATTTAACTTAACCTCAATGTTGAAGTCTCTCTTGAGTTTCATTTTAACATGACGTTTGTCTTGATGACCCCACCTTTCATGATATAGTTGCAAAAGGTCTGATTTCTCCTCAACTAAGTTTACGTCAGCACCTTGCTTAGGAACTAATGGTTTAATTGCCACTTTATACAGAGAACCATTTACTTCACGACTTCCAACCAGTCTTACTTGACCATTAATTTTCAAAGTACAGGTTGTAGGTGTCGACTCAAAAATGCTGTTCTCGTTACGGTCTTGAGCAGCTAAAACTGAGAAAAGGTTTTTAGAGATTTTTGGTACATACCAGACATCACTCAGAATGATTTCTTCAGATCTGTTTCCAATTGTTGACAAGACTCTTATTGACCCTTTTCCTATTGCATTCAGAGACTCTTGTCCAACTGCCTTGACACTGTGAGGAGATTTAAATATCTCAAAACTGACAAAATAATCTAAACACTTTGTTACATGTTTTGTTGCACCATTGTCAATCCACCAATTATCTTCATCAAGTTCTGTAGTACAAGCCTCACTACAAACAGATAGTAATGTCACATTTGTTACCACTGTTTTGTCTTCTTCTCTTTTCTTTACTGCATTCTTGGGCGGTCTACCATCAGCTATCCATTTCTTACACCTTTTGATCCAATGACCTGGTTGCTTACAGTAATAGCAATTACCCTTGTAAACAAACTTCTTTCTGGTTACGTTATCTGCATTTAATTTGGCCACTAATGCTTCTTGTTCAACTTTTTCACCACCTTTTGTGAAGTTTCTTTCAAACATACAAAGCTGTGAATGTAATTCTTCAAACTTTTTGTCTTCACTTTTTGATAACAACATCCAACTTGATTTAAATGTTTCAAAATTAGTTGGCAAAATATGCAAGATTTTACATACCAGAATCAGTTCAGGTAAAGCAGCCTCATCTTTAGCTTTAAGTCCGTTATTTAATTCATTCCATAAACTTCTTAACTTTGCAACATGTGTTGACACATCCTCTGTAAATTTCCAACTAAAGGCGAAGAAGTCTGTACATAACTTGAAAAGTTGATCTCTAGACGAAGCTTCAAAATTCTTCTTTAAAGCCTCCCATGCTTCATAAGCCGTTTCTGTTTCCATGATCTTCTGATAAACTGCATCAGTAACTGCACTCGTTATCGTAGATTTTGCGTAACTGTTAGCTTTCCTGTACAAATCCGACTTTTCTTTGTGAGCTCTAGCTTCTGCTTCATTGGCTCCTTCTAATAGCGGATCTGGTTTCTTCAATTTACCCTCAATTACGTCTAAAGCTCCTTCATGGTAATCCAGCAGATCTCGAATTTTCCGTTTCCACATAGGCCATTCTATTTCACTGTTTAGCGGTTTTATGTGCTTTGCTAGATCCATCTTGAATTTTCGTTATAACCTTGAGAAATTCCTTGACTTATTAGACACACTGGTCTCGTAACCTGGGCCCATAACCTATTAAAAACTAACTTTGCAGAGTTTATAAGTCAAGTGTACTTTATTTGTTAATAACATTGAAAATCCATTTTGTTCTAATCTGCATTCACACATTAAAGCCCTTCATTGAAACAACAAGTCTTTCTTGATGTTAACACAGTGAAAAACTGAACTGAACACAACTACTTCTTGTAACGGACATTTCCGAGCAACAACTAAACTGTCCTTAGAGGGGTCAGCCTAATGACCCATTAAAAACAAAACACACACACACTAAAATGGTGGGTCCAATGTTGCCACCATTAAAAAACGTTTTTATTTTATTTGACACATTTAAAAACTTCATTTAACATGTATCATGAGTTCATGGCACTTTGCTCAGTTCTAATAAGCACAGTCTTCGTCATTATTTCCTGAAAATTACAAAAAGCCAACAACATCTCACTACTTGAAGCATTGCTTGAGTGGGATGCTTTTCTCAATTGCAAATGACCTACTTGTGCACTGTTCTTTCGAATGAACAACAAAATTTTACACTACATTGAAAAATTTAGGCCTACATAGAGGTGACACCCATAAGTGTTCGTTAAGCTTATTATTGGTGCATATTATGTTGTCCACTCTTTAATGCAGATCACATGGATTACAATTCCAAATCTGAAACAAGATAAAGTAAAATAATGAATATTATGTGCAATTATGCAAACATAACCTCAAACATGCTTGTTGCAAAATAAAATTATGTATTTAGTTTTTATATTGATAAAAACATATTAACAAATACTAAGAATCTATTCATTAATGGATATATACTGTACCTTCTCTGTTATAGAGCTCTGGGCTTTTGTAGTTTTGGTAATACCGGAGTTGACGGGTCCCTGTACGCAGCAAGCCATGTTGCCTTCATTCTGGCAGCGTTCCGTAAGGACAAGTCCACCACCGCCGCCGCCAAATTCGAATGTGTTATATTCAGAATCCACAACGCCGATTTTGAGTGGTTAAAGATTTGATATTAAAAATAGCGCAAAAGCCCGTTCTTCTCACAGGTGCTCCCGGGTGATAGTTTAAATTGGCGTAGGGACTAGTACTTAAAGGTTTAGTATTAAAACGACCGCAAGAGCCCGCTCTATTCACAGGTGACAGTTAAATAACCCCGTTCTGCTCGCGGGTGAGGGATTAAGTTTGCATAGGGACTAGTAGTTAAAGTTTAATATTAAAGCGAGCGAAAGAGCCCGTTCTACTCACAGGTGACACTTAAATAACCCCGTTCTGCTCGCGGGTGACAGATTAAGTTTGCATAGGGACTAGTAGTTAAAGTTTAATATTAAAGCGAGCGAAAGAGCCCGTTCTATTCACAGGTGACACTTAAATAACCCCGTTCTACTCACAGGTGACACTTAAATAACCCCGTTCTGCTCGAGGGTGATAGTTTAAATTGGCGTAGAGACTAGTACTTAAAGGTTTATTATTAAAACGACCGCAAGAGCCCGTTCTATTCACAGGTGACAGTTAAATAACCCCGTTCTGCTCGCGGGTGACAGATTAAGTTTGCATAGGGACTAGTAGTTAAAGTTTAATATTAAAACGAGTGAAAGAGCCCGTTCTACTCACAGGTTACACTTACATAACCCCGTTCTGCTCGCGGGTGATAGTTTAAATTGGCGTAGGGACTAGTACTTAAAGGTTTAATATTAAAACGAGCGAAAGAGCCCGTTCTATTCACAGGTGACACTTAAATAACCCCGTTCTGCTCACGGGTCACTCTGTATATATTTTTATTATTTCCTAGCCGGTGGTCCTGGTGTTATAAAATCTGCACACGGCTTTTTCTACTCGGTATATTTTTTACCATTTTTAACTAACTCATATTTCTTTCTGCAGAGCAAAGAATGAATGAACGTATTATGTATTTTTCTTTGTGAAAATCTCGTTTCTTGCCATAACTTGTACAATGCCTACAGCATATTTTACCGACTTCTTGCATGTACCTAATAAACCTATTCAGATTTTTCGGATATTTTGTTTGTTTGAAATTATCGTACGTAATAATAAAGGTTCTTACCCTGACTTTACGACATGGAAATCACACCGATTAAAGAAATAATTCATTATATGGAGGGAAATTTTTTCTCCGACTTGAGCTATATCTGTTCCTTATAATTCGACCCTTCTGAACACGAATATAACAGTAATATTAACCAGTTCCTTCCGTACTTCGAGAAAATTCCGATTTTCCATTAGTGTGACCCAGTCAACGCAGAAAGAATATGGACGATTAAAAAGAAAAATTCATTCCATCGAGGAATTTTTTTTTCCCGACACGAGTTACATGTTTCATCTATAATCCGACCCATCTGATCTCGAATATATTAATAATAATAACCATTTCCTTCCGCGCTTCGAGAAAATTGAGATTTTCCATTAATGTTAGACATTTCTCGCAGAAGAAGGAGGAACAATTCAAAGAAATAATTAATTATATGGAGGGACATTTTTTCTCCGACTTGAGCTATATCTGTTCCTTATAATTCGACTCTTCTGAACACGAATATAACAGTAATATTAACCAGTTCCTTCCGCACTTCGAGAAAATACCGATTTTCCATTAGTGTCACACAGTTTACGCAAGAAAAGTGGGAATGTTTCAAACAAAAATTAATTACAACAAGGCAAAAATTTTTTCTCACTTGAGTTACATGTGTAATCTATAATTCGACCCTTCCGAACACGAATATAACAATAATAATAACCAGTTCCTTCCGCACTTCGAGAAAATACCGATTTTCCATTAGTGTCACACATTTCTCGCAGGAAAAGAGGAAACTATTCAAAGAAAAATTCATTCTGTGTAGGATAAATTTTTTTCCAACTTGAAATACGTGTGTTATCTATAATTCGACCCTTCTGAACACGAATATAACAATAATAATAATAACCAGTTCCTTCCGCACTTCGAGAAAATACCGATTTTCCATTAGTGTCACACAGTTTACGCAAGAAAAGTGGGAATGTTTCAAACAAAAATTAATTACAACAAGGCAAAATTTTTTTCTCACTTGAGTTACATGTGTCATCTATAACTCGACCCTTCAGAACACGAATATAACAATAATAATAACCAGTTCCTTCCGCCCTTCCAGAAAATACCAATTTTCCATTACCGTCACACAGTTTACGCAAGAAAAGTAGGAATGATTCAAACAAAAATTAATTACATGCAGGCAAAATTTTTTCCCCACTTGATTTACATGTGTTATCTATAACTCAACCCTTCTGAACACGAATAGAACAAAAATAATAACCAGTTCCATACGCACTAGGAGAAAATTCCGAATTTCCATTCGTGACACACAGTTTACGCGTAAACTGTGTAACACGAATGGAAAATCGGAATTCTCTCGAAGTGCGGACCAAACTGCTTATTATTATTGTTATATTCGTGTTCAGAAGGGTCGTATTAAGATAACACACGTATTTCAAGTTGGAAAAAAAATTATCCTACACAGAATGAATTTTTCTTTGAATAGTTCCCTCGTTTTCATCGAGAAATGTGTGACACTAATGGAAAATCGGTTTTTTCTCGAAGTGCGGAAGGAACTGGTTATTATTATTGTTATATTCGTGTTCAGAAGGGTCGAATTATAGATAACACACGTATTTCAAGTTGGAAAAAAATTTATCCTACACAGAATGAATTTTTCTTTGAATAGTTCCCTCTTTTCCTGCGAGAAATGTGTGACACTAATGGAAAATCGGTATTTTCTCGAAGTGCGGAAGGAACTGGTTATTATTATTATTGTTATATTCGTGTTCGGAAGGGTCGAATTATAGATAACACATGTAACTCAAGTGAGAAAAAAATTTTGCCTTGTTGTAATTAATTTTTGTTTGAAACATTCCCACTTTTCTTGCGTAAACTGTGTGACACTAATGGAAAATCGGTATTTTCTCGAAGTGCGGAAGGAACTGGTTATTATTATTGTTATATTCGTGTTCAGAAGGGTCGAATTATAGATAACACACGTATTTCAAGTTGGAAAAAAATTTATCCTACACAGAATGAATTTTTCTTTGAATAGTTCCCTCTTTTCCTGCGAGAAATGTGTGACACTAATGGAAAATCGGTATTTTCTCGAAGTGCGGAAGGAACTGGTTATTATTATTATTGTTATATTCGTGTTCGGAAGGGTCGAATTATAGATAACACATGTAACTCAAGTGAGAAAAAATTTTTGCCTTGTTGTAATTAATTTTTGTTTGAAACATTCCCACTTTTCTTGCGTAAACTTTGTGACACTAATGGAAAATCGGTATTTTCTTGAAGTGCGGAAGGAACTGGTTATTATTATTGTTATATTCGTGTTCAGAAGGGTCGAATTATAAGGAACAGATATAGCTCAAGTCGGAGAAAAAATGTCCCTCCATATAATTAATTATTTCTTTGAATTGTTCCTCCTTCTTCTGCGAGAAATGTCTAACATTAATGGAAAATCTCAATTTTCTCGAAGCGCGGAAGGAAATGGTTATTAATATTAATATATTCGAGATCAGATGGGTCGGATTATAGATGAAACATGTAACTCGTGTCGGGAAAAAAAATTTCCTCGATGGAATGAATTTTTCTTTTTAATCGTCCATATTCTTTCTGCGTTGACTGGGTCACACTAATGGAAAATCGGAATTTTCTCGAAGTACGGAAGGAACTGGTTAATATTACTGTTATATTCGTGTTCAGAAGGGTCGAATTATAAGGAACAGATATAGCTCAAGTCGGAGAAAAAATGTCCCTCCATATAATGAATTATTTCTTTAATCGGTGTGATTTCCATGTCGTAAAGTCAGGGTAAGAACCTTTATTATTACGTACGATAATTTCAAACAAACAAAATATCCGAAAAATCTGAATAGGCTTATTAGGTACATGCAAGAAGTCGGTAAAATATGCTGTAGGCATTGTACAAGTTATGGCAAGAAACGAGATTTTCACAAAGAAAAATACATAATACGTTCGTTCATTCTTTGCTCTGCAGAAAGAAATATGAGTTAGTTAAAAATGGTAAAAAATATACCGAGTAGAAAAAGCCGTGTGCAGATTTTATAACACCAGGACCACCGGCTAGGAAATAATAAAAATATATACAGAGTGACCCGTGAGCAGAACGGGGTTATTTAAGTGTCACCTGTGAATAGAACGGGCTCTTTCGCTCGTTTTAATATTAAACCTTTAAGTACTAGTCCCTACGCCAATTTAAACTATCACCCGCGAGCAGAACGGGGTTATGTAAGTGTCACCTGTGAGTAGAACGGGCTCTTTCGCTCGCTTTAATATTAAACTTTAACTACTAGTCCCTATGCAAACTTAATCCCTCACCCGCGAGCAGAACGGGGTTATTTAACTGTCACCTGTGAATAGAGCGGGCTCTTGCGGTCGTTTTAATACTAAACCTTTAAGTACTAGTCCCTACGCCAATTTAAACTATCACCCGGGAGCACCTGTGAGAAGAACGGGCTTTTGCGCTATTTTTAATATCAAATCTTTAACCACTCAAAATCGGCGTTGTGGATTCTGAATATAACACATTCGAATTTGGCGGCGGCGGTGGTGGACTTGTCCTTACGGAACGCTGCCAGAATGAAGGCAACATGGCTTGCTGCGTACAGGGACCCGTCAACTCCGGTATTACCGTAGTTTTTTCTCCTGCCACTTGAGCGCGCTGCTCTCCACATTCAGGTATTGTCAACTTCCGGTTTCCTTATTCTTGTGTGTTTTCAATATGAGTTCGGGACGGTTCGCCAATTTTACAGTGAAGGAATTAAAAAGGATGTTATCAGAAGATGGTGCAACAAATATTTCATAGTTAACAAAGCAAGAGTTGATTGCAAGGTGAGAAATCAAAGCTACCTGTCTTCTGAAACGTTTGCTAACTGTTCTAATATGGTGCAATATGCCTGCTGTCTCAAATATTTTTGTATACTGTTGCACGATTTATTTTCATGTTTTTTTACAAATATGCATGAACTTGTTGAACACACAGTCTAATATACGACGCTGTTTGTTTTGGTTGCAGGTTGCTCAGGCGAGAGAAAAATCCGGATAGAAACTTTGCCTTATTCGAAGTTAAGGTTATAGAATCAGAAAGTACCCACGACTTTCCTTCGACAAATTTCTTCAAGATAAATTCATTCAAGAAAGAACGGTTTAAGCTTTTTGACGAAGACTCCATAACCACTTGATTCGAAAAGCGTAGGGCAGGCAGCAATATGAAAGCTGGCCGGACTCTAGCAATTAGAAAATTCATCAAGTTCAAGTTAGTGAATAAGAAACATTATGCACAAGTACAGGCACAGATGTTACTGACTGATATTCACAGGTGTAACTTTGTTATTTGGACTAAGAAGGGCATCATTATTCAACACATAAAATTTAACAAAGCATTTTCTGAGGGGCTACTTTATAATGTAAATGTTTATTATCAAACAGTATTTTTGCCTCTTATGAAAAATACCAATAAAAATGATTAGTTGTACAGTTGCTATTGTCTTTTGATTTGTTTTAAATAAAAATAGCTTAACCACCATGCTTTTTATGACTACGACAAAAAAAGAGGCTACTTAAAAATTTTGAGTATTTAACAAATTTATATTTTCTGGGCTCAGCCAGTGTTCCGCCATCCCAATTACCTCCAAATTATTGTCTGATGACATAATACATAACATATCTGATTTACCTAGAAAACCTTGAATGTTAAGAAACATGACGTTTACAAAATTAGTGTTATAATTAACTATAGGCCTATTATGATTAAATTTTTCTTCATCAGGTTTTGATCTACTTGTTACAAGAGTTTCTATTACTGGCACACAACAAATCTGGACATTTTCAGACACATTTAAGCTATCCTTAGGCCTAGGCCCACATTCTACTCTAAAAAAAGCATCAACCCTGGACCCATGTTTTCCTAAAAATTTGTATGTAGTTTGCTTTTTACTCAATTACAATACAAAATGACCATTTTATAGGTTACGGGAGAAATTTCGAATGACATTGACATTTTTAAATGTCAAAATAAATGACCAAATAAATTGGCAACAAAAATTACACTGAAAAGATGAAATACTAATTTAACATGGAAATGAAACTTGATTATGAGCCTAAACGAGGTTAAGTTGGTCAGGTATACTTATTATTTCATAGCCTTATGTATTTTTCTCAACATCTACTATATCAAAAATATCTTAATCACTCTAAAAAAAACATGAAATACTCGCCAAAACTGCTCATAGGAACATTAAAATCATCTTCTGTGAAGTGACAGCTGCATACACGAGAATACTGGGAAGGTGTTTTTCCATGGCGTAATTTTACCATCCATTCTTGAAAAGCAGCCCTTTCTTTTGGAAAACTAAGTCCTAAATTTTTGTTTGCAACGACTGAACAGCCAAAAACATAGCAGTTAATCGGCATAATTACTTCCAAGACAAGACACAAGCACAGAACTGTATTGTAAACACAGGCCTCTTGAGATAACCGGAAGTGGATAATACCTCATTCTCGGCGGCCATCTTAAAAGCGCAGAGCTCTATTACGAAAATATAGCTATTGACACCATCACGAAGTCGCCCAATTAGGATATAAGCGGCCATTGTATCACAAATATGTCGATATTTCTGAAAATTTTGCGATATTTTGGTACTTTCGAGTTGTTGTTGAGCTCACCGAGGGGTTTGGAGCCGTCGGTGTGTCACCAATATTTCCAGCAATATATTGGTGTGATTTTAAGATCGATTCTTGACACCAAAAGTTACAGAATAACTTTTTCTAGTAACATTGGTGTAATCGTAGTTGAGAGCGTTGGTGGAGTTACAGAATACGACCCCTGTATCGCTCACGCTCCGGCCGTTGGTATCTTTCTGTCGGTTGTTGAGCTCTCAACAACACCATTGCGTTGGTGGCGAAAGTTACAGAATACGACCCCTGTTGCTCTCCATGTAAATTAATGTACCCGGTTTGTCTACGACGATGAACGCTGGCGATGACCGCCGGGGTCGGCGATGATCGCTGGCAATTGCTTTTGAGGCAAATTCAGGGCGATGAACGCCGCAGATTATCATGTATATAGGCTGCGTTCGGGGAGCTCGCTTTCGCGCTGTGAGTACGAAACGCTCAGAGTGCCGTTCGGGGAGACTATTAGCATCTCGCGCTACGAAGCTCCCCGAACGCTAACAGCAACGAAAACAATGGCGGTGAATATGGCAGCAGACGGTCGAAGGAAAGTTTTTTGACCGCTATTGCGCTAATTATAAAAGAAGAGATTGAATATTATCTCGCAAACCCTTCCATCTGGGCAGCTTAAGGAAACGCGAACATTGCATTTTTTTGCCACGGTCCAAACTTTACACGGGATGAGAATAATACCTTCAGCAGACGACCTTAAAATCTTGGCTTATAAAACTTTGCCCATACTCACTAGATGACATAAAACACCCAACTGAAAATCATTAAACAACATGACCAGATTTTACCGTTTCTGTTTTCAGACTGAAATTATATGAAAAAAGTCCACTGTATGCTGGTATTAAGGCCTATAACAAACTGCCTGACATGATCAGGGACATTACAGAATTAAATTTATTTAATAAGAAAGTGAAGACCCTACTCTTAGATAAGGCATACTACTCAGTTGCCGAATACATGGCAGACAACTTACAACTGGTAGTGTAGTGTACCCTGAGGATGATGTCACTATTCAAACAATTTGTAATTACGGACTGCAAAGTAGTCTACAAATATTTATATTTTTTGTTATTATAATGTTTGTCCACTATTGTATTTCCTTTTCTTTTCTTTTCTTTTCTTGTATTATACATTTCCTTTTTCTTTTCTAGTGTTATACATTTGCTTTTCTTTTCTAGTGTTATATATTCTAATCTGACGAGTCATCTGTTTACTTGAGCAATGCTCAACCAACTGTAAGCGTTTATGACAATAAAGTATCTTATCTTATCTGATCTTATCAGTGTGGACCTTTTAAACCTTTAGACTTCTTAACTTCATAATAAATCCTGCCGGACCTAAAGCTAACGTAAAAAAAGGTTATCCTTTATCTATCTTTGTATTTGTTATTTTTCTTTGTAACATTAATTTGTATGGTATGCATTATTTTATGTATGTATTCTAAGGTATATATTTTATAAATATTAACAATGTTCAATGTACATGTATGTATTACATGTTTTCGTACATGTATGCATTATATTAACAATGTTCATGTATGTTTTGTACAATAAACTAAACTAAACCTGCAGACGACGTTCGGGGACCAATGAAATCGCTAATAGCGTTCGCAGCATCTCGTGCCTCACCTCTCCAGGGGCGGTATTCTGTAACTTTCGTCACCAACGCATTGGTGTTGTTGAGAGCTCAACAACCGACAGCAAGATACCAACGGCCAGAGCGTGAGCGATTCTGTAACTCCCTGTTGGTATCTGGAGAACCGTTGTTGAGGCCCACCAATAACTTTGTGAATTTTCGTGAATGTTGGCAATGAAAGTAGCTATGAGAAATCTGTCTTAACAAACTGCAATGAATATCATTGGCTGATGGAGTGAGGGAATGTGATTTCATAATTTCCAAACTGGGCGGGAGTTTAATTTCATGTATATATTTTGAAAGTGGGCGTTTATATTACACGTACTGTCATGTTGCAAGACGCTTATAGGGGGAAAAGGCGGATTTATAATAATAGGAGAAATTCGCAAAATGCCAATGGTTTTTAGTAATGTTTACTGTCATATATATATAATAAGGAGGGTATCTCGGGGAATCCAATTAGCAAATTCCGCAATAGTTTGCCAATGTCTGATTTAAATTATGATTATAAAAAAAATATGCAATCTCGAAGTAGTTATATATTTCCATTGCAACTCACCTTGTTTGTGTGAAAGTATTCATTTTAACGATTAACAGAAAGTAAGATGTAGCCCTTTTCAGAATACTCATTTTAACAAAATGTTGCTGGATTCATACTCAGTGAAAGGAATGAACTTTCCAATCTCTGTTCAAATAAAAGTTAGTCTCTCAGTATAATATAATTATTGTGTATGACATTCTTGTAATGTAAATTGGTTGTATAAATAAAGAGAATGTCCTTAACACATCACATCCCCGAAGGATACACAACCCAAATAAAATATATTTATTGTACTCTCATAACTTTCTTTACTTTAAGCATGCACAATACATTTTTCTCACTTCACATTCTGATAAAGACTACACTTTAGAGATTTTCTTCGAAAAAATATTTCAAATAAAACTTTTAGCACGTATTCAGAGTGGGTGGCTTATAACTACCCTAAAGAGAATTTCTTCGAAAAAAGTTTCAAATAAAGTTTTAAGTCCAAGTAACTTATAAGCAACCCATGTGCAAAATTTAAACAAATCGATAGAATCGCGAAAAACGAACATTTTTTCATGTAAAGTCCCTTTAAAAATAAGAGAAACTTGTCGCCAATCCTTGTGTCACAACTTCAGAAGGTACCCAACCCAAATACAAAAAAAAAAAATTCTTACGATTTTCCATTCTGGAGCTAGGCTGTTGACACACTTCCACACAGACATGTTTCCGAAAATAGTATTTGGGGATTCAGAATACCTCAAAATGTGTATTTGGGCTAAAAACTCAACTTCAAAGTTGGGGTCGAAAACAATACTTCCTTTATCTGTATTACCTATGGTACAGGCAGAGAAAGTAAAAAAATTATTCAGTAGGAGTTTTTACTTAATTTATAGAACACAAGCCAATTATAAAATTATTTTTATATAGATAAAGCAAATAGTAAAGTTTAAGCAAATAAGAGTATCTTATCTTGCCTACTGCTTTTATGACATTTATAAAACCCTTGAAATAAATTAATTGCGTTTTAGGTTAACTTAAAATGAATTCATTAGTATTCAATTTACACATTACTTTGAAACATTACAATTGGCCTCATAGTTGTTCATAATTATATATTAATTTAAATAACACCATAATATCACTGAAAAAGTGTCTTAAGGGGCTCATACACCAAGAGACCATGCCCAAGCAGGCATTGCAGTAACTGTTCGATATCTTCAACACTATTTGCAATAATAAAATGAAATTTTGGACATTAGAAGTATACATTTGGGGGTTGAAATGAGCACAAAAATTATTACAGTGTCACAAATATGAAGGTTGATATTAGAAAATTAAGCCTAAGTAACATGATTTCATGCAAAAGTCAATCTGATTGGTGTAATATTTTTTTTATTCACAGCTGACACTATAATCTCGAGGATAAACCATCAATTTATACTGTGGTATGCCTGATACAATTTTCAGGCATTTTAAAATTTCAATATAAAATTATTACGAATTTTTTCACATCATGTTCACAAGTGAAATAATCTTGTGTTGCAAATACATCAGATTATTTAGGTTTATCCTCTAGAACACACAAAAAACTATGGGTGTGCAAAGTTTCATGCAATTTGGACCATTACTTTAAGAGATATTGTGCCTTTTGTGTTGAAAATATCAAGTTATGGGAAAATGGCTCTGAAAATTCAACATGCATTTCAACTTACATAGTATAGGCCACACCCACTTGACGGAAAATCACGAGATACAATATAGCTCATATTATTATAAAAGGAATTAGAGGGAATAAAATAGATGGTTTAAATTAGACAAAAAATTGGTAAAGCCAATATTGTAGCTAGATTTAAATAATATTTTCAATTACAATAGGCTACATTGGCAGGGAGGCATATTTTTTGTGCAGTTAAAAACAGATGCTTCTCTAAGTGTGAAAAGTTTTATAAACTAGTAAACGCTATATAGGCTACCAGTATATTTAAAAGTAAGGACAATGTACATCATATTTTGCTGAGTGATATAGTACACACACACTTACAAAGTAAACTTTGGTACAAAAAAACTATTATATGTATCATGAGTTCATGGCACTTTGCTCAGTTCTAATAAGCACAGTCATCGTCATTATTTCCTGAAAATTACAAAAAGCCAACAACATCTCACTACTTGAAGCATTGCTTGAGTGGGATGTTTTTCTCAATTGCAAATGACCTACTTGTGCACTGTTCTTTCGAATGAACTGAACAAAATTTTACACTACATTAAAAAATTTAGGCCTACATAGAGGTGACACCCATAAGTGTTCGTTAAGCTTATTATTGGTGCATATTATGTTGTCCACTCTTTAATGCAGATCACATGGATTACAATTCCAAATCTGAAACAAGATAAAGTAAAATAATTAATATTATGTGCAATTATGCAAACATAACCTCAAACATGCTTGTTGCAAAATAAAATTATGTATTTAGTTTTTATATTGATAAAAACATATTAACAAATACTAAGAATCTATTCATTAATGGATATATACTGTACCTTCTCTGTTATTACGAAAATATAGCTATTGACACCATCACGAAGTCGCCCAATTAGGATATAAGCGGCCATTGTATCACAAATATGTCGATATTTCTGCAAATTTTGCGATATTTTGGTACTTTCGAGTTGTTGTTGAGCTCACCGAGGGGTTTGGAGCCGTCGGTGTGTCACCAATATTTCCAGCAATATATTGGTGTGATTTCAAGATCGATACTTGACACCAATAGTTACAGAATAACTTTTTCTAGTTACATTGGTGTAATCGTAGTTGAGAGCGTTGGTGGAGTTACAGAATACGGCCCCTGAATTTGCCTCAGAAGCAACCGCCGACCCCGGCGGTCATCGCCAGCGTTCATCGTCGTAGACAAACCGGGTACATTTATTTACATGGAGAGCAATAGGCAGCAATCACCGCCGCTGGTGTAGTGTAAATTATGTTAGCACTGGCGGCGCTAGTAGTAGCGTGTCCCGGAAAAAGACAGGGATTGGACGGTATTACTTATTGAGAGTATTTGCTTGATCCTAGTGATCTCAATTTATAAACATATATTCGTATTCTGTAACTTTCACCACCAACGCATTGGTGTTGTTGAGAGCTCATCAACCAACAGGGGCGGTATTCTGTAACTTTCGTCACCAACGCATTGGTGTTGTTGAGAGCTCAACAACCGACAGCAAGATACCAACGGCCAGAGCGTGAGCGATTCTGTAACTCCCTGTTGGTATCTGGAGAACCGTTGTTGAGGCCCACCAATAACTTTGTGAATTTTCGTGAATGTTGGCAATGAAAGTAGCTATGAGAAATCTGTCTTAACAAACTGCAATGAATATCATTGGCTGATGGAGTGCGGGAATGTGATTTCATAATTTCCAAACTGGGCGGGAGTTTAATTTCATGTATATATTTTGAAAGTGGGAGTTTATATTACACGTACTGTCATGTTGCAAGACGCTTATAGGGGGAAAAGGCGGATTTATAATAATAGGAGAAATTCGCAAAATGCCAATGGTTTTTAGTAATGTTTACTGTCATATATATTAATATATATAATAAGGAGGGTATCTCGGGGAATCCAATTAGCAAATTCCGCAATAGTTTGCCAATGTCTGATTTAAATTATGATTATAAAAAAATATGCAATCTCGAAGTAGTTATATATTTCCATTGCAACTCACCTTGTTTGTGTGAAAGTATTCATTTTAACGATTAACAGAAAGTAAGATGTAGCTCTTTTCAGAATACTCATTTTAACAAAATGTTGCTGGATTCATACTCAGTGAAAGGAATGAACTTTCCAATCTCTGTTCAAATAAAAGTTAGTCTCTCAGTATAATATAATTATTGTGTATGACATTCTTGTAATGTAAATTGGTTGTATAAATAAAGAGAATGTCCTTAACACATCACATCCCCGAAGGATACACAACCCAAATAAAATATATTTATTGTACTCTCATAACTTTCTTTACTTTAAGCATGCACAATACATTTTTCTCACTTCACATTCTGATAAAGAGTACACTTTAGAGATTTTCTTCGAAAAAATATTTCAAATAAAACTTTTAGCACGTATTCAGAGTGGGTGGCTTATAACTACCCTAAAGAGAATTTCTTCGAAAAAAGTTGCAAATAAAGTTTTAAGTCCAAGTAACTTATAAGCAACCCATGTGCAAAATTTAAACAAATCGATAAAATCGCGAAAAACGAACATTTTTTCATGTAAAGTCCCTTTAAAAATAAGAGAAACTTGTCGCCAATCCTTGTGTCACATCTTCAGAAGGTACCCAACCCAAATACAAAAAAAAAAAATTCTTACGATTTTCCATTCTGGAGCTAGGCTGTTGACACACTTCCACACAGACATGTTTCCGAAAATAGTATTTGGGGATTCAGAATACCTCAAAATGTGTATTTGGGCTAAAAACTCAACTTCAAAGTTGGGGTCGAAAACAATACTTCCTTTATCTGTATTACCTATGGTACAGGCAGAGAAAGTAAAAAAATTATTCAGTAGGAGTTTTTACTTAATTTATAGAACACAAGCCAATTATAAAATTATTTTTATATAGATAAAGCAAATAGTAAAGTTTAAGCAAATAAGAGTATCTTATCTTGCCTACTGCTTTTATGACGTTTATAAAACCCTTGAAATAAATTAATTGCGTTTTAGGTTAACTTAAAATGAATTCATTAGTATTTAATTTACACAGTACTTTGAAACATTACAATTGGCCTCATAGTTGTTCATAATTATATATTAATTTAAATAACACCATAATATCACTGAAAAAGTGTCTTAAGGGGCTCATACACCAAGAGACCATGCCCAAGCAGGCATTGCAGTAACTGTTCGATATCTTCAACACTATTTGCAATAATAAAATGAAATTTTGGACATTAGAAGTATACATTTGGGGGTTGAAATGAGCACAAAAATTATTACAGTGTCACAAATATGAAGGTTGATATTAGAAGATTATTTTATTTTTATTTTTCAGCATGCGATTAAGCCTAAGTAACATGATTTCATGCAAAAGTCAATCTGATTGGTGTAATATTTTTTTTTTATTCACAGCTGACACTATAATCTCGAGGATAAACCATCAATTTATACTGTGGTATGCCTGATACAATTTTCAGGCATTTTAAAATTTCAATATAAAATTATTACGAATTTTTTCACATCATGTTCACAAGTGAAATAATCTTGTGTTGCAAATACATCAGATTATTTAGGTTTATCCTCTAGAACACACAAAAAACTATGGGTGTGCAAAGTTTCATGCAATTTGGACCATTACTTTAAGAGATATTGTGCCTTTTGTTTTGAAAATATCAAGTTATGGGAAAATGGCTCTGAAAATTCAACATGCATTTCAACTTACATAGTATAAGCCACACCCACTTGACGGAAAATCACGAGATACAATTTAGCTCATATTATTATAAAAGGAATGAGAGGGAATAAAATAGATGGTTTAAATTAGACAAAAAATTGGTAACAGCCAATATTGTAGCTAGATTTAAATAATATTTTCAATTACAATAGGCTACATTGGCAGGGAGGCATATTTTTTGTGCAGTTAAAAACAGATGCTTCTCTAAGTGTGAAAAGTTTTGTAACTAGTAAACTCTATATAGGCTACCAGTATATTTAAAAGTAAGGACAATGTACATCATATTTTGCTGAGTGATATAGTACACACACACTTACAAAGTAAACTTTGGTACAAAAAAATATGTATCATGAGTTCATGGCACTTTGCTCAGTTCTAATAAGCACAGTCTTCGTCATTATTTCCTGAAAATTACAAAAAGCCAACAACATCTCACTACTTGAAGCATTGCTTGAGTGGGATGTTTTTCTCAATTGCAAATGATCCACTTGTGCACTGTTCTTTCGAATGAACTGAACAAAATTTTATACTACATTAAAAAATTTAGGCCTACATAGAGGTGACACCCATAAGTGTTCGTTAAGCTTATTATTGGTGCATATTATGTTGTCCACTCTTTAATGCAGATCACATGGATTACAATTCCAAATCTGAAACAAGATAAAGTAAAATAATTAATATTATGTGCAATTATGCAAACATAACCTCAAACATGCTTGTTGCAAAATAAAATTATGAATTTAGTTTTTATATTGATAAAAACATATTAACAAATACTAAGAATCTATTCATTAATGGATATATACTGTACCTTCTCTGTTATTACGAAAATATAGCTATTGACACCATCACGAAGTCGCCCAATTAGGATATAAGTGGCCATTGTATCACAAATATGTCGATATTTCTGCAAATTTTGCGATATTTTGGTACTTTCGAGTTGTTGTTGAGCTCACCGAGGGGTTTGGAGCCGTCGGTGTGTCACCAATATTTCCAGCAATATATTGGTGTGATTTCAAGATCGATACTTGACACCAATAGTTACAGAATAACTTTTTCTAGTTACATTGGTGTAATCGTAGTTGAGAGCGTTGGTGGAGTTACAGAATACGGCCCCAGGGGTCGTATTCTGTAACTTTCGCCACCAACGCATTGGTGTTGTTGAGAGCTCAACAACCGACAGAAAGATACCAACGGCCGGAGCGTGAGCGATTCTGTAACTCCTTGTTAGTATCTCGAGACGCGTTGTTGAGGCCCACCAATAACTTTGTGAATTTTCGTGAATGTTGGCAATGAAAGTAGCTATGAGAAATCTGTCTTAACAAAGTGCAATGAATATCATTGGCTGATGGAGTGCGGGAATGTGATTTCATAATTTCCAAACTGGGCGGGATTTTAATTTCATGTATATATTTTGAAAGTGGGCGTTTATATTACACGTACTGTCATGTTGCAAGACGCTTATAGGGGGAAAAGGCGGATTTATAATAATAGGAGAAATTCGCAAAATGCCAATGGTTTTTAGTAATGTTTACTGTCATATATATTAAGGCGGGTATCTCGGGGAATCCAATTAGCAAATTTCGCAATAGTTTGCCAATGTCTGATTTAAATTATGATTATAAAAAAATATGCAATCTCGAAGTAGTTATATATTTCCATTGCAACTCACCTTGTTTGTGTGAAAGTATTAATTTTAACGATTAACAGAAAGTAAGATGTAGCCCTTTCCAGAATACTCATTTTAACAAAATGTTGCTGGATTCATACTCAGTGAAAGGAATGAACTTTCCAATCTCTGTTCAAATAAAAGTTAGTCTCTCAGTATAATATAATTATTGTGTATGACATTCTTGTAATGTAAATTGGTTGTATAAATAAAGAGAATGTCCTTAACACATCACATCCCCGAAGGATACACAACCCAAATAAAATATATTTATTGTACTCTCATAACTTTCTTTACTTTAAGCATGCACAAAATTTTTCTCACTTCATATTCTGATAAAGACTACACTTTAGAGACTTTCTTCGAAAAAATTTTTCAAATAAAAGTTTTAGCACGTATTCAGAGTGGGTGGCTTATAACTACCCTAAAGAGCATTTCTTCGAAAAAAAGTTTCAAATAAAAGTTTTAAGTCCTAGTAACTTATAAGCAACCCATGTGCAAAATTTAAACAAATCGATAAAATCGCGAAAAACGAACATTTTTTCATGTAAAGCCCCTTTAAAAATAAGAGAAACTTGTCGCCAATCTTTGTGTCACATCTTCAGAAGGTACCCAACCCAAATACAAAAAAAAAAGAAAATTCTTATGATTTTCCATTCTGGAGCTAGGCTGTTGACACACTTCCACACAGACATGTTTCCGAAAATAGTATTTGGAGATTCAGAATACCTCAAAATGTGTATTTAGGCTTAAAACTCAACTTCAAAGTTGGGGTCGAAAACAATACTTCCTTTATCTGTATTACCTATGGTACAGGCAGAGAAAGTAAAAAAAATATTCAATAGGAGTTTTTACTTAATTTATAGAACACAAGCCAATTATAAAATTATTTTTATATAGATAAAGCAAATAGTAAAGTTTAAGCAAATAAGAGTATCTTATCTTGCCTACTGCTTTTATGACATTTATAAAACCCTTGAAATAAATTAATTGCGTTTTAGGTTAACTTAAAATGAATTCATTAGTATTTAATTTACACATTACTTTGAAACATTACAATTGGCCTCATAGTTGTTCATAATTATATATTAATTTAAATAACACCATAATATCACTGAAAAAGTGTCTTAAGGGGCTCATACACCAAGAGACCATGCCCAAGCAGGCATTGCAGTAAATGTTCGATATCTTCAACACTATTTGCAATAATAAAATGAAATTTTGGACATTAGAAGTATACATTTGGGGGTTGAAATGAGCACAAAAATTATTACAGTGTCACAAATATGAAGGTTGATATTAGAAAATTAAGCCTAAGTAACATGATTTCATGCAAAAGTCAATCTGATTGGTGTAATATTTTTTTTATTCACAGCTGACACTATAATCTCGAGGATAAACCATCAATTTATACTGTGGTATGCCTGATACAATTTTCAGGCATTTTAAAATTTCCAATATAAAATTATTACGAATTTTTTCACATCATGTTCACAAGTGAAATAATCTTGTGTTGCAAATACATCAGATTATTTAGGTTTATCCTCTAGAACACACAAAAAACTATGGGTGTGCAAAGTTTCATGCAATTTGGACCATTACTTTAAGAGATATTGTGCCTTTTGTGTTGAAAATATCAAGTTATGGGAAAATGGCTCTGAAAATTCAACATGCATTTCAACTTACATAGTATAGGCCACACCCACTTGACGGAAAATCACGAGATACAATATAGCTCATATTATTATAAAAGGAATTAGAGGGAATAAAATAGATGGTTTAAATTAGACAAAAAATTGGTAAAGCCAATATTGTAGCTAGATTTAAATAATATTTTCAATTACAATAGGCTACATTGGCAGGGAGGCATATTTTTTGTGCAGTTAAAAACAGATGCTTCTCTAAGTGTGAAAAGTTTTATAAACTAGTAAACGCTATATAGGCTACCAGTATATTTAAAAGTAAGGACAATGTACATCATATTTTGCTGAGTGATATAGTACACACACACTTACAAAGTAAACTTTGGTACAAAAAAACTATTATATGTATCATGAGTTCATGGCACTTTGCTCAGTTCTAATAAGCACAGTCATCGTCATTATTTCCTGAAAAATACAAAAAGCCAACAACATCTCACTACTTGAAGCATTGCTTGAGTGGGATGTTTTTCTCAATTGCAAATGACCTACTTGTGCACTGTTCTTTCGAATGAACTGAACAAAATTTTACACTACATTAAAAAATTTAGGCCTACATAGAGGTGACACCCATAAGTGTTCGTTAAGCTTATTATTGGTGCATATTATGTTGTCCACTCTTTAATGCAGATCACATGGATTACAATTCCAAATCTGAAACAAGATAAAGTAAAATAATTAATATTATGTGCAATTATGCAAACATAACCTCAAACATGCTTGTTGCAAAATAAAATTATGTATTTAGTTTTTATATTGATAAAAACATATTAACAAATACTAAGAATCTATTCATTAATGGATATATACTGTACCTTCTCTGTTATTACGAAAATATAGCTATTGACACCATCACGAAGTCGCCCAATTAGGATATAAGCGGCCATTGTATCACAAATATGTCGATATTTCTGCAAATTTTGCGATATTTTGGTACTTTCGAGTTGTTGTTGAGCTCACCGAGGGGTTTGGAGCCGTCGGTGTGTCACCAATATTTCCAGCAATATATTGGTGTGATTTCAAGATCGATACTTGACACCAATAGTTACAGAATAACTTTTTCTAGTTACATTGGTGTAATCGTAGTTGAGAGCGTTGGTGGAGTTACAGAATACGGCCCCTGAATTTGCCTCAGAAGCAACCGCCGACCCCGGCGGTCATCGCCAGCGTTCATCGTCGTAGACAAACCGGGTACATTTATTTACATGGAGAGCAATAGGCAGCAATCACCGCCGCCGCTGGTGTAGTGTAAATTATGTTAGCACTGGCGGCGCTAGTAGTAGCGTGTCCCGGAAAAAGACAGGGAGTGGACGGTATTACTTATTGAGAGTATTTGCTTGATCCTAGTGATCTCAATTTATAAACATATATTCGTATTCTGTAACTTTCACCACGAACGCATTGGTGTTGTTGAGAGCTCATCAACCAACAGGGGCGGTATTCTTTAACTTTCGTCACCAACGCATTGGTGTTGTTGAGAGCTCAACAACCGACAGCAAGATACCAACGGCCAGAGCGTGAGCGATTCTGTAACTCCCTGTTGGTATCTGGAGAACCGTTGTTGAGGCCCACCAATAACTTTGTGAATTTTCGTGAATGTTGGCAATGAAAGTAGCTATGAGAAATCTGTCTTAACAAACTGCAATGAATATCATTGGCTGATGGAGTGCGGGAATGTGATTTAATAATTTCCAAACTGGGCGGGAGTTTAATTTCATGTATATATTTTGAAAGTGGGCGTTTATATTACACGTACTGTCATGTTGCAAGACGCTTATAGGGGGAAAAGGCGGATTTATAATAATAGGAGAAATTCGCAAAATGCCAATGGTTTTTAGTAATGTTTACTGTCATATATATTAATATAGATAATAAGGAGGGTATCTCGGGGAATCCAATTAGCAAATTCCGCAATAGTTTGCCAATGTCTGATTTAAATTATGATTATAAAAAAATATGCAATCTCGAAGTAGTTATATATTTCCATTGCAACTCACCTTGTTTGTGTGAAAGTATTCATTTTAACGATTAACAGAAAGTAAGATGTAGCTCTTTTCAGAATACTCATTTTAACAAAATGTTGCTGGATTCATACTCAGTGAAAGGAATGAACTTTCCAATCTCTGTTCAAATAAAAGTTAGTCTCTCAGTATAATATAATTATTGTGTATGACATTCTTGTAATGTAAATTGGTTGTATAAATAAAGAGAATGTCCTTATCCCATCACATCCCCGAAGGATACACAACCCAAATAAAATATATTTATTGTACTCTCATAACTTTCTTTACTTTAAGCATGCACAATACATTTTTCTCACTTCACATTCTGATAAAGAGTACACTTTAGAGATTTTCTTCGAAAAAATATTTCAAATAAAACTTTTAGCACGTATTCAGAGTGGGTGGCTTATAACTACCCTAAAGAGAATTTCTTCGAAAAAAGTTGCAAATAAAGTTTTAAGTCCAAGTAACTTATAAGCAACCCATGTGCAAAATTTAAACAAATCGATAAAATCGCGAAAAACGAACATTTTTTCATGTAAAGTCCCTTTAAAAATAAGAGAAACTTGTCGCCAATCCTTGTGTCACATCTTCAGAAGGTACCCAACCCAAATACAAAAAAAAAAAATTCTTACGATTTTCCATTCTGGAGCTAGGCTGTTGACACACTTCCACACAGACATGTTTCCGAAAATAGTATTTGGGGATTCAGAATACCTCAAAATGTGTATTTGGGCTAAAAACTCAACTTCAAAGTTGGGGTCGAAAACAATACTTCCTTTATCTGTATTACCTATGGTACAGGCAGAGAAAGTAAAAAAATTATTCAGTAGGAGTTTTTACTTAATTTATAGAACACAAGCCAATTATAAAATTATTTTTATATAGATAAAGCAAATAGTAAAGTTTAAGCAAATAAGAGTATCTTATCTTGCCTACTGCTTTTATGACATTTATAAAACCCTTGAAATAAATTAATTGCGTTTTAGGTTAACTTAAAATGAATTCATTAGTATTTAATTTACACATTACTTTGAAACATTACAATTGGCCTCATAGTTGTTCATAATTATATATTAATTTAAATAACACCATAATATCACTGAAAAAGTGTCTTAAGGGGCTCATACACCAAGAGACCATGCCCAAGCAGGCATTGCAGTAAATGTTCGATATCTTCAACACTATTTGCAATAATAAAATGAAATTTTGGACATTAGAAGTATACATTTGGGGGTTGAAATGAGCACAAAAATTATTACAGTGTCACAAATATGAAGGTTGATATTAGAAAATTAAGCCTAAGTAACATGATTTCATGCAAAAGTCAATCTGATTGGTGTAATATTTTTTTTATTCACAGCTGACACTATAATCTCGAGGATAAACCATCAATTTATACTGTGGTATGCCTGATACAATTTTCAGGCATTTTAAAATTTCAATATAAAATTATTACGAATTTTTTCACATCATGTTCACAAGTGAAATAATCTTGTGTTGCAAATACATCAGATTATTTAGGTTTATCCTCTAGAACACACAAAAAACTATGGGTGTGCAAAGTTTCATGCAATTTGGACCATTACTTTAAGAGATATTGTGCCTTTTGTGTTGAAAATATCAAGTTATGGGAAAATGGCTCTGAAAATTCAACATGCATTTCAACTTACATAGTATAGGCCACACCCACTTGACGGAAAATCACGAGATACAATATAGCTCATATTATTATAAAAGGAATTAGAGGGAATAAAATAGATGGTTTAAATTAGACAAAAAATTGGTAAAGCCAATATTGTAGCTAGATTTAAATAATATTTTCAATTACAATAGGCTACATTGGCAGGGAGGCATATTTTTTGTGCAGTTAAAAACAGATGCTTCTCTAAGTGTGAAAAGTTTTATAAACTAGTAAACGCTATATAGGCTACCAGTATATTTAAAAGTAAGGACAATGTACATCATATTTTGCTGAGTGATATAGTACACACACACTTACAAAGTAAACTTTGGTACAAAAAAACTATTATATGTATCATGAGTTCATGGCACTTTGCTCAGTTCTAATAAGCACAGTCATCGTCATTATTTCCTGAAAAATACAAAAAGCCAACAACATCTCACTACTTGAAGCATTGCTTGAGTGGGATGTTTTTCTCAATTGCAAATGACCTACTTGTGCACTGTTCTTTCGAATGAACTGAACAAAATTTTACACTACATTAAAAAATTTAGGCCTACATAGAGGTGACACCCATAAGTGTTCGTTAAGCTTATTATTGGTGCATATTATGTTGTCCACTCTTTAATGCAGATCACATGGATTACAATTCCAAATCTGAAACAAGATAAAGTAAAATAATTAATATTATGTGCAATTATGCAAACATAACCTCAAACATGCTTGTTGCAAAATAAAATTATGTATTTAGTTTTTATATTGATAAAAACATATTAACAAATACTAAGAATCTATTCATTAATGGATATATACTGTACCTTCTCTGTTATTACGAAAATATAGCTATTGACACCATCACGAAGTCGCCCAATTAGGATATAAGCGGCCATTGTATCACAAATATGTCGATATTTCTGCAAATTTTGCGATATTTTGGTACTTTCGAGTTGTTGTTGAGCTCACCGAGGGGTTTGGAGCCGTCGGTGTGTCACCAATATTTCCAGCAATATATTGGTGTGATTTCAAGATCGATACTTGACACCAATAGTTACAGAATAACTTTTTCTAGTTACATTGGTGTAATCGTAGTTGAGAGCGTTGGTGGAGTTACAGAATAAGCCCCTGAATTTGCCTCAGAAGCAACCGCCGACCCCGGCGGTCATCGCCAGCGTTCATCGTCGTAGACAAACCGGGTACATTTATTTACATGGAGAGCAATAGGCAGCAATCACCGCCGCCGCTGGTGTAGTGTAAATTATGTTAGCACTGGCGGCGCTAGTAGTAGCGTGTCCCGGAAAAAGACAGGGAGTGGACGGTATTACTTATTGAGAGTATTTGCTTGATCCTAGTGATCTCAATTTATAAACATATATTCGTATTCTGTAACTTTCACCACCAACGCATTGGTGTTGTTGAGAGCTCATCAACCAACAGGGGCGGTATTCTTTAACTTTCGTCACCAACGCATTGGTGTTGTTGAGAGCTCAACAACCGACAGCAAGATACCAACGGCCAGAGCGTGAGCGATTCTGTAACTCCCTGTTGGTATCTGGAGAACCGTTGTTGAGGCCCACCAATAACTTTGTGAATTTTCGTGAATGTTGGCAATGAAAGTAGCTATGAGAAATCTGTCTTAACAAACTGCAATGAATATCATTGGCTGATGGAGTGCGGGAATGTGATTTCATAATTTCCAAACTGGGCGGGAGTTTAATTTCATGTATATATTTTGAAAGTGGGCGTTTATATTACACGTACTGTCATGTTGCAAGACGCTTATAGGGGGAAAAGGCGGATTTATAATAATAGGAGAAATTCGCAAAATGCCAATGGTTTTTAGTAATGTTTACTGTCATATATATTAATATAGATAATAAGGAGGGTATCTCGGGGAATCCAATTAGCAAATTCCGCAATAGTTTGCCAATGTCTGATTTAAATTATGATTATAAAAAAATATGCAATCTCGAAGTAGTTATATATTTCCATTGCAACTCACCTTGTTTGTGTGAAAGTATTCATTTTAACGATTAACAGAAAGTAAGATGTAGCTCTTTTCAGAATACTCATTTTAACAAAATGTTGCTGGATTCATACTCAGTGAAAGGAATGAACTTTCCAATCTCTGTTCAAATAAAAGTTAGTCTCTCAGTATAATATAATTATTGTGTATGACATTCTTGTAATGTAAATTGGTTGTATAAATAAAGAGAATGTCCTTATCCCATCACATCCCCGAAGGATACACAACCCAAATAAAATATATTTATTGTACTCTCATAACTTTCTTTACTTTAAGCATGCACAATACATTTTTCTCACTTCACATTCTGATAAAGAGTACACTTTAGAGATTTTCTTCGAAAAAATATTTCAAATAAAACTTTTAGCACGTATTCAGAGTGGGTGGCTTATAACTACCCTAAAGAGAATTTCTTCGAAAAAAGTTGCAAATAAAGTTTTAAGTCCAAGTAACTTATAAGCAACCCATGTGCAAAATTTAAACAAATCGATAAAATCGCGAAAAACGAACATTTTTTCATGTAAAGTCCCTTTAAAAATAAGAGAAACTTGTCGCCAATCCTTGTGTCACATCTTCAGAAGGTACCCAACCCAAATACAAAAAAAAAAATTCTTACGATTTTCCATTCTGGAGCTAGGCTGTTGACACACTTCCACACAGACATGTTTCCGAAAATAGTATTTGGGGATTCAGAATACCTCAAAATGTGTATTTGGGCTAAAAACTCAACTTCAAAGTTGGGGTCGAAAACAATACTTCCTTTATCTGTATTACCTATGGTACAGGCAGAGAAAGTAAAAAAATTATTCAGTAGGAGTTTTTACTTAATTTATAGAACACAAGCCAATTATAAAATTATTTTTATATAGATAAAGCAAATAGTAAAGTTTAAGCAAATAAGAGTATCTTATCTTGCCTACTGCTTTTATGACGTTTATAAAACCCTTGAAATAAATTAATTGCGTTTTAGGTTAACTTAAAATGAATTCATTAGTATTTAATTTACACAGTACTTTGAAAGTTTACAATTAGCCTCATAGTTGTTCATAATTATATATTAATTTAAATAACACCATAATATCACTGAAAAAGTGTCTTAAGGGGCTCATACACCAAGAGACCATGCCCAAGCAGGCATTGCAGTAACTGTTCGATATCTTCAACACTATTTGCAATAATAAAATGAAATTTTGGACATTAGAAGTATACATTTGGGGGTTGAAATGAGCACAAAAATTATTACAGTGTCACAAATATGAAGGTTGATATTAGAAAATTAAGCCTAAGTAACATGATTTCATGCAAAAGTCAATCTGATTGGTGTAATATTTTTTTTATTCACAGCTGACACTATAATCTCGAGGATAAACCATCAATTTATACTGTGGTATGCCTGATACAATTTTCAGGCATTTTAAAATTTCAATATAAAATTATTACGAATTTTTTCACATCATGTTCACAAGTGAAATAATCTTGTGTTGCAAATACATCAGATTATTTAGGTTTATCCTCTAGAACACACAAAAAACTATGGGTGTGCAAAGTTTCATGCAATTTGGACCATTACTTTAAGAGATATTGTGCCTTTTGTGTTGAAAATATCAAGTTATGGGAAAATGGCTCTGAAAATTCAACATGCATTTCAACTTACATAGTATAGGCCACACCCACTTGACGGAAAATCACGAGATACAACATAGCTCATATTATTATAAAAGGAATTAGAGGGAATAAAATAGATGGTTTAAATTAGACAAAAAATTGGTAAAGCCAATATTGTAGCTAGATTTAAATAATATTTTCAATTACAATAGGCTACATTGGCAGGGAGGCATATTTTTTGTGCAGTTAAAAACAGATGCTTCTCTAAGTGTGAAAAGTTTTATAAACTAGTAAACGCTATATAGGCTACCAGTATATTTAAAAGTAAGGACAATGTACATCATATTTTGCTGAGTGATATAGTACACACACACTTACAAAGTAAACTTTGGTACAAAAAAACTATTATATGTATCATGAGTTCATGGCACTTTGCTCAGTTCTAATAAGCACAGTCATCGTCATTATTTCCTGAAAATTACAAAAAGCCAACAACATCTCACTACTTGAAGCATTGCTTGAGTGGGATGTTTTTCTCAATTGCAAATGACCTACTTGTGCACTGTTCTTTCGAATGAACTGAACAAAATTTTACACTACATTAAAAAATTTAGGCCTACATAGAGGTGACACCCATAAGTGTTCGTTAAGCTTATTATTGGTGCATATTATGTTGTCCACTCTTTAATGCAGATCACATGGATTACAATTCCAAATCTGAAACAAGATAAAGTAAAATAATTAATATTATGTGCAATTATGCAAACATAACCTCAAACATGCTTGTTGCAAAATAAAATTATGTATTTAGTTTTTATATTGATAAAAACATATTAACAAATACTAAGAATCTATTCATTAATGGATATATACTGTACCTTCTCTGTTATTACGAAAATATAGCTATTGACACCATCACGAAGTCGCCCAATTAGGATATAAGCGGCCATTGTATCACAAATATGTCGATATTTCTGCAAATTTTGCGATATTTTGGTACTTTCGAGTTGTTGTTGAGCTCACCGAGGGGTTTGGAGCCGTCGGTGTGTCACCAATATTTCCAGCAATATATTGGTGTGATTTCAAGATCGATACTTGACACCAATAGTTACAGAATAACTTTTTCTAGTTACATTGGTGTAATCGTAGTTGAGAGCGTTGGTGGAGTTACAGAATACGGCCCCTGAATTTGCCTCAGAAGCAACCGCCGACCCCGGCGGTCATCGCCAGCGTTCATCGTCGTAGACAAACCGGGTACATTTATTTACATGGAGAGCAATAGGCAGCAATCACCGCCGCTGGTGTAGTGTAAATTATGTTAGCACTGGCGGCGCTAGTAGTAGCGTGTCCCGGAAAAAGACAGGGATTGGACGGTATTACTTATTGAGAGTATTTGCTTGATCCTAGTGATCTCAATTTATAAACATATATTCGTATTCTGTAACTTTCACCACCAACGCATTGGTGTTGTTGAGAGCTCATCAACCAACAGGGGCGGTATTCTGTAACTTTCGTCACCAACGCATTGGTGTTGTTGAGAGCTCAACAACCGACAGCAAGATACCAACGGCCAGAGCGTGAGCGATTCTGTAACTCCCTGTTGGTATCTGGAGAACCGTTGTTGAGGCCCACCAATAACTTTGTGAATTTTCGTGAATGTTGGCAATGAAAGTAGCTATGAGAAATCTGTCTTAACAAACTGCAATGAATATCATTGGCTGATGGAGTGCGGGAATGTGATTTCATAATTTCCAAACTGGGCGGGAGTTTAATTTCATGTATATATTTTGAAAGTGGGAGTTTATATTACACGTACTGTCATGTTGCAAGACGCTTATAGGGGGAAAAGGCGGATTTATAATAATAGGAGAAATTCGCAAAATGCCAATGGTTTTTAGTAATGTTTACTGTCATATATATTAATATATATAATAAGGAGGGTATCTCGGGGAATCCAATTAGCAAATTCCGCAATAGTTTGCCAATGTCTGATTTAAATTATGATTATAAAAAAATATGCAATCTCGAAGTAGTTATATATTTCCATTGCAACTCACCTTGTTTGTGTGAAAGTATTCATTTTAACGATTAACAGAAAGTAAGATGTAGCTCTTTTCAGAATACTCATTTTAACAAAATGTTGCTGGATTCATACTCAGTGAAAGGAATGAACTTTCCAATCTCTGTTCAAATAAAAGTTAGTCTCTCAGTATAATATAATTATTGTGTATGACATTCTTGTAATGTAAATTGGTTGTATAAATAAAGAGAATGTCCTTAACACATCACATCCCCGAAGGATACACAACCCAAATAAAATATATTTATTGTACTCTCATAACTTTCTTTACTTTAAGCATGCACAATACATTTTTCTCACTTCACATTCTGATAAAGAGTACACTTTAGAGATTTTCTTCGAAAAAATATTTCAAATAAAACTTTTAGCACGTATTCAGAGTGGGTGGCTTATAACTACCCTAAAGAGAATTTCTTCGAAAAAAGTTGCAAATAAAGTTTTAAGTCCAAGTAACTTATAAGCAACCCATGTGCAAAATTTAAACAAATCGATAAAATCGCGAAAAACGAACATTTTTTCATGTAAAGTCCCTTTAAAAATAAGAGAAACTTGTCGCCAATCCTTGTGTCACATCTTCAGAAGGTACCCAACCCAAATACAAAAAAAAAAAATTCTTACGATTTTCCATTCTGGAGCTAGGCTGTTGACACACTTCCACACAGACATGTTTCCGAAAATAGTATTTGGGGATTCAGAATACCTCAAAATGTGTATTTGGGCTAAAAACTCAACTTCAAAGTTGGGGTCGAAAACAATACTTCCTTTATCTGTATTACCTATGGTACAGGCAGAGAAAGTAAAAAAATTATTCAGTAGGAGTTTTTACTTAATTTATAGAACACAAGCCAATTATAAAATTATTTTTATATAGATAAAGCAAATAGTAAAGTTTAAGCAAATAAGAGTATCTTATCTTGCCTACTGCTTTTATGACGTTTATAAAACCCTTGAAATAAATTAATTGCGTTTTAGGTTAACTTAAAATGAATTCATTAGTATTTAATTTACACAGTACTTTGAAACATTACAATTGGCCTCATAGTTGTTCATAATTATATATTAATTTAAATAACACCATAATATCACTGAAAAAGTGTCTTAAGGGGCTCATACACCAAGAGACCATGCCCAAGCAGGCATTGCAGTAACTGTTCGATATCTTCAACACTATTTGCAATAATAAAATGAAATTTTGGACATTAGAAGTATACATTTGGGGGTTGAAATGAGCACAAAAATTATTACAGTGTCACAAATATGAAGGTTGATATTAGAAGATTATTTTATTTTTATTTTTCAGCATGCGATTAAGCCTAAGTAACATGATTTAATGCAAAAGTCAATCTGATTGGTGTAATATTTTTTTTTTTATTCACAGCTGACACTATAATCTCGAGGATAAACCATCAATTTATACTGTGGTATGCCTGATACAATTTTCAGGCATTTTAAAATTTCAATATAAAATTATTACGAATTTTTTCACATCATGTTCACAAGTGAAATAATCTTGTGTTGCAAATACATCAGATTATTTAGGTTTATCCTCTAGAACACACAAAAAACTATGGGTGTGCAAAGTTTCATGCAATTTGGACCATTACTTTAAGAGATATTGTGCCTTTTGTTTTGAAAATATCAAGTTATGGGAAAATGGCTCTGAAAATTCAACATGCATTTCAACTTACATAGTATAAGCCACACCCACTTGACGGAAAATCACGAGATACAATTTAGCTCATATTATTATAAAAGGAATGAGAGGGAATAAAATAGATGGTTTAAATTAGACAAAAAATTGGTAACAGCCAATATTGTAGCTAGATTTAAATAATATTTTCAATTACAATAGGCTACATTGGCAGGGAGGCATATTTTTTGTGCAGTTAAAAACAGATGCTTCTCTAAGTGTGAAAAGTTTTGTAACTAGTAAACTCTATATAGGCTACCAGTATATTTAAAAGTAAGGACAATGTACATCATATTTTGCTGAGTGATATAGTACACACACACTTACAAAGTAAACTTTGGTACAAAAAAATATGTATCATGAGTTCATGGCACTTTGCTCAGTTCTAATAAGCACAGTCTTCGTCATTATTTCCTGAAAATTACAAAAAGCCAACAACATCTCACTACTTGAAGCATTGCTTGAGTGGGATGTTTTTCTCAATTGCAAATGATCTACTTGTGCACTGTTCTTTCGAATGAACTGAACAAAATTTTATACTACATTAAAAAATTTAGGCCTACATAGAGGTGACACCCATAAGTGTTCGTTAAGCTTATTATTGGTGCATATTATGTTGTCCACTCTTTAATGCAGATCACATGGATTACAATTCCAAATCTGAAACAAGATAAAGTAAAATAATTAATATTATGTGCAATTATGCAAACATAACCTCAAACATGCTTGTTGCAAAATAAAATTATGAATTTAGTTTTTATATTGATAAAAACATATTAACAAATACTAAGAATCTATTCATTAATGGATATATACTGTACCTTCTCTGTTATTACGAAAATATAGCTATTGACACCATCACGAAGTCGCCCAATTAGGATATAAGTGGCCATTGTATCACAAATATGTCGATATTTCTGCAAATTTTGCGATATTTTGGTACTTTCGAGTTGTTGTTGAGCTCACCGAGGGGTTTGGAGCCGTCGGTGTGTCACCAATATTTCCAGCAATATATTGGTGTGATTTCAAGATCGATACTTGACACCAATAGTTACAGAATAACTTTTTCTAGTTACATTGGTGTAATCGTAGTTGAGAGCGTTGGTGGAGTTACAGAATACGGCCCCAGGGGTCGTATTCTGTAACTTTCGCCAACAAACGCATTGGTGTTGTTGAGAGCTCAACAACCGACAGAAAGATACCAACGGCCGGAGCGTGAGCGATTCTGTAACTCCTTGTTAGTATCTCGAGACGCGTTGTTGAGGCCCACCAATAACTTTGTGAATTTTCGTGAATGTTGGCAATGAAAGTAGCTATGAGAAATCTGTCTTAACAAAGTGCAATGAATATCATTGGCTGATGGAGTGCGGGAATGTGATTTCATAATTTCCAAACTGGGCGGGATTTTAATTTCATGTATATATTTTGAAAGTGGGCGTTTATATTACACGTACTGTCATGTTGCAAGACGCTTATAGGGGGAAAAGGCGGATTTATAATAATAGGAGAAATTCGCAAAATGCCAATGGTTTTTAGTAATGTTTACTGTCATATATATAATAAGGCGGGTATCTCGGGGAATCCAATTAGCAAATTTCGCAATAGTTTGCCAATGTCTGATTTAAATTATGATTATAAAAAAATATGCAATCTCGAAGTAGTTATATATTTCCATTGCAACTCACCTTGTTTGTGTGAAAGTATTAATTTTAACGATTAACAGAAAGTAAGATGTAGCCCTTTCCAGAATACTCATTTTAACAAAATGTTGCTGGATTCATACTCAGTGAAAGGAATGAACTTTCCAATCTCTGTTCAAATAAAAGTTAGTCTCTCAGTATAATATAATTATTGTGTATGACATTCTTGTAATGTAAATTGGTTGTATAAATAAAGAGAATGTCCTTAACACATCACATCCCCGAAGGATACACAACCCAAATAAAATATATTTATTGTACTCTCATAACTTTCTTTACTTTAAGCATGCACAAAATTTTTCTCACTTCATATTCTGATAAAGACTACACTTTAGAGACTTTCTTCGAAAAAATTTTTCAAATAAAAGTTTTAGCACGTATTCAGAGTGGGTGGCTTATAACTACCCTAAAGAGCATTTCTTCGAAAAAAAGTTTCAAATAAAAGTTTTAAGTCCTAGTAACTTATAAGCAACCCATGTGCAAAATTTAAACAAATCGATAAAATCGCGAAAAACGAACATTTTTTCATGTAAAGCCCCTTTAAAAATAAGAGAAACTTGTCGCCAATCTTTGTGTCACATCTTCAGAAGGTACCCAACCCAAATACAAAAAAAAAAGAAAATTCTTATGATTTTCCATTCTGGAGCTAGGCTGTTGACACACTTCCACACAGACATGTTTCCGAAAATAGTATTTGGAGATTCAGAATACCTCAAAATGTGTATTTAGGCTTAAAACTCAACTTCAAAGTTGGGGTCGAAAACAATACTTCCTTTATCTGTATTACCTATGGTACAGGCAGAGAAAGTAAAAAAAATATTCAATAGGAGTTTTTACTTAATTTATAGAACACAAGCCAATTATAAAATTATTTTTATATAGATAAAGCAAATAGTAAAGTTTAAGCAAATAAGAGTATCTTATCTTGCCTACTTCTTTTATGACATTTATAAAACCCTTGAAATAAATTAATTGCGTTTTAGGTTAACTTAAAATGAATTCATTAGTATTTAATTTACACATTACTTTGAAACATTACAATTGTCCTCATAGTTGTTCATAATTATATATTAATTTAAATAACACCATAATATCACTGAAAAAGTGTCTTAAGGGGCTCATACACCAAGAGACCATGCCCAAGCAGGCATTGCAGTAAATGTTCGATATCTTCAACACTATTTGCAATAATAAAATGAAATTTTGGACATTAGAAGTATACATTTGGGGGTTGAAATGAGCACAAAAATTATTACAGTGTCACAAATATGAAGGTTGATATTAGAAAATTAAGCCTAAGTAACATGATTTCATGCAAAAGTCAATCTGATTGGTGTAATATTTTTTTTATTCACAGCTGACACTATAATCTCGAGGATAAACCATCAATTTATACTGTGGTATGCCTGATACAATTTTCAGGCATTTTAAAATTTCAATATAAAATTATTACGAATTTTTTCACATCATGTTCACAAGTGAAATAATCTTGTGTTGCAAATACATCAGATTATTTAGGTTTATCCTCTAGAACACACAAAAAACTATGGGTGTGCAAAGTTTCATGCAATTTGGACCATTACTTTAAGAGATATTGTGCCTTTTGTGTTGAAAATATCAAGTTATGGGAAAATGGCTCTGAAAATTCAACATGCATTTCAACTTACATAGTATAGGCCACACCCACTTGACGGAAAATCACGAGATACAATATAGCTCATATTATTATAAAAGGAATTAGAGGGAATAAAATAGATGGTTTAAATTAGACAAAAAATTGGTAAAGCCAATATTGTAGCTAGATTTAAATAATATTTTCAATTACAATAGGCTACATTGGCAGGGAGGCATATTTTTTGTGCAGTTAAAAACAGATGCTTCTCTAAGTGTGAAAAGTTTTATAAACTAGTAAACGCTATATAGGCTACCAGTATATTTAAAAGTAAGGACAATGTACATCATATTTTGCTGAGTGATATAGTACACACACACTTACAAAGTAAACTTTGGTACAAAAAAACTATTATATGTATCATGAGTTCATGGCACTTTGCTCAGTTCTAATAAGCACAGTCATCGTCATTATTTCCTGAAAATTACAAAAAGCCAACAACATCTCACTACTTGAAGCATTGCTTGAGTGGGATGTTTTTCTCAATTGCAAATGACCTACTTGTGCACTGTTCTTTCGAATGAACTGAACAAAATTTTACACTACATTAAAAAATTTAGGCCTACATAGAGGTGACACCCATAAGTGTTCGTTAAGCTTATTATTGGTGCATATTATGTTGTCCACTCTTTAATGCAGATCACATGGATTACAATTCCAAATCTGAAACAAGATAAAGTAAAATAATTAATATTATGTGCAATTATGCAAACATAACCTCAAACATGCTTGTTGCAAAATAAAATTATGTATTTAGTTTTTATATTGATAAAAACATATTAACAAATACTAAGAATCTATTCATTAATGGATATATACTGTACCTTCTCTGTTATTACGAAAATATAGCTATTGACACCATCACGAAGTCGCCCAATTAGGATATAAGCGGCCATTGTATCACAAATATGTCGATATTTCTGCAAATTTTGCGATATTTTGGTACTTTCGAGTTGTTGTTGAGCTCACCGAGGGGTTTGGAGCCGTCGGTGTGTCACCAATATTTCCAGCAATATATTGGTGTGATTTCAAGATCGATACTTGACACCAATAGTTACAGAATAACTTTTTCTAGTTACATTGGTGTAATCGTAGTTGAGAGCGTTGGTGGAGTTACAGAATACGGCCCCTGAATTTGCCTCAGAAGCAACCGCCGACCCCGGCGGTCATCGCCAGCGTTCATCGTCGTAGACAAACCGGGTACATTTATTTACATGGAGAGCAATAGGCAGCAATCACCGCCGCCGCTGGTGTAGTGTAAATTATGTTAGCACTGGCGGCGCTAGTAGTAGCGTGTCCCGGAAAAAGACAGGGAGTGGACGGTATTACTTATTGAGAGTATTTGCTTGATCCTAGTGATCTCAATTTATAAACATATATTCGTATTCTGTAACTTTCACCACCAACGCATTGGTGTTGTTGAGAGCTCATCAACCAACAGGGGCGGTATTCTTTAACTTTCGTCACCAACGCATTGGTGTTGTTGAGAGCTCAACAACCGACAGCAAGATACCAACGGCCAGAGCGTGAGCGATTCTGTAACTCCCTGTTGGTATCTGGAGAACCGTTGTTGAGGCCCACCAATAACTTTGTGAATTTTCGTGAATGTTGGCAATGAAAGTAGCTATGAGAAATCTGTCTTAACAAACTGCAATGAATATCATTGGCTGATGGAGTGCGGGAATGTGATTTCATAATTTCCAAACTGGGCGGGAGTTTAATTTCATGTATATATTTTGAAAGTGGGCGTTTATATTACACGTACTGTCATGTTGCAAGACGCTTATAGGGGGAAAAGGCGGATTTATAATAATAGGAGAAATTCGCAAAATGCCAATGGTTTTTAGTAATGTTTACTGTCATATATATTAATATAGATAATAAGGAGGGTATCTCGGGGAATCCAATTAGCAAATTCCGCAATAGTTTGCCAATGTCTGATTTAAATTATGATTATAAAAAAATATGCAATCTCGAAGTAGTTATATATTTCCATTGCAACTCACCTTGTTTGTGTGAAAGTATTCATTTTAACGATTAACAGAAAGTAAGATGTAGCTCTTTTCAGAATACTCATTTTAACAAAATGTTGCTGGATTCATACTCAGTGAAAGGAATGAACTTTCCAATCTCTGTTCAAATAAAAGTTAGTCTCTCAGTATAATATAATTATTGTGTATGACATTCTTGTAATGTAAATTGGTTGTATAAATAAAGAGAATGTCCTTAACCCATCACATCCCCGAAGGATACACAACCCAAATAAAATATATTTATTGTACTCTCATAACTTTCTTTACTTTAAGCATGCACAATACATTTTTCTCACTTCACATTCTGATAAAGAGTACACTTTAGAGATTTTCTTCGAAAAAATATTTCAAATAAAACTTTTAGCACGTATTCAGAGTGGGTGGCTTATAACTACCCTAAAGAGAATTTCTTCGAAAAAAGTTGCAAATAAAGTTTTAAGTCCAAGTAACTTATAAGCAACCCATGTGCAAAATTTAAACAAATCGATAAAATCGCGAAAAACGAACATTTTTTCATGTAAAGTCCCTTTAAAAATAAGAGAAACTTGTCGCCAATCCTTGTGTCACATCTTCAGAAGGTACCCAACCCAAATACAAAAAAAAAAAAATTCTTACGATTTTCCATTCTGGAGCTAGGCTGTTGACACACTTCCACACAGACATGTTTCCGAAAATAGTATTTGGGGATTCAGAATACCTCAAAATGTGTATTTGGGCTAAAAACTCAACTTCAAAGTTGGGGTCGAAAACAATACTTCCTTTATCTGTATTACCTATGGTACAGGCAGAGAAAGTAAAAAAATTATTCAGTAGGAGTTTTTACTTAATTTATAGAACACAAGCCAATTATAAAATTATTTTTATATAGATAAAGCAAATAGTAAAGTTTAAGCAAATAAGAGTATCTTATCTTGCCTACTGCTTTTATGACGTTTATAAAACCCTTGAAATAAATTAATTGCGTTTTAGGTTAACTTAAAATGAATTCATTAGTATTTAATTTACACAGTACTTTGAAACATTACAATTGGCCTCATAGTTGTTCATAATTATATATTAATTTAAATAACACCATAATATCACTGAAAAAGTGTCTTAAGGGGCTCATACACCAAGAGACCATGCCCAAGCAGGCATTGCAGTAACTGTTCGATATCTTCAACACTATTTGCAATAATAAAATGAAATTTTGGACATTAGAAGTATACATTTGGGGGTTGAAATGAGCACAAAAATTATTACAGTGTCACAAATATGAAGGTTGATATTAGAAGATTATTTTATTTTTATTTTTCAGCATGCGATTAAGCCTAAGTAACATGATTTCATGCAAAAGTCAATCTGATTGGTGTAATATTTTTTTTTTTTTATTCACAGCTGACACTATAATCTCGAGGATAAACCATCAATTTATACTGTGGTATGCCTGATACAATTTTCAGGCATTTTAAAATTTCAATATAAAATTATTACGAATTTTTTCACATCATGTTCACAAGTGAAATAATCTTGTGTTGCAAATACATCAGATTATTTAGGTTTATCCTCTAGAACACACAAAAAACTATGGGTGTGCAAAGTTTCATGCAATTTGGACCATTACTTTAAGAGATATTGTGCCTTTTGTTTTGAAAATATCAAGTTATGGGAAAATGGCTCTGAAAATTCAACATGCATTTCAACTTACATAGTATAAGCCACACCCACTTGACGGAAAATCACGAGATACAATTTAGCTCATATTATTATAAAAGGAATGAGAGGGAATAAAATAGATGGTTTAAATTAGACAAAAAATTGGTAACAGCCAATATTGTAGCTAGATTTAAATAATATTTTCAATTACAATAGGCTACATTGGCAGGGAGGCATATTTTTTGTGCAGTTAAAAACAGATGCTTCTCTAAGTGTGAAAAGTTTTGTAACTAGTAAACTCTATATAGGCTACCAGTATATTTAAAAGTAAGGACAATGTACATCATATTTTGCTGAGTGATATAGTACACACACACTTACAAAGTAAACTTTGGTACAAAAAAATATGTATCATGAGTTCATGGCACTTTGCTCAGTTCTAATAAGCACAGTCTTCGTCATTATTTCCTGAAAATTACAAAAAGCCAACAACATCTCACTACTTGAAGCATTGCTTGAGTGGGATGTTTTTCTCAATTGCAAATGATCTACTTGTGCACTGTTCTTTCGAATGAACTGAACAAAATTTTACACTACATTAAAAAATTTAGGCCTACATAGAGGTGACACCCATAAGTGTTCGTTAAGCTTATTATTGGTGCATATTATGTTGTCCACTCTTTAATGCAGATCACATGGATTACAATTCCAAATCTGAAACAAGATAAAGTAAAATAATTAATATTATGTGCAATTATGCAAACATAACCTCAAACATGCTTGTTGCAAAATAAAATTATGAATTTAGTTTTTATATTGATAAAAACATATTAACAAATACTAAGAATCTATTCATTAATGGATATATACTGTACCTTCTCTGTTATTACGAAAATATAGCTATTGACACCATCACGAAGTCGCCCAATTAGGATATAAGTGGCCATTGTATCACAAATATGTCGATATTTCTGCAAATTTTGCGATATTTTGGTACTTTCGAGTTGTTGTTGAGCTCACCGAGGGGTTTGGAGCCGTCGGTGTGTCACCAATATTTCCAGCAATATATTGGTGTGATTTCAAGATCGATACTTGACACCAATAGTTACAGAATAACTTTTTCTAGTTACATTGGTGTAATCGTAGTTGAGAGCGTTGGTGGAGTTACAGAATACGGCCCCAGGGGTCGTATTCTGTAACTTTCGCCACCAACGCATTGGTGTTGTTGAGAGCTCAACAACCGACAGAAAGATACCAACGGCCGGAGCGTGAGCGATTCTGTAACTCCTTGTTAGTATCTCGAGACGCGTTGTTGAGGCCCACCAATAACTTTGTGAATTTTCGTGAATGTTGGCAATGAAAGTAGCTATGAGAAATCTGTCTTAACAAAGTGCAATGAATATCATTGGCTGATGGAGTGCGGGAATGTGATTTCATAATTTCCAAACTGGGCGGGATTTTAATTTCATGTATATATTTTGAAAGTGGGCGTTTATATTACACGTACTGTCATGTTGCAAGACGCTTATAGGGGGAAAAGGCGGATTTATAATAATAGGAGAAATTCGCAAAATGCCAATGGTTTTTAGTAATGTTTACTGTCATATATATAATAAGGCGGGTATCTCGGGGAATCCAATTAGCAAATTTCGCAATAGTTTGCCAATGTCTGATTTAAATTATGATTATAAAAAAATATGCAATCTCGAAGTAGTTATATATTTCCATTGCAACTCACCTTGTTTGTGTGAAAGTATTAATTTTAACGATTAACAGAAAGTAAGATGTAGCCCTTTCCAGAATACTCATTTTAACAAAATGTTGCTGGATTCATACTCAGTGAAAGGAATGAACTTTCCAATCTCTGTTCAAATAAAAGTTAGTCTCTCAGTATAATATAATTATTGTGTATGACATTCTTGTAATGTAAATTGGTTGTATAAATAAAGAGAATGTCCTTAACACATCACATCCCCGAAGGATACACAACCCAAATAAAATATATTTATTGTACTCTCATAACTTTCTTTACTTTAAGCATGCACAAAATTTTTCTCACTTCATATTCTGATAAAGACTACACTTTAGAGACTTTCTTCGAAAAAATTTTTCAAATAAAAGTTTTAGCACGTATTCAGAGTGGGTGGCTTATAACTACCCCAAAGAGCATTTCTTGGAAAAAAAGTTTCAAATAAAAGTTTTAAGTCCTAGTAACTTATAAGCAACCCATGTGCAAAATTTAAACAAATCGATAAAATCGCGAAAAACGAACATTTTTTCATGTAAAGCCCCTTTAAAAATAAGAGAAACTTGTCGCCAATCTTTGTGTCACATCTTCAGAAGGTACCCAACCCAAATACAAAAAAAAAGAAAATTCTTATGATTTTCCATTCTGGAGCTAGGCTGTTGACACACTTCCACACAGACATGTTTCCGAAAATAGTATTTGGAGATTCAGAATACCTCAAAATGTGTATTTAGGCTTAAAACTCAACTTCAAAGTTGGGGTCGAAAACAATACTTCCTTTATCTGTATTACCTATGGTACAGGCAGAGAAAGTAAAAAAAATATTCAATAGGAGTTTTTACTTAATTTATAGAACACAAGCCAATTATAAAATTATTTTTATATAGATAAAGCAAATAGTAAAGTTTAAGCAAATAAGAGTATCTTATCTTGCCTACTGCTTTTATGACATTTATAAAACCCTTTAAATAAATTAATTGTGTTTTAGGTTAACTTAAAATGAATTCATTAGTATTTAATTTACACTGTACTTTGAAACATTACAATTGGCCTCATGGTTGTTCATAATTATATATTAATTTAAATAACACCATAATATCACTGAAAAAGTGTCTTAAGGGGGCTCATACACCAAGAGACCATGCCCGAGCAGGCATTGCAGTAACTGTTCGATATCTTCAACACTATTTGCAATAATAAAATGAAATTTTGGACATTAGAAGTATACATTTGGGGGTTGAAATGAGCACAAAAATTATTACAGTGTCACAAATATGAAGGTTGATATTATAAAATTAATTTTTTTTATTTTTCAGCATGTGATTAGACCTAAGAAACATGATTTCATGCAAAAGTCAATCTGATTGGTGTAATATTTTTTTTTATTCACAGCTGACACTATAATCTAGAGGATAAACCATCAATTTATACCGTGGTATGCCTGATACAATTTTCAGGCATTTTAAAATTTCAATATACAATTATTACTAATTTTTTCACATCATGTTCACAGGTGAAATAATCTTGTGTTGCAAATACGTCAGATTATTTAGGTTTATCCTCTAGAACACACAAAAAACTATGGGTGTGCAGTGGTCATGCAATTTGGACCATTACTTTAAGAGATATTGTGCCTTTTGTGTTGAAAATATTAAGTTATGGGAAAATGGCTTTGAAAATTCAACATGCATTTCAACTTACATATAAGCCACACCCACTTGACAGAAAATCACGAGATACAATATAGCTCATATTATTATAAAAGGAATTAGAGGGAATTTAAATTAGACAAAAAATTGGTAACAGTCAATATTGTAGCTAGATTTAAATAATATTTTCAATTACAATAGGCTACATTGGCAGGGAGGCATATTTTTTGTGCAGTTAAAAACAGATGCTTCTCTACAAGTGTGAAAAGTTTTATAAACTAGTAAACGCTATATAGGCTACCAGTATATTTAAAAGTAAGGACAATGTACATCATATTTTGCTGAGTGATATAGTACACACACACTTACAAAGTAAACTTTGGTACAAAAAGAACTATTATATGTATCATGAGTTCATGGCACTTTGCTCAGTTCTAAAAAGCACAGTCTTCGTAATTATTCCCTGAAAATTACAAAAAGCCAACAACATCTCACTACTTGAAGCATCGCTTGAGTGGGATGTCCTTCTCAATTGCAAATGCCCTAGTTGTGCACTGTTCTTTCGAATGAACTAAACAAAATTTTACACTACATTAAAAAATTTAGGCCTACATAGAGGTGACACCCATCAGTGTTCATTAAGCTTATTATTGGTGCATATTATGTTGTCCACTCTTTAATGCAGATCACAGGGATTACAATTCCAAATCTGAAACAAGATAAAGTAAAATAATTAATATTATGTGCAATTGTGCAAACATAACCTCAAACATGCTTGTTGCAACATAAAATTATGTATTTAGTTTTTATATTGATAAAAACATATAAACAAATACTAAGAATCTATTAATTAATGGATATATATACTGTACCTTCTCTGTTATTACGCAAATATAGCTATTGACACCATCACGAAGTCGCCCAATTAGGATATAAGCGACCATTGAAACACAAATATGTCGATATTTCTGCAAATTTTGCGATATTTTAGTAAAGTTGAGGCAACTTCTACATATACATCTTTCTTCAAGGGCATGCCGACAGACCCTTATAATCCGCAGTAAATAACTTGAAATGAGGGTGTCTTGGACAATAGAGTTGTATATTCTGGATTTTCAGTGTGTTTTCTTGGGCGTTGAACTTGCCTGACAGCCAATAGAATTTCATGTGCAACCAATCAGTGCTAATTTCTGAATTTTTGACATGACTCCACGTGGACACCAGACGAGTGCCGTTCAGTCAGTACCATACCACTCCTTAAGTGCCTGACAATGGCTTAATCCTCAAAGCATCCCGACTGTTTACATAGGTCTAGCCTCCACTATACTTTCGAGTTGTTGTTGAGCTCACCGAGGGGTTTGGAGCCGTCGGTGTGACACCAATATTTCCAGCAATATATTGGTGTGATTTCAAGATCGATTCTTGACACCAATAGTTACAGAATAACTTTTTCTAGTAACATTGGTGTAATCGTAGTTGAGAGCGTTGGTGGAGTTACAGAATCCGACCCCAGGTGTAGATCTAATCATAAGTTATGGTTATGCTACCTGCAACGTCATGAATATATGTGTGAATGTGTATGTTCCCAGGAATAATGCAATGGACATCAAGGGAAAAGGTCGTCTCCGAGGCGCCCCGGGACGTATTGGGTGACCGAAAATGCACCTTGGAAAGAAGAACCCAGTCCAGGAAGAAGTGTGTGAACTTTATAATTTTATTTTGCATTTTTTCATATGTTGATATAGTAAATGAAGTATGTCCACTGTGGGTGAGTGTAGTATATGAAGAAGTGACGTCGGGAAGGGGATACCTTTTTTGTGAAGACGTTCGTGTAACTGTCGATTTGCCATATCATTCAGAGGACAGGCCAAAACCATGTGGTTGATCGTGCCTTCCTGTTGACACCTACATAATGGCGTTTCCGAAAATTGAATTTTCTGAAGAAACTCGGGTGAACTAGTATGATGTAGTTTAATTCTGATAATAGAGGCTGTAAACCATCTAGGGAATTGAAGATTATAAAACCACGGTCTGCGCGGGATTGTTGGTTGAACAGAATAATATATAATGTTTGATAAGGTACCGTAGGTATCCCATTTCCTCTGCCAGTCTTGTCTAATATGTGTTATCGTCTGATATTTATAAGTGGATGCTGGAAGTAGAATCTTCGTAAACTGCCCCTGAGTACGAGATTGTTTTGCTAAGTTGTCAGCCGCTTCATTTCCGGGTATCCCCGAATGTCCCTGGATCCAACACATTGTAATAGAAGGCCTAGTTTGTAACAAGTGGAACCACAGTTGCTTGACATGTATAATCCACCAATCGGTGTGTGCCTGTGTCAGTGGTTCATGTAAAGCTGTAAGTACACTTTTAGAATCCGAATAGAGTACTACCGGATGTGGAACCGGATGTTTTTTAATCCACAGTAGTGCCTGTCTTATCGCGAATAATTCTGCCATATATACTGTAGAGTCTGTGGGAAGTCGGTAATGTGCTACTACTTGGCGGGAAGGTATAATGAAGGCTGCTCCAACTGCCGGCTCAGGAGTCTGTTTCGAACCATCAGTGTATATTGCTATAGGGGAAGTATGATTGCTATGATATGTGCGTGAAGAAAATAAGATTGCACGATCAGCACCCGTCAGCTGATATCTCACAGGAAAAGAGAAATATAGGACCTCATAAGGGCACCTATAACAGGGGAGCCCTGGGGAGCGAACTATATCCTGCGCATGTGGGTGAAGCATGTCACACGCCCAGATAAGAGCTGGAGAGTCGAGAGGTCTATTAACGCAAGAAGGTTTGTACAGCCGAGAAAACAAAGTGAGTTTTGGTATGATCGGGGATGGAGTGACTGAAAGCTTTTTAGGAAGATAATTTGTAGCCAGAATTCTTCTCCGGTATACATAGGGGAATTCCGCCATCTCCACTGGCAGTGCCTGGTTGGGGGATGACCGCATTGCCCCTGCAATAATTTTTAGAATTGTAAATTGAAGAGCATCTAATTTCTTCAAATCTTTGGCGTAGGCCGAATCATACAAAAAACCAGCATATTCAACCTTGCTTCGAATAATGGCTTTGTAAGCAACATGTAATTGTTGAACATTCGCTCCCCACCATGTGATTGTCAATGCTTTGATGATCTGACTGCCCTGTTCACACCGATGAATTACTTCCCGAATATGCGGCCTCCAAGTACATTTAGAGTCGAAAATAAGCCCCAAGAATTTATTGTGCTGGACTACACGAATAGAAGAGCCTTTGTATCTGATCTGAGGGGTTTGATACCTAGATTTTCTAGTGAAGATAAGTCTGACCGTTTTATCACTGTGCACCTGTAAACCCTTCGCTGGACGCCATTGTTGTAATGTATTCATGGCTTGTTGCAGGTCTGGGGTGGATTCCTGCAAGGGCGGTTTCCTTGTATATATCAGGATGTCGTCAGCATACTGAAGGATGCGACAGTAGGGGTTAATAGAAGATTCCAATCTGTGGGTGTATATAAGATATAAGATCGGACTGAGGCTAGACCCTTGAGGAAGACCCCGTGAAGTCTGACGGGATTGTGCATAGCCAGTAGAATTGTCAATATAAACAAGTCTGTCTGTAAATAAGAGGTTAATAAGTTGAATCACATTAGTAGGGAACTGTAGATGAAGTAGACTATCCAGGAGAATGGGGACTTGTACCGTATCATAGGCTTTGGAAATATCAATAAAAACAGAATCAACAATAGTCTGTGTAGAAAGTGCCATAAGGATATCTATAACCAACATAGTTAGATTGTCAACTGTGGACCGTCCCTTCCGAAATCCTGATTGGTGTTGCCCAAGATATCTCCTATGTTCCAAGTACCATAAGATGCGGTTCTGTAACAGGGCTTCAAAGACTTTCCGGAAACATGAGAGCAGAGTGATTGGCCTAAAGCGGGAGGGGTCTGTGACTGGTTGAGGTTTTGGTATGGGGATCACCAAACAGTCCTTCCAAGAGGGCGGTATGTGGGGGTGTCGATAAATGTAATTAAACCATTGCAATGTGTATTCATGAATATGATGAGGTAAGTTTTGGAGCATGGGGTATGAGAACCCATCTAGCCCTGGGGCCGTATTCCGTTTCTTTTTCAGGATTGAGATGTACTCCGTGAACCGAAATTCAGTATCAAATGGAATTGGTAGGCGTACTTCCGCTGCTGGATCAATTGCCGGTGGTAGTGGATCTCTGAAGGCGGTGCCAGTACCACATGAAAGTTTTCCAAAATTTCCGGAGTAATGTCACTGACCGGCTTGGGAGGATTGCCATTTAACGAACTTATCGTAGCCCAGATGGAAGAGTAGGGTGTCTGCGTACTGAGAGTAGAACAATATGTTTTCCATGCCGTGCGTTTTGCTAGTTTAATTGTTTTAGATGTTATCGCAGTTTGTCGCTTTAAAAGAAAATACGTGGTATTATTTGGCGCACGGGTGTACTGTGCCATTGCCCGTCTTCTGAGCGCAACCGCCCGTGAACATTCAGGATTCCACCAAAACTTGCTGTATAACCTCCTGCGTGGTGAGAATTGAGGAATGATCGGATGGAAAATATTCAAGTAGGCAGTGATAGGTTGTACTATACTGTTATATGCCTGATCTGCAGACGAAGGAAAGTGAAAGTGGCGAGAGATGTAATCTGAATATTGTGTCCAGTTGATTCGTGTGATACTACGACGTCTGGGCCAGAGTTGAGAGCCCCCTGGGGAATTATGGTCAGTTTGATGACACCGTGGGGGGTAATACCGAATGATGATAGGAAAATGATCACTGCCTAATGAATCCAAATGAATCGACCACTCGGTATGCGCTGCTATATTGGGTGTAACAAAAGTAAGGTCCAAAACAGATCGGGTGTGAGTAGGGGGATGTATAGCGGTAGGGTTGTGTGTGTTTAGACAGATAAATGGACTATTGATTATTGCTCTGTATAAATGTTGTCCATGGGAAGAATTATAAGTACCATGCCAATATGTATGATGGGAGTTAAAGTCCCCACCTAAGATCGTTGAGACATGGAGTTGTGACAAAAAATTTTCCCAAGCTGGAGTACTAACTAAAAGACTAGGGGGTTTGTATAGCGAAATATATAAGATGCCATGTATGAGTACTGCTGTAGTATTGACCATTTCATGTACTGCTCGAAGGTGGACTATAGTGTAAGGGAGTGAAGAATGGACCAACACTGCAGTACCACCCCTTCCATCGGGTCTATCAGTCCTAATAAGATTATAGTTTTTGAATGAGACGATCGTATCGGGCGTTAACCACGTTTCAGAGAGAAGTAAGATATCGATCTCCTGACAACCCGCAAACCTCTGTAATTCGGGCAGTTTACTTCTAATACTTCTCGCATTCCACTGTAAAATTTTCATAAGATTAAGTGAAGTGAGTTTGAACTAGTTGTGACACATGTCTCATCATATGATATTTTAAATCCACCAATCCCGGTTTCCGGAGATTCTTACCCATAGTGTAGAATAAACTATTTAATCCCGGAATTCCTCCGGTATTGGAGGAAGGGGAGGGGCTTGTTCCAATGACTTACTCTGTCACGACGCAAATAGCGACGTGCATAATCAACGATAGGAGACCATTCCTAAACAAAGGAAGGGTTGGGGGACCGCAACTAATCGATATTGAACATTTTCATGATTATCGATACTGCCCTGAATTTATTTGAATTACAGAAAAGGAGAGGTGCGCATGCGTCGACGGTGAATCGACGAGAGAGACGTGTGGAACCTAAAAGACGGTTAGTAGTACGTGCCTGACCACGAGAGAGAGAAGTTGAAAAGGCAGAAGGGAGAAGACGAGATTGGGATGTGTGACAGCGGTAGAGGCGTTCTGGCATAATGGTGTGTCAGACTTTCATCTAAAGGAAATTCTGGTTGTGAACTTCCTTGACACGGCTATATGGAGATAGTCATTAATCAGAAGAATACACCAAGTCGGCCAGTACGAGACACCGCTACAGCGAACATCAGCTGTGAGAGTGAGTCGTGACTGCTCGCTCTGAATAAGAGCAGATATGGACATCAGGAAGTAATGGAAGACAACTCAGGATCGGAGGATAAGTTGGACATCACTGGTTGAGTATAATCGTCTAGACTTTTTCTTATTGTTTGGGGAGTGAGAAAATTGAGATATTCCTTTTTTTTGTAAGGATGGTTTCTAAGTAATGTGTGGCGATTAGACGCCGTATCGTATGATAAAAGAATAGAATAGGAACATAGAAGTGAGAATTCTAGAAGTAAAGTGATGAAATCCAGTAATCCAACTATTTTCTATTTCTGGTCTAAGTTAATTATGAAAGAGCAGTCAAGAGCCTAACCGCTGAATGCCAAAGATAGATCTCTTCACTTTGGGGTTTTATGGGTGATTGTCCCACGAATGAATACATAGCTAGGGGCAATTGGTGATGCTCATATAAACTTTGTTATTTTTGAGACAGGACGCGAGGGGAGTAAGGAAGAAAGGTAATTAAGGGGCATGCTTAGTACTTCTTACGAGGGCCCCTCCCACTTGGGTTTCTTTCAGGTGACGGGTGACTATCTATAAATAGATTTCATGCTGGCCTGTAGTGTTAAGTTATGTTTTTTATAGAGATTTATCTACAAACGAAGGTGTATGGAATATGGTAGAGGGGGATAAGAAGTGGAAAGATTGAAGGGCAAAAGAAGGCCTACGAGTGGTAGTGCAGTAGGTGTGTACCATTGGAAAATTTACATGTTAGGGTAGAAGTAGGAGTCACTACAGGGGTTATAGAGAAGCTTACTAATCTGGGCGTGAATTAGTTTCAGTTAGAATTCTAGGGAATTTAGAGACAAAAGAAGATTGGGTGCCCATGCTGAAGAGTAGTAACTTAAGAAGTAGGAAAACTAGAATAACCACCAAGTGAATTAAATCAATGGTATAAGCTGAAGGGAACTCTACTTAAAGAAAGAAAGGGGTTAAAAGATAATAGCTGATGATTGGTTAGGTTAGAAAGAGGAGAATAGGTAATTACGAGTAGTGTACTGATGATAAGTAGTTTATGAACAAGTACTAGAGATTGTAAGGGTGAGGTGAGGGAACGCCTGAAGTATCCCGAATCAAACAAATAAAATCTGGTAGTAGGCAAGGCCTATACTAGTAACATATAAAGAAAAGAAATTTATGAGAGATTGTGAAAGCCATCGATGTTGGAGGCGAACAACGGCCCCACGTGCCTTTAGGAGAGAGTGTCAGGGACCTCTGACATCGATTTACAAAATTTTATTTTTGTTTGCGGCCCATTAATATTTTCCCGGTTGCAGGAGAGGAGTCAGATTGTTTGTAACTCAAGATCTAGACGCCGCTCCTGTATCGGTGGTCTATCGCCACAGTCACTCTGTGGGTATAGGCCTAAACTTCTATTTCTTTCTTCATGAGACTGTCTTTCCTATCTATCTTTAAATACAATTCTTCATGGACTAAGATGACTAGTAGACTCGTATAGGAGACATAGGTGGGATTATTGAGTGTAATCTGTAGAGTTAAGGACTGGATTATGAATTGAAAACCTTTATTTATTCAAAAAAAAAAGGTATAATATATATATTGAACTATCCTGAAGTTGCAAATGTAAATGACTACACAAGTCAGTAGTAAATTTAGAAGAATAATACAAGACGTTCTAGTAGATACCTGGAAACAAAAAAAAAAGAAAGAAGGTTAAAGTAATTAATTAGGGATTTGTTATTGTTGAACAGAGAACGTACTTATATAGTTAAACTGGGTATACTAACCTTGAATAATTAAATACTATCCTACTAATAAAAATGTTGAATGGTTAATGTTGGGTAAATGTAATTTATTGTATGTAAGATTGTTATTGTTGAAAAGAAAAAAAAATAATATATTAAATAAATTATGGTTATTGTTATGCAAAGTAAATTAACGTGAAGTCCCCTTCACAAAGTTTGGTCGCCCATTACGTGGGGCTTGATATAAGAAAAGAAAATAAACATTAATCAGTTAGAATTGGAAACTTGAAATACGAGTCATCATATATTTTGGAGCCCATAGCGTGGGTTGAGTTGTGTTGAAATCACAAAGTTTGATATCCTAACGTGAGGCGAGATAGTGTTAAAAGAATTTTGGGAGTTAGGTTAGTATAACTGAAATTTATTCTCAAAAAAAAAAATAATAATAATAATAATAATAACATATTTTTGGGAAAAGAATAATGACTATTGACAAGTAAGGACTTCTATAGATGACTAAGACAGACGACTGAACTATTGTGTTCTAATCTTTTTTTTTCAGTGGTATTGTTAATATATAAATATGGCTACTTATGTTGATCCATATGCACAAATAAGAGCAGCTGAGTTGACCCAAGCTATTAGGAAGTTGAGGAAGGCGGATTTAGAGGCAGAATGTGATAGAGTAAAGTTACCGACCACAGGTACAAGGGATGAGTTAAGACAACGCTTGTTAGATTATGCCCGCAAGAACCCTCAGTCATTTCAAGTGTTAATTACGGCTTTTGCTCTGAGTCAGGAAGTTTTGGAAGAAGATTTAGTTGAACATAATATAACGGTTCCACAAGATTCATATGGAGATGTAGTGTATACATGGGTTAAGTTAATGCGTAGGAAGGCCATGGCGGTAGCTGATTCAGAAGAAGTTGTACCAGTAGTACCATCGTTCACAATTCAGTTAGAGCCGCATAAACCAAATACTTTGGATCTGGTTCGTAAATGGAACATTAAATTCAAACCTGGGGATAGCATTTACTTATTTTTGGAGAGATTGGAAGATTTAAAACAAAGTTCTAAGTTACAGGGTGCAGAGTTATTGTCAGTATTACCCGAAATTTTACAAGATTCAGCTTTACTTTGGTACAGGAACAGATTAACAGATTGGCCTACATGGGAAGCTTTTTTGAAAGAATTTAGAGAATATTACTTGCCTATTGATGAGGAAGACGCGCTTTTGGATGAGATTAGACAGAGAACGCAAGGTCCTAAAGAATCGATTTTTGATTATGTTAATGCTATTCAAACGTTAATGAGGAGGCTAAGTACTCCAATGAGTCCTCAACAAATGATGAAGACTGTTATCAAAAATTTGCGTCCTGATGTAAAATTGTATCTTAGACCCGCAGAGATTCAAACTATAACAGATTTAATACGTGTAGGTAGGCAGTATGAACAAATATTGTTAGATTCTGAGAGATATATTCCTCCTCCAACGCAGGTTAGAGCTACAATTAAAGAAACGGCTTATAAACCCCAGAGACAAGTTGTTATACCTTCGGTTCATACAGCGTTAGGAATTCAGGGAAAACAGGAACTTCCATCGTCTGAATTACAAAAGAAACCTAGTGTTAGTTTTTCCGCAAAGACGTGGGATAAGGAACGAAATTCAAGTCCTGTAAATGATTCTAGAATGGTTAAAGTAATAGAAAATAAAGAGAGACAGGATGAGTTGGGGGAAAATGGTAAAAACACCACTTTGCGTTTTTCAAATAACCAGCGATGTTGGAACTGTGATAAAATAGGACATAGGCAGTTCGAGTGTAAGGCACCTCGTAGAGTTACTCCACGCACTACGATTAAATGTTATAATTGTAATAAGCTTGGACATAGGTCTATTGATTGTAGGATGCCCCAAGAAAGTAAAGTTAGGCCTACAAATTCTTTAAGACAATTAACTAAAAATCAGGCTTGTGTGATGTTAAATATAAATCCTACAGATTTAGTTAATGGAGATAGATGTTTTGTTGAAATTTTGCTGGAGGATATTACATTTATTGCTTTAATAGATTCCGGTTCAGATAAAACTTATGTGGGAGAGAAGGGTGATTTTTTGTGTAAAATGTTAGATTTAGCAGTAGAAGAATCTGAAGTTAGGGTGGTGCAACTAGCAGATAAAACTTATAGTTCTATAACAGGAGAGAGAACTTTTGAGATGAAATTGCAGGACAGGATCTTTCAGATAAAATGTAAAATTATGCCAAATTTAGCAGTAGATATGATTCTGGGCATGGATGTTTTGAAACAAATTGGGTTAGTAGTAGATTTGCAAGATGGGACTTGGTATTTCAAAGATGAACCAGCAAAAATTTTTCAATTTGTTAAGGCTATAGATTTAAAAGAAGAAGATCAACTACATAATATTCTTACTTTACCTACACCTCAGGAAAGGGACAGATTGAATATGTTTTTGGAAAATCAGTTACAGAAATTTGATCAGTGTACTGGACTTACCGATCTGATTTCTCATGTTATTGATACAGGCGATGCAAAACCTATAAAACAAAGATATTATCCAGTATCACCCATTTTGGAAAAAGTTATACACGCGGAAATAGATAAAATGTTATTGGAAAAAGTTATAGAGCCTTCAAATTCACCTTGGTCGTCTCCGGTAGTTATGGTAAAGAAACCAGATAAAACATGGAGGTTCTGCGTAGATTTCAGAAAAGTAAATAATTGTACAAAAAGAGATAGTTATCCTTTGCCATACATTGAACATGTGTTGAGTAAATTACGACATGCTAGGTATATCAGTACAATAGATTTGAAAAATGGGTATTGGCAAGTTCCATTAGATGAAGCAAGTAAAGAAAAAACAGCATTTACCGTACCTGGTAGAGGATTGTATCAGTTTCGAGTTATGCCTTTTGGAATCCATAACGCACCAGCCTCGTTTCAAAGATTAGTTGATACTATATTAAGAGAAGAGATAGGAGAGAAATGCTTTTGTTATTTGGATGATATAGTACTTATTAGTGAGACGTTTGAAGAACATTTGTCCTTGTTAGAAAAAGTTTTAGAGAAATTAAGAAAAGCTAACCTGAAAATTAATAGGGAAAAATCAAAATTTTGCAGAAGTGAATTAAAATATTTGGGTCATATCATTACTCCATTAGGAATTGCTGTAGATTCAGATAAAATCTCGTGTATCCTTGAGTATCCAGCCCCTACAAAAGTCAAGGAAGTACGAGCATTTTTAGGATTGGCTTCTTGGTACCGACGATTCATTCCATTTTTTTCTGAAGTTGTAAAGCCCCTCACTGCACTTCTGAAAAAGAATCAGAAATGGCGTTGGACTAAGGAATGTCAGGAATCTTTTGATGAATTAAAATCGAAATTAGCTAGTAGTCCTATATTAACTTGTCCAGATTATACTAAACCCCTAGTGCTACAGACCGACGCTAGTTTTTCAGGACTAGGAGCAGCATTAATTCAGACAGGAGAGGAAGGAGAGGAAAAAGTAATAGCTTATGCTAGTAGAACTTTAACGGTAGGCGAGCAAAAGTGGGCAATAGTCGAGAAAGAATTGTTAGCTATATTATGGGCAGTTCAAAAGTTTCGTCCTTATTTGGAAGGTTATCATTTTAAAGTATATACTGATCACTTTGCTCTGAAATGGTTAAATACATTACAGAATCCGACCGGACGATTAGCTAGGTGGAGTTTATTGCTCCAGGAGTATGATTTTGAAGTAATACATAGGCCTGGTAGATTACAAAAAGTTCCGGATGCTTTATCTAGAATACACGAAGGGAAAGTTCAAGAGAAAACGGTAGAGGAAGAATTTTGCCTCTTGTTGACTGATAACTCTGAAGTAGTGGAATGGGAAAATATACAAGATGCTTGGTATATTAAGCGGAAAGAGCAAGTACAAAGTAAACCTAAATTTTGGCCAGATTGGAAGGTCGTAGATGGGAAGTTGTACCATCTAAGATTAGATCAGTTAGAACAAACTTTAGAGGGAACAGAAAATAGGTGGAAATTAGTTATTCCACAAGATTTTAGGATTAAAGTATTGCAGGAATGTCATGATGCACCTACTGCAGGGCATATGGGGATAGCTAAAACTTTCTTTAGAATAGCAAACAAGTATTATTGGCCGGGAATGTTTAGAGATGTTGCTAAATATGTTACTGCTTGTGAAATATGTCAGAGACAGAAAGTGTTACAGACGGCTCAAGCAGGACCAATGCATTTTTACCAGAAAGAGAAACCTTGGATGACTGTAGCTACTGATTTGTTGGGACCTTACCCACGTTCAAAAAAGGGAAACAGATATGTGATTGTATTTCAGGACACCTTTACCAAATATGTAGAGTGTAAAGCGTTAAGGAAAGCAACCAGTAGAGCAGTTACGGAAGCATTTTATGAATTGATTATCCTTAAATGGGGAATTCCGGGATATTTGCTGATGGATAATGGACCGCAATACACTAGTAAATTAATGCGAGAGATAGCTAAAGCTTTTAATATAACTCCTTGTTATTTACCTGTATATTCGCCACAAGGAAATCCAGTAGAAAGAGTCAATAGAGTATTGAAAACAATGATTTCTAGTTACATTCAAAAGGATCAGACAGTTTGGGACGTGTATTTGAGAGAATTTAATTTTGCTATAAATACGGCTAAGCATAGTTCCACTGGATGCACTCCTTATATGCTAAATTATGGGAAGGAGCCTGAAATTATCAGTAGGATTGAAAAGGTGGAAAACCAACCGATTTATAAAGAAATTCCAAAACTTTGGGTGGAGAGACTCAATAAATTGAAAACGGTACGTTTAATGGTTAGACATAACTTAGAAACCGCCTATAAGAATTCAAGTCATTATTATAATCTTCGGAGGAGAGAGGCGAGATTTTGTCCAGGAGATCTTGTGTTAAGAAGAAACTTTAAATTAAGTGATGCCTCACAAGCTTATGCAGCAGGCTTAAGTGCAAAGTTCGTCGGCCCCTTTATAATAAAGAAAAAGCTTAGCGAGAATAGTTATGAACTGACGAACCGTTTTGGTAAACAGTTGGGGAAGTGGCACGTTAAAGACTTGAAACCTTTTGTACCTGGGTAAAAGTTCTTTAAGGCTGGTAAAAGAGACACGCACAAAAAAAAAAAAAAAAAAAAAAAAAAAAAAAAAAAGAATGTGACCTGTGTCAACATTATTTTTTTTTTATGGTGAGTGCGGGAAGAATGTCACGACGCAAATAGCGACGTGCATAATCAACGATAGGAGACCATTCCTAAACAAAGGAAGGGTTGGGGGACCGCAACTAATCGATATTGAACATTTTCATGATTATCGATACTGCCCTGAATTTATTTGAATTACAGAAAAGGAGAGGTGCGCATGCGTCGACGGTGAATCGACGAGAGAGACGTGTGGAACCTAAAAGACGGTTAGTAGTACGTGCCTGACCACGAGAGAGAGAAGTTGAAAAGGCAGAAGGGAGAAGACGAGATTGGGATGTGTGACAGCGGTAGAGGCGTTCTGGCATAATGGTGTGTCAGACTTTCATCTAAAGGAAATTCTGGTTGTGAACTTCCTTGACACGGCTATATGGAGATAGTCATTAATCAGAAGAATACACCAAGTCGGCCAGTACGAGACACCGCTACAGCGAACATCAGCTGTGAGAGTGAGTCGTGACTGCTCGCTCTGAATAAGAGCAGATATGGACATCAGGAAGTAATGGAAGACAACTCAGGATCGGAGGATAAGTTGGACATCACTGGTTGAGTATAATCGTCTAGACTTTTTCTTATTGTTTGGGGAGTGAGAAAATTGAGATATTCCTTTTTTTGTAAGGATGGTTTCTAAGTAATGTGTGGCGATTAGACGCCGTATCGTATGATAAAAGAATAGAATAGGAACATAGAAGTGAGAATTCTAGAAGTAAAGTGATGAAATCCAGTAATCCAACTATTTTCTATTTCTGGTCTAAGTTAATTATGAAAGAGCAGTCAAGAGCCTAACCGCTGAATGCCAAAGATAGATCTCTTCACTTTGGGGTTTTATGGGTGATTGTCCCACGAATGAATACATAGCTAGGGGCAATTGGTGATGCTCATATAAACTTTGTTATTTTTGAGACAGGACGCGAGGGGAGTAAGGAAGAAAGGTAATTAAGGGGCATGCTTAGTACTTCTTACGAGGGCCCCTCCCACTTGGGTTTCTTTCAGGTGACGGGTGACTATCTATAAATAGATTTCATGCTGGCCTGTAGTGTTAAGTTATGTTTTTTATAGAGATTTATCTACAAACGAAGGTGTATGGAATATGGTAGAGGGGGATAAGAAGTGGAAAGATTGAAGGGCAAAAGAAGGCCTACGAGTGGTAGTGCAGTAGGTGTGTACCATTGGAAAATTTACATGTTAGGGTAGAAGTAGGAGTCACTACAGGGGTTATAGAGAAGCTTACTAATCTGGGCGTGAATTAGTTTCAGTTAGAATTCTAGGGAATTTAGAGACAAAAGAAGATTGGGTGCCCATGCTGAAGAGTAGTAACTTAAGAAGTAGGAAAACTAGAATAACCACCAAGTGAATTAAATCAATGGTATAAGCTGAAGGGAACTCTACTTAAAGAAAGAAAGGGGTTAAAAGATAATAGCTGATGATTGGTTAGGTTAGAAAGAGGAGAATAGGTAATTACGAGTAGTGTACTGATGATAAGTAGTTTATGAACAAGTACTAGAGATTGTAAGGGTGAGGTGAGGGAACGCCTGAAGTATCCCGAATCAAACAAATAAAATCTGGTAGTAGGCAAGGCCTATACTAGTAACATATAAAGAAAAGAAATTTATGAGAGATTGTGAAAGCCATCGATGTTGGAGGCGAACAACGGCCCCACGTGCCTTTAGGAGAGAGTGTCAGGGACCTCTGACATCGATTTACAAAATTTTATTTTTGTTTGCGGCCCATTAATATTTTCCCGGTTGCAGGAGAGGAGTCAGATTGTTTGTAACTCAAGATCTAGACGCCGCTCCTGTATCGGTGGTCTATCGCCACAGTCACTCTGTGGGTATAGGCCTAAACTTCTATTTCTTTCTTCATGAGACTGTCTTTCCTATCTATCTTTAAATACAATTCTTCATGGACTAAGATGACTAGTAGACTCGTATAGGAGACATAGGTGGGATTATTGAGTGTAATCTGTAGAGTTAAGGACTGGATTATGAATTGAAAACCTTTATTTATTCAAAAAAAAAGGTATAATATATATATTGAACTATCCTGAAGTTGCAAATGTAAATGACTACACAAGTCAGTAGTAAATTTAGAAGAATAATACAAGACGTTCTAGTAGATACCTGGAAACAAAAAAAAAAGAAAGAAGGTTAAAGTAATTAATTAGGGATTTGTTATTGTTGAACAGAGAACGTACTTATATAGTTAAACTGGGTATACTAACCTTGAATAATTAAATACTATCCTACTAATAAAAATGTTGAATGGTTAATGTTGGGTAAATGTAATTTATTGTATGTAAGATTGTTATTGTTGAAAAGAAAAAAAAATAATATATTAAATAAATTATGGTTATTGTTATGCAAAGTAAATTAACGTGAAGTTCAGATTTTTGACCCTTATCCTTGTAATGGTTTGAGAGTCGCTGATTTTTGGGCTAAGTTATATACTTTGGTAGTGAGCACTGAAAAAGGAGAAAAAGAAGAAATAGAGAGAAGCAGAGTAATAAACGAAAGGTAAATCCGAACCCAATTCCCGTCTCCACTGTTAATTTAAAAGCTAGTCGAGAGGCATGTAGATACATAGCCTGTGTATCTATAATTTAATTTGTGACTGGGCTGATACATAACAAAAAAAAAAGAAAAGAGGAAGCGTATTGATGATGGCGCCCGTTAATATAAATTTTCATCAATATTATTAAGACTGGGTAAATTGTTAAAAGAAAGAGAAAGTAGACTGAGAGTAGGAAATTTGCAATCACCCGGTGACAGAGGTAGTTGTACTGAACGTTGGAATGTGGACTATGCAGGCAGTGTTATGATGACACGACAGGTGCATGAGTGACCTTGTTTTGTAGGAGTTCAGTAAACTTATATACTACGATTGAGAATAATCACATATTAGTCGTCACAGATTTTGGCGAAGAATTTTGGCGAAGATTTAATCCAAGAAGTTAGGGAACTTTATAGCATAGAGTAAGAAAAGCCCATCACAACTCTTTCTGGTGCCACTCACTTTGTCTTCCCGAGGGGCTTCTCGTCGAGGGCCCATGTCAGTCTGCGGTTGTCGGCCATGTGGCCAGATGAGACTGGAGGAAATATCTGGGCTAGCTGGGCCCGCCGGTGTCTTCAGACGTTTCTGTGCCACCTCTGTGGGTGGGGTGACCCTCTTCCCCTTGTCCAAGGGCGGAGTGCTTGGGGTGTGTTGAAGCCGGGATGAAAGACTGGGCGGAGTGGCCGTTGGGGCCTGATTGACTGCTCCTCTATATTGTAGAGCCGGAAAATCTCCTTCATGTGGGGTGTACGTTCTTTGGGCCTGGTAAATCTTCAATGCATCAAAAAATGGAAGGTTGTTATTGGTCATAATTTCATTAATGTGTTGCTGTTTTATGCGGGCAGAGCATGACGTGTCGTAAGACTTATGTTTGCCCCTGCAATTACCGCAAATACGTGAAGGGTTGGTGCATTCAGGCTCTCCATGTTCCCCTGAACAGTTCGCACACCGCTGTTTACTCCTACACTGTGGAGACCGGTGACCGAACCTCCAACAATTTCTACATTGAGTGACTCTCATCTGGAAACGGTCAACTTTCAATTCTAGTTTATAGAGATATACAAAAGTAGGCACAATCTTTCCGCGGAAAGACGCAATGACTGATTGCGTGGGCACAGATGTTGTGGTATCAGCGGATGTCACCTTACGGTGAATGCGTTGCAAATCTACTACTGATCCATAAGGAGAGACGATATTTGGTGCTAGATCTAGAATATTAAGTTTCGTATCTACGCCACGAATAATACCCTTAACAAAGAGCGCCTTAAAGGGAATGAAGGCCCTGAGTTTATGCTGTTTTAAGATTGGATTGGACAGAAAAGCGTTTGCCGCTGTGGATTTGTGGAAAACAACTTTTATCCTGTTTCGTCCCATTCGATCTATGCTAGATATATGGTCAATCTTTGCCTCAAAAAGTAATTTTCCGAGGGCGAGAGGGTGGTAACTACCTACTTGCTGATTTTCAGATTCCACATAGACCTGATATGGGCCTATGTCAGAGTCCGTATATGTATTCAAAATAGGTTCTTTATCATGATTCCGTTCCATGGGAATGGCCTTGTCTTTTTGCGTTTCTTGCGTCCCCCCTTGATCTACTCCCCCTGATTCTTGAATGACCGTGGTGGGGAGAGCGACAAAACAGCCGAGTCACGTGAATGGAAATTCGAAAGTCGGTCAAATTAACGAAGAAAGACAATTGAAGTGAAGAAAGGACAGAGGTTATGAGAAAAAGTAATCACAAACACTGCTTGGAAATCGAATGTCTCCAAGAATGCACTAAACTGAACTACACGAGCAACGGTAGCGAGAAGAGCAACTCAAATCGTACCGCACTGTATCACTGTAGAATCAGAACTTTTTCATCATCTGAAGAATCTATTCATTAATGGATATATACTGTACCTTCTCTGTTATTACGCAAATATAGCTATTGACACCATCACGAAGTCGCCCAATTAGGATATAAGCGGCCATTGTGACACAAATATGTCGATATTTCTGAAAATTTTGCGATATTTTAGTACTTTCAAGTTGTTGTTGAGCTCACCGAGGGGTTTGGAGTCGTCGGTGTGTCACCAATATTTCCAGAAACATATTGGTGTGATTTCAAGATAGATTCTTGACACCAATGGGAACCTTTCTGTCAGCGACTCCCGATAGGTGGCAGCAGGGTCAAAAGAGGTCCAAGCATGTCGTCTGCTGTCCATTGAACATAATGGAACAGACTATTTAAACATCAATTAGAATGCCAGAAAACATGTTGTGGCGATCCTCTGTGTAAAACAGAGGTGTACACATATGCTTTACGAAATATATGGTTATAAAATATAAGGAAGATTAAACGGATGCTAATAGTTAATACTCTATGATTTCCTTCAAATCTCCTCGCTCAACACTTTCAAATCCTCAGGATTGACTCACTATCTTAATCATTTTTACAAAGAATAAAACTTAACAAGAAGTAGTATTCTCATTATCTACAACAGAAGGCCATGTTTCAAATATTTTCATCAAATGGACAATATTCACTTATGTTCTGTTGCTTTAAACAGAAAGTTCGCCCAGCAGGAAACTCAACCATTTATTCTCTTTCAAACTATGATACAAAATTACTTCTATGGACAGTATTTGATAAATACAACTTACTTAATTTATCAACTTCATAACAAAAATTCACATATTTCTGTTTCACATTTTTTATAATTTGTATAATAAAATTATTAATATTTTGTTTAAATTCGTAAGTTTTTTCATTGCAAACATTAAAACAAATCGTAAAATTGAAACAATTTCAAAACTGAATTATTCTTACAGACATTGGTTGTTCTTGTAAATTGAAGATTAAAAAAAATGTATATATTTTAAAGAAGACGTCAAAGCATATTTTTCCTTTCTATACTAGCAATTGGCACTGGCTATTTTTTCCCTCTAAATACAAAAAATAAAAAATAAAAAGATAAATAAATCAACTACACTGTTATTATATACAACTCACTTTTATAATGCACATTAATGATATTAAAACACTATATTAGAACTGGAATTACCGATGCACGTAGATATTTTAACTCGAATCGAAGAGAACATAGTATTTTGAATTATTAGCATATGAGAACCCAATACAATGAATAACAATTCCCTGCGAGCCATAATTCTGAAACTTATGCAATATAATTCTAAAACAAAAAGTATGAACCTATATTATGGATGGGCGTTGACGTTAAAAATATTACGCATTTAGGCCTATAGTAATAATCACAAGAAAATCATTTCCTTATTACCTTATTTTGACATTCCAGCTTCTTTCAAATTACGTTGACTTCATGAAAAGAACATTCTATTACTAATATGATACACTATTCAAATACTTTTATTTTTATTTGTTTTCCACACAAAAACTTAATGACAGCTATAATTCTGGAGCATGTCTTATTCGTAAGCCTTTAAAGGATATTATTTAGAAGCAAGCAAACGTAACCTAAATTTATTTATAAAATATTAATGATAATAGGAATAAAATATTTACACATTTGTATCCAAGTTCTTTACTTTCTATAACTACTGTGTTATATTAATCAAATATTAGCATCTGTTTACCACACAGTAAATCCATAACCGAAAGCTGAAATATATACAGAATATTGTGAAAGTAAACAACCATGAACCTAAATTACTTTTTAAAAATGACTTACAGTTACAGTATAAAGAATTTTTTTAAACATATTTACGACTATGGTTATAAATCTAAAGAAGATGGGATGTTTTCTTTGTGAAGTACTGTACAACAAGTTTTAAATGTTTCATAAAATTTGAAATATTTCTTCACCATTTAAGGAATACAAATGTCATCGCGATATACAGGAATAATTTTAATATTTTGAATTATTTGTCACTAAGCTACACATGTCTGCCACTGCAAAATAATTATTGTTCCTATTTTTGCTGACACACCCCACGGGTTCTTTTCGACTTAATAATTACAACCAATTTTTACTTCAGACAGACATTAATTATTTAATTCTTTTAACAAATCAATACTTTTTCTGGCGATCTCACACTCTCCTAGGCAGAATATAGGTATCTGATTTCTGGATTATAACTTAAACGTTATTAATCGCCAGTTTTTATAGGAAAGCCCACATTATTCACATCTATTGATACGCATAAGTATATGGCAGAACGACATGGCAGGACCAAGACCATCTTGGCAGGACCTCCTCAGACCCTGCTGCGCTCTGGTGGACAAATTTTTAACTGCACGCAAAAGGTTCCCATAGTTACAGAATAACTTTTTCTAGTAACATTGGTGTAATCGTAGTTGAGAGCATTGGTGGAGTTACAGAATACGACCCCAGGATACACAACAGCTGTGCTTTAATTTTAATAAATAGGAGAGCGCACAATGTGCATTGTTATTCTCCAGTACAAAACTGGGTTAGAGATTTTTGTCTCTTCTTGCATGTTAACACATGATAGCGTTCACATGGTCGACCACACAGTTGACATAAACACTGAAGCGAGTCTGGTTCATGGTGTTTCGTGGTGGAACACATCAGGTGATGGAATCCGTGAACTGAAAGGCGTGTGTAGATGTGTCTGAGCTCGTAGTCTGCTTGCTTCCACTCTGTCTTCATCATGGCATCCGTCGAGTAGAAATCGGGCCATATTTGTTCTTTTTTCTGTCTTAGGATTGTGATTGCCTCATTGTAGGCACTTGTTGATGGCAGCGAGAACTGGTATCGTAGCTCTTCTAGGAGGAAAGATTCACTTGCAAGTTCGTAAACAAGTCGTGAAAGAGTGAACTTTGAGAGGCATAATGCCTTTTTAAGGTAAGTTGACTTGACTTTTTCTATGGCAAGGAGATCATTCGTTTGCAATTGTTCCCATATAGTGTCTAGAGCATAGCTGATAACTGGCGCAATTTTCACCCTAAAGAGTTTCAGTGATGTGTGTAAAGACAGTCTTCGCATCTGTTTTATGTCGTTCATAGCTATGGTTGCTGCAGATGTTCTCTCCTTTATGTGTTTTGTGAACCTGGTGCCTGTTGTTTGAAGGGTAATACCGAGATACTTGAAGCTCTTGACCTTTCGTATATTCTTACCATTTATCTTGATGATATCTTCGGCTGCGGCTCGTCCTCCTTTCCTAAATACCATCATTACTGTCTTGTCTTCATTCAGATGTAGGTCATTTTGTTCTGCCCATGTGATTAGATGGTCGCATGCCACTTGGAGCTGTTCCAGCTATTTAGAGACCAAGACCATGTCGTCTGCATATGCCTACATGGCCACATCTAAGTTTTCTACGACTTGTGTCACGTCTATCGTGGCGATGTTAAACAAAAGAGGGCTCATTGGGTCGCCCTGCAAGACTCCATTCGTCTGCGTCAGCCAGGATGATCTGTCTATCTCAACGTAGTTGCAGGCTAGTATATTTTGTATGATTTTTGTCAGGTAGTGGCTTTCTCCAATTAAGGATCCAAGTTTTCGGAGTGCTTTCCGTCTATTAATCAAGTCGAAGGCCTTGCTGTAGTCAACGAAAATGGCATATAGTTTTCCCCGCTGGTGTCTGAGTGCTTCCCGTATGTCGTTTAGTATGCAATTCACGGCATGAATCGTGGATTTCCCCTGTAACTCTGGAATTTTGTCATCTATTAGTTTTGTAAGTCTGTCCGTGATGAGTTTTGTCAGCATTTTGAATGGTGTGCATTCTAGGCAAAACAGCTGTGCTTCGGAATTGCATAAATCGTGACGTTCACTTGTTGTTAAGTTGGCTACACCGTACGTATTGATGAAGTGTGCTTTCTATGTTAAACATATATTTATGAATGTGTTTTTATTATTTTTCATGACAAAATGGTCAAATATTGCGTGGTATATGGCTGCACAGAGCTCCAGAGAAATGGAAGTGGACTTAAGTTTCACAAGTAGGTTATTTTTGTTTGGAATATTTGAGGATACTGGCCAAATCTGACTTAGCCTCAAGCGTAGCATAGCCACGAACGCTTGTCTTTTTCTTGCCTGTTTGTACAGGTTTCCATTTTCTTGGCCTGATATTCCGAAGAAGTGGGTTCAAGCAATGCGCAGAGAATATTGGTCACCCACAACGTACAGTACATTAAGCAGCAGACACTTTACACCTGATTGCTATCAGTCAAGGTCTGGTGCACTTGTAAAATTACTACAAGATGATGAACCATCAGTCTTCAATTTTCCAGGATACCTTCAAAAAATTATGTTCCAAAAAGACAACTGGTTCGTAACATAGGCGTAACCAGGCCGACCATATGGGGGGGTTACAACATCTAGGGGGTATGGAATACCCCCCAGGGAGGGAGAGAAGGGTTCGGGCGTCCTCCCCCGGAAAATTAAAAAAATTAAGATGCACAATAACGAGTTTTAAGCTTCCCACGCTTTATACTCATATTAAAAAAATTGTACAATTTTCCTTTTTTTAATCAATGCGGGGGTTCAAACCCCCAAAAACCCCCTCGTTACGCCTCTGGTTCGTAATGTGATTAGTAGTAGGCCTACTTTAGGTACCATGTAGGAATATAAATTAAGCAATATGTCAGTCATGTAAACATAGTATTCTTATGCATGTAGGCCTAAATTTTTCATGCTAGTTTTTAATTGAAGAAATAAGAGGAAATATGTTTTTGTATAAGACCTCGCTGAAAATTATACGAAAAAGGATAAACAGACAACCAGATGATCTCCCACCATCTCCTATCAAAACAGAATTGAGAAAGAACAAAAGGCTACAGACGATTGTCTGTCACAAGAACAAGTAATAATAATAATAATAATATTAATAATAATTTATTCATCCGTAAGATCATATACATTATATTGGATACGTCAAAGATATAATAACTTACAAACTAGGTTCATCCAGATATTCATCTACACTGTAAAAGGAGTTTCTTAATAGTAAAGATTCTACTTGTTTCTTAAATTTTTTGAGCATCTGATTTCTTTCAGTGTTTGTGGAAGTTTATTATACAATTTCATACAATTATATACTACAGTATTTTCATATAATTTGGTATTGTGTCTTATATTACTTAACTGATGGCTGATTCTTGTATTGTAATTATGTCTGTCTGTATTTAGTTGAAATGTTGAGATATTTTTGTTTGTATATAATAAAACTTGTAGTATATAAATGCATGGAAAAGGTAATATTTTTTGTGATTTAAATAGTGTCTTGCAAGATTCATTTTGTTTTCTACCCATGATCACTCTTAATACATTTTTCTGAATTTTAAAGATACTTTCTGCCTTTTTTCCCCAAAAAATTATTCCGTATCTCAGCAAACTATGAAAATAGGCAAAGTACAGATCTCTCATTACAGATGTACTCTTTCTCTTATTATTCTGAATAAAAAGCATAATTGATTCAGTTTTGAGGTCAGTTTCTCAACATGAGTGTTCCAAAGCAAATTTTCATCAATATAAATCCCTAAAAATTTGATGCTGTTTACATAAATTATCAATTTATTTTCAAGTATTATAGGGGTGAAAACAAATGTGTATTCCTAATATGTCTAAAAGATATAGCTAGTGTTTTTTCTTTGTTTATTATTAGCTTATTTTTATGGAACCAATTCTGTAGGTGGATTTCTGCCTCATTAATGTGAGTGGTAATTTGTGTTTTTTCACCATTGAATGAGAGATTAGTATCATCTGCAAACAGAGTTATCTTACTATTTAAAAGATGATTTGGCATGTCATTAACATACAATATGATTTGATTTGATTTGATTTTGGATTTGTTTTTGAACCACATCAAAATGTGGCTATCAACATTCATAAATTAAGAGAGAGAGAATGAAAATGGACAACAGAATTATGTAGAATAGCAGTATAACTTAGTGTATAAATTTAGAAAACAACATCAATATTAACTTCAAAAAACTCACTAATAGAATAAAATGGATTATTCGCAAGCCAGTCTCTCAGAACAGCCCTAAACCTGTTTAATTTAACTGAATGTGCAGTTTTGGGTAAACTATTGAACAACTTAATACCCAAATTATTGCACCACTTCTTTGTTTTAGTTAATCTTTTACTTTGTGTCACTATGAGGTAATTATTCCTAGTGTTATGTTGGTGTAAATTATATTGAAAATTTTGTTCATGGAGATTAGACTTAATATTTATCAAACAGTTGAAGATATATTGATTGACTACAGTGAGAATTTTAGAGTTTTGAAACAATGGACGACAATGAGCATCAAACGATGCACCAGAGATGATTCTCAAAGCCTTTTTTGTAGTAATAACACTTTATAGATATCTGCACCACTACCCCAGATATGGAGGCCATGCGAAAGTATACTGTGAAGAAAAGCATAATAAGACATCTTTAGATGGTGCTTAGATACATTATTTTTTAGATGGCTCAGTAGGAAAATTACCCGAGATAGTCTTTTACAAACATAAGAAATATGACCCGACCAATTAAGTTTAGAATCCAATACAATACCCAAAAGTTTAACATCAAAAGTAATTTCATTATGTAATTGTTTAAGAGAAAAAAGAATACGTTGAGTTTTATCATTATTAAGTTTAAACCCATTAACCTCAAACCATTTAGTTGCTGTTTTTAATGATAATTCCATTGAGATATTGATATCATTCAAAGAAGAGCCACTGGTTAATAATGAGGTGTCATCAGCATGTAAGACAGAGTCACAGTTTAGGTTAAATGGCAAATCATTAATCTTATTAAGAACAGGAGAGGACCCAAAATGGATCCCTGAGGTACTCCAGTATTAATTGTTGCAGAAGGAGAAAACTGGCCTTTAATACAAATTACTTGTGTGCGATTTAATAAGTAAGATCTGATTAGATTGAGCGTTTTTCCCTGAATTCCATAATATTCTAATTTATTACATAATGAGCCGTAATATTTTCGGTCATATCAAATTTGCATATGTTTCACTCTTACCTCCATTTTTCTCGTATTGAAACTGCAGTTAAATGTAATAATTTTACTGGTTAAGCTTGTGTTTTCCTGCTCTGTAACGTTTCTCTTTTGATACTGATATTAATTCGCCTGAATCCCTGTATGTGGTGTTGTGTTCACTTACGTAAAGAGGGCTTATGCTAATGAGTGTGAGGGGAAGCCGGTTGGTGCGCTATGCGTGTACTATTTGTGGAGCTCAGTCTATTGCTGGAGTTCGAAGTGTCTAGTTGTTTTTTCTTTTGTGTTGTGTGGAGGCCTGTCATGGAGACATATTTCTCAGGTGAGTTTTCCTTTAAATGGATTTGTTTGTAATTAACTGATGCTCACCTGTGAATTTTCGGCCATCAAAATTTGTTAGTTTCAGTTTGTAATTTCGGGGTTTTATATAAGGGGAATTTTATATTGCGTTTTTCTAGTTTTTTGGCTTTGGAAATTTGCCTCCCATAAGTTATCTAAATTAAATTCAAGGGGTGGGAGTTTTGTTCTATAGTTCAGCGGGGGAATAATGGTGAACCTTACAAAATTAAAATAGTTTTCTCTCATTACATCGCTATATGCTGTGTAGGCTTAGCCCTAACTAGGAAATGATCGGTAGGCTCCGTGGATTATCAAAGGCACTGTAGATTTAAAACACGCAAGGTGGCACTAATTCAGTTCCGAATTTAAAATAAAACTAGCCTAACCGAGTTTAGACAATTTCGAGTTTGATCCCTGTAGTAATGGATATAACCAGATAAATAAACTATGGTCAGACCCTGTAGAGTACTTGCAAATACATGTAAATAAATTTTTAATCTGTTAATAAATAATTTGTTGTAATTTGTGAATTTTCTGAACAGGCATTTCACGCCTGTTGTGCTAAGCTTTGTAAATAAATTGTACATATGTGAATGTTTGGGGTTATTGTATATTAAATTAAAAGCCCAAGGGTCATTTTGAGTGTGGCGAAAAACCACAGAATAAGTAAGATGTGCTAGATGCTATTTCTTCAGAATGTTTAAATTTTGCTTGAAATAATTGTTACCTGATTCAGAATAAACTGTATCTACAAAATTGAATTTATCTTGAATTATTATTAATTTGAAATATTAATTATTTGAATTTGATTAGGATCTGGGCCCAGTTACCAGTGAAGTATTTTCAGAGTCGGCTCACTATTTACTTAAGTACCTCTCTGACCTGTGTCCACATTCCTTAATTTTCCTTGGTTTATAGGAAGTTAAAAATAATCTGTGCTTCGGCACAATAAGATTTCATGTGATACACAATCGAAAGCTTTGGACAGGTCACACAGCACCGTCAGAGTGGAATCTTGTTTTTCAAATCCATTGATAACACACTCAATGAGGTGTTCAACGGCGTCAGCAGTGCATCTTGCCGATCTAAAACCATACTGAGATGTAGAAAAAAGAGAGTTGAGCTCAAAATGTATTGTTAATTGCTTATTAATTAATTTTTCAAATACTTTAGAAAAAACTGGCACAATAGAAATTGGTCGATAGTTAGCTACATTAGTTGCATCACTCTTTTTATGAACCGGTATGACTTTGGTTTTCTTCAAAGAATGTGGGAAACATCCAGATGAAAAACATTCATTTATGGTGTAGGTTAATGGTTCAATAATATGAGGAATAACAAACTTAAGCAAATCACTATCCATATCATAGATATCTTTACAATGCGAATTTCTTAAGTCAAAGACAGCTTTAAGAACTTCATTCTGAGAGACCAGTTGCCATGGAAAGATAGAATTATTGTTTAAGTTAGTGTTACAAAGAAAATTAATTGCATCATCTTGAGAAGATTTGACATTTTCAGCAATAAGTTTGACAGAATTCACAAAGTAGTTATTTACATCATCTGGCTTGAGGTTGCAACTGCGGCAGGTAACTGATTTATTACACACGCTATTAATTACTTCCCATGCAGCTTTACATTTATTGGTCGACTTGTTGATGTAGTTTTCATTTGCTTTTTGTTTAGCAGCTTTAATATCTCTAGAATATGCCCTCTTAGCATTGTTATAATGAACTTTAATATCTCCACTAAGATTAGGATACAGCAAAGTAGACCACTTTTTTGTATTTGTATAGTTTAGTTAAGTTATTTTTCATTACTCTTAGATCTTTAGTATATCAGTTCGATATCCGATTAAATTTAGGTAATTGATGCATACTTTGTTTGATATACTTGACAGGAAAACACTCATTAAAGTATTCTAAAAAAATATTAAAAAACTTGTCAAAAGTGCAGCTATTATTAGTCTTATCATTAACATTTAATTTTAGGTAATTCCAATCAATGGCACAAAGATGGAACAAAAACTGATATTTGCTGGAATCCTAAAAACTACGAATTCTGATTGAATTGCAAATATTACCCATTGAATGGTTAGGAAAACATATTGATATTTTTAAGCCATTGTGATCCGAAACTGCGCAATTAAAAATTGAAGTAAATATCTGATTTCTTGAAATATTGGTGATAGCATTGTCAATACATGAGTTCCTCCTGGTAGGGTTGGTATTGGTACAGTATAGATTTGACACTCTTAGTACATTCAAAAATTGTGACGTAAATTCTGACTTCATATTAATATCAATGTTAAAATTCCCACATAAAACAATTGATAAATTAAAATGATTAAGATAAATTAACAACTTCTCTAAGGAGTTTAAGAAAGTTTTTTTGTCACCACAGGGTGCACGATATATTGAAACTAGTAAGATATTAAAACCAGTCAGCAGAGCAGTTGCAACCTCAAAATGTTGCTCTAAACAGAAATTTTCTACATTAACTACTTCAAAGTTTATTTTGTCTAATAGATAGATAGCAACACCACCATGTCTTTTCTCATTCCTACAGTAACTTGATGCACAAGTAAAACCTGTAATCTTTGCTAGACTAATAGAATAAGAATTACACCAATGTTCAGAGATACAGAAAGCATGAAAGTTGTTATCATTTAAAATTATTTCTAATTCACCAATTTTATTACTAAGCGACTGAACATTTAGGGAGAAGATAGAAAGAGTACTGTCATTTTTATTTACTTTTTTGTTAATAAAAAATCATCAAGTTTTGCAGGTGGTTTTGCTATTCTACCCGATTTCCTTATTAACTTAGAGAAGTTTTCCGTCAACTCGGAAGAGTTTTCAGTCTCCTTAACTACAGCTTTATTAGATGAAGAAGTATCAAACTGGGCTTCCATCACAGTCTCTGATAAAACCCTGTCTAAGATGTTATCCAGGCAATCTGTAACGTAATCAGTGACACAGTCTTCATGGGTCATCCTTAATGACCTGGTAGTAACCACAACATCTGAGTTCATCTGCACAGGCAGGTCACTAAAAGTCTGCTTGTCTGGAATCTTCTCTAGGCCTCCGGCTTCCTTAAGAGCAGTGGTGAATCGGACTGTGGTATTGCTTGAACCTGCTAACCTTTTATTGGGTGAAGAAGATCCTAACTGAGTTATAGGATTAATCTCCAGAGGTACATTTACAGAAATATTATTGTCCATAAGAGTAGTAACATTACTGGAAACACTATTATCAAAAATCTTCTTTAAGGCCTTAGCAATGATCTCACAAAGAAGTTGCTTTCCATAGCGATTTAGATGCTGGCCATGTGAGGTGAAAGTTTGCGGCAGAAATCTTTCATCTCCACTATTTCAATATCCTGGCGTAGAGAGGACAACTTTTTTATTTCACTGTTAATTTTCTAGATCTCATCATTCATCTGGGAATCCTCACTTAGGTCATATCTATGTGGTAAATCTATGATTATGACAGGGTTCCGATTAGTAGCTTGTTTACTGTTAATTACTTTACTTTTCAGAGCAGTTATCACATTTGATGAGTCATGTTGACTTACATCATTTGAGCCTCCAATGATAATCATACAATCTTCTTTCTCCCCAGTAGACCGAAGTACACTATGCATTTTTGCGCCAGGTTTGACTACACCCATTACATTGAATTTTGAGCCTAACTTATTGTTTAGTTTATCACTTAGACCCCTACCATGGCTGTCAGCAATTAGTAGTAGGCTACTTTTCTACCGCTTGACTTAGGCATGGGTTTAGGGTTTAGAGTTTTGGCATTAACCAGTAACGTAGGCTCCAAACCCCTCGGTGAGCTCAACAACAACTCGAAAGTACCAAAATATCGCAAAATTTGCAGAAATATCGACATATTTGTGATACAATGGCCGCTTATATCCTAATTGGGCGACTTCGTGATGGTGTCAATAGCTATATTTTCGTAATAACAGAGAAGGTACAGTATATATCCATTAATGAATAGATTCTTAGTATTTGTTAATATGTTTTTATCAATATAAAAACTAAATACATAATTTTATTTTGCAACAAGCATGTTTGAGGTTATGTTTGCATAATTGCACATAATATTAATTATTTTACTTTATCTTGTTTCAGATTTGGAATTGTAATCCATGTGATCTGCATTAAAGAGTAGACAACATAATATGCACCAATAATAAGCTTAACGAACACTTATGGGTGTCACCTCTACGTAGGCCTAAATTTTTTAATGTAGTGTAAAATTTTGTTCAGTTCATTCGAAAGAACAGTGCAAAAGTAGGTCATTTGCAATTGAGAAAAACATCCCACTCAAGCAATGCTTCAAGTAGTGAGATGTTGTTGGCTTTTTGTAATTTTCAGGAAATAATTACGAAGACTGTGCTTATTAGAACTGAGCAAAGTGCCATGAACTCATGATACATATAATAGTTTTTTTTTGTACCAAAGTTTACTTTGTAAGTGTGTGTGTACTATATCACTCAGCAAAATATGATGTACATTGTCCTTACTTTTAAATATACTGGTAGCCTATATAGCGTTTACTAGTTTATAAAACTTTTCACACTTAGAGAAGCATCTGTTTTTAACTGCACAAAAAATATGCCTCCCTGCCAATGTAGCCTATTGTAATTGAAAATATTATTTAAATCTAGCTACAATATTGGCTTTACCAATTTTTTTGTCTAATTTAAACCATCTATTTTATTCCCTCTAATTCCTTTTATAATAATATGAGATATATTGTGATTTTCCGTCAAGTGGGTGTGGCTTATACTATGTAAGTTGAAATGCATGTTGAATTTTCAGAGCCATTTTCCCATAACTTGATATTTTCAACACAAAAGGCACAATATCTCTTAAAGTAATGGTCCAAATTGCATGAAACTTTGCACACCCATAGTTTTTTGTGTGTTCTAGAGGATAAACCTAAATAATCTGATGTATTTGCAACACAAGATTATTTCACATGTGAACATGATGTGAAAAAAATCGTAATAATTTTATATTGAAATTTTAAAATGCCTGAAAATTGTATCAGGCATACCACAGTATAAATTGATGGTTTATCCTCGAGATTATAGTGTCAGCTGTGAATAAAAAAAATATTACACCAATCAGATTGACTTTTGCATGAAATCATGTTACTTAGGCTTAATCGCATGCTGAAAAATAAAAATAAAATAATTTTCTAATATCAACCTTCATATTTGTGACACTGTAATAATTTTTGTGCTCATTTCAACCCCCAAATGTATACTTCTAATGTCCAAAATTTCATTTTATTATTGCAAATAGTGTTGAAGATATCGAACAGTTACTGCAATGCCTGCTTGGGCATAGTCTCTTGGTGTATGAGCCCCTTAAGACACTTTTTCAGTGATATTATGGTGTTATTTAAATTAATATATAATTATGAACAACTATGAGGCGAATTGTAATGTTTCAAAGTACTGTGTAAATTAAATACTAATGAATTCATTTTAAGTTAACCTAAAACGCAATTAATTTATTTCAAGGGTTTTATAAATGTCATAAAAGCAGTAGGCAAGATAAGATACTCTTATTTGCTTAAACTTTACTATTTGCTTTATCTATATAAAAATAATTTTATAATTGGCTTGTGTTCTATAAATTAAGTAAAAACTCCTACTGAATAATTTTTTTACTTTCTCTGCCTGTACCATAGGTAATACAGATAAAGGAAGTATTGTTTTCGACCCCAACTTTGAAGTTGAGTTTTTAGCCCAAATACACATTTTGAGGTATTCTGAATCCCCAAATACTATTTTCGGAAACATGTCTGTGTGGAAGTGTGTCAACAGCCTAGCTCCAGAATGGAAAATCGTAATAATTTTTTTTTGTATTTGGGTTGGGAAGGTCCAACATTCAAACTTGAAAGAGGTGTGAGACAAGGAGACCCAATCTCACCTAAACTGTTCACAAGTCTACTGGAAGACATATTTCGAAATCTGAATTGGAAAGGAAAATATGGGATTAACATTGATGGCAACAGACTGACAAATCTGAGATTCGCTGACGATGTAGTCCTATTTGCAAGCAAGCCTGACGACCTACAAGCAATGATCCAAGACCTCAGCAACACGAGCAAAGATACAGGACTAACAATGAACATGAACAAAACCCAGGTTATGACCAACCGACATCCTCTGCCAATAACAGTGAACACAACACAACTACAGTACGTTTCAGAATACATCTACCTAGGACAGCTAGTCTCTTTCAAGCAGACCATGGAAAAAGAGCTGAAAAGGAGAATTACCATAGCTTGGAGAAAATTCTGGTCACTAAAACGCATCCTACTAGACAAAAACCTAAACCGAAAGCTAAGATTTGAAGCACTAGAATCCTGTATCTTTCCAGCACTACTGTACGGGTGCCAAACCTGGAAGCTAACAGAAACACAGAAAAAAAAGATCCAGGTTTGCCAAAGGAAAATGGAACGTAAAATCCTAGGCATATCCCTGAGAGATAAGATCCCAAACATCAGGATAAGCACTTTGGCAAAAACAGCTGACATAGCCCAGCGAGCAGCAACCCTGAAGTGGAAATGGGGAGGTCACCTGGCACGACTACATAACAGCAGATGGGCACAGATAACAACGATGTGGGACCCGCGCATTGGGAAACGATCACGAGGCAGACCGGCTACAAGATGGACAGATGCATTTACGAACATCGCGGGGGTTCACTGGTCCAGGACAGCACGGAGCCGCGAAAAATGGAAGAAACTAATAACAACCTAGCCATAGTTACATCCAAGACTGACTACCCAGTGCCAAATCTTTAAAATGTAGTGACTATTAAATATGCACCTTCGAAAGGAAGAAACTAAATAGATCAAAATCATGTGGACCAGCTCACCACATGAGGACAATGAACGAGCTTTCCCTTAGATAGGAGGCCATTGCCCTTCATGGGATCTTATCGGCTAAATTCATTCATTCATTCATTCATTCACCTTCTGAAGATGTGACACAAGGATTGGCGACAAGTTTCTCTTATTTTTAAAGGGACTTTACATGAAAAAATGTTCGTTTTTCGCGATTCTATCGATTTGTTTAAATTTTGCACATGGGTTGCTTATAAGTTACTTGGACTTAAAACTTTATTTGAAACTTTTTTCGAAGAAATTCTCTTTAGGGTAGTTATAAGCCACCCACTCTGAATACGTGCTAAAAGTTTTATTTGAAATATTTTTTCGAAGAAAATCTCTAAAGTGTAGTCTTTATCAGAATGTGAAGTGAGAAAAATGTATTGTGCATGCTTAAAGTAAAGAAAGTTATGAGAGAAATATATTTTATTTGGGTTGTGTATCCTTCGGGGATGTGATGTGTTAAGGACATTCTCTTTATTTATACAACCAATTTACATTACAAGAATGTCATACACAATAATTATATTATACTGAGAGACTAACTTTTAATTGAACAGAGATTGGAAAGTTCATTCCTTTCACTGAGTATGAATCCAGCAACATTTTGTTAAAATGAGTATTCTGAAAAGGGCTACATCTTACTTTCTGTTAATCGTTAAAATGAATACTTTCACACAAACAAGGTGAGTTGCAATGGAAATATATAACTACTTCGAGATTGCATATTTTTTTTATAATCATAATTTAAATCAGACATTGGCAAACTATTGCGGAATTTGCTAATTGGATTCCCCGAGATACCCTCCTTATTATATATATATGACAGTAAACATTACTAAAAACCATTGGCATTTTGCGAATTTCTCCTATTATTATAAATCCGCCTTTTCCCCCTATAAGCGTCTTGCAACATGACAGTACGTGTAATATAAACGCCCACTTTCAAAATATATACATGAAATTAAACTCCCGCCCAGTTTGGAAATTATGAAATCACATTCCCGCACTCCATCAGCCAATGATATTCATTGCAGTTTGTTAAGACAGATTTCTCATAGCTACTTTCATTGCCAACATTCACGAAAATTCACAAAGTTATTGGTGGGCCTCAACAACGGTTCTCCAGATACCAACAGGGGCGGTATTCTGTAACTTTCGTCACCAACGCATTGGTGTTGTTGAGAGCTCAACAACCGACAGCAAGATACCAACGGCCAGAGCGTGAGCGATTCTGTAACTCCCTGTTGGTATCTGGAGAACCGTTGTTGAGGCCCACCAATAACTTTGTGAATTTTCGTGAATGTTGGCAATGAAAGTAGCTATGAGAAATCTGTCTTAACAAACTGCAATGAATATCATTGGCTGATGGAGTGCGGGAATGTGATTTCATAATTTCCAAACTGGGCGGGAGTTTAATTTCATGTATATATTTTGAAAGTGGGCGTTTATATTACACGTATTGTCATGTTGCAAGACGCTTATAGGGGGAAAAGGCGGATTTATAATAATAGGAGAAATTCGCAAAATGCCAATGGTTTTTAGTAATGTTTACTGTCATATATATATATAATAAGGAGGGTATCTCGGGGAATCCAATTAGCAAATTTCGCAATAGTTTGCCAATGTCTGATTTAAATTATGATTATAAAAAAATATGCAATCTCGAAGTAGTTATATATTTCCATTCCAACTCACCTTGTTTGTGTGAAAGTATTCATTTTAACGATTAACAGAAAGTAAGATGTAGCCCTTTTCAGAATACACATTTTAACAAAATGTTGCTGGATTCATACTCAGTGAAAGGAATGAACTTTCCAATCTCTGTTCAAATAAAAGTTAGTCTCTCAGTATAATATAATTATTGTGTATGACATTCTTGTAATGTAAATTGGTTGTATAAATAAAGAGAATGTCCTTAACACATCACATCCCCGAAGGATACACAACCCAAATAAAATATATTTATTGTACTCTCATAACTTTCTTTACTTTAAGCATGCACAATACATTTTTCTCACTTCACATTCTGATAAAGACTACACTTTAGAGATTTTCTTCGAAAAAATATTTCAAATAAAACTTTTAGCACTACCCTAAAGAGAATTTCTTCGAAAAAAGTTTCAAATAAAGTTTTAAGTCCAAGTAACTTATAAGCAACCCATATGCAAAATTTAAACAAATCGATAAAATCGCGAAAAACGAACATTTTTTCATGTAAAGTACCTTTAAAAATAAGAGAAACTTGTCGCCAATCCTTGTGTCACATCTTCAGAAGGTACCCAACCCAAATACAAAAAAAAATTCTTACGATTTTCCATTCTGGAGCTAGGCTGTTGACACACTTCCACACAGACATGTTTCCGAAAATAGTATTTGGGGATTCAGAATACCTCAAAATGTGTATTTGGGCTAAAAACTCAACTTCAAAGTTGGGGTCGAAAACAATACTTCCTTTATCTGTATTACCTATGGTACAGGCAGAGAAAGTAAAAAAAATATTCAGTAGGAGTTTTTACTTAATTTATAGAACACAAGCCAATTATAAAATTATTTTTATATAGATAAAGCAAATAGTAAAGTTTAAGCAAATAAGAGTATCTTATCTTGCCTACTGCTTTTATGACATTTATAAAACCCTTGAAATAAATTAATTGCGTTTTAGGTTAACTTAAAATGAATTCATTAGTATTTAATTTACACAGTACTTTGAAACATTACAATTGGCCTCATAGTTGTTCATAATTATATATTAATTTAAATAACACCATAATATCACTGAAAAAGTTTCTTAAGGGGCTCATACACCAAGAGACCATGCCCAAGCAGGCATTGCAGTAACTGTTCGATATCTTCAACACTATTTGCAATAATAAAATGAAATTTTGGACATTAGAAGTATACATTTGGGGGTTGAAATGAGCACAAAACTTATTACAGTGTCACAAATATGAAGGTTGATATTAGAAAATTATTTTATTTTTATTTTTCAGCATGCGATTAAGCCTAAGTAACATGATTTCATGCAAAAGTCAATCTGATTGGTGTAATATTTTTTTTTATTCACAGCTGACACTATAATCTCGAGGATAAACCATCAATTTATACTGTGGTATGCCTGATACAATTTTCAGGCATTTTAAAATTTCAATATAAAATTATTACAAATTTTTTCACATCATGTTCACAAGTGAAATAATCTTGTGCTGCAAATACATCAGATTATTTAGGTTTATCCTCTAGAACACACAAAAAACTATGGGTGTGCAAAGTTTCATGCAATTTGGACCATTACTTTAAGAGATATTGTGCCTTTTGTGTTGAAAATATCAAGTTATGGGAAAATGGCTCTGAAAATTCAACATGCATTTCAACTTACATAGTATAAGCCACACCCACTTGACGGAAAATCACAAGATACAATATAGCTCATATTATTATAAAAGGAATTAGAGGGAATAAAATAGATGGTTTAAATTAGACAAAAAATTGGTAAAGCCAATATTGTAGCTAGATTTAAATAATATTTTCAATTACAATAGGCTACATTGGCAGGGAGGCATATTTTTTGTGCAGTTAAAAACAGATGCTTCTCTAAGTGTGAAAAGTTTTATAAACTAGTAAACGCTATATAGGCTACCAGTATATTTAAAAGTAAGGACAATGTACATCATATTTTGCTGAGTGATATAGTACACACACACTTACAAAGTAAACTTTGGTACAAAAAAACTATTATATGTATCATGATTTCATGGCACTTTGCTCAGTTCTAATAAGCACAGTCTTCGTCATTATTTCCTGAAAATTACAAAAAGCCAACAACATCTCACTACTTGAAGCATTGCTTGAGTGGGATGTTTTTCTCAATTGCAAATGACCTACTTGTGCACTGTTCTTTCGAATGAACTGAACAAAATTTTACACTACATTAAAAAATTTAGGCCTACATAGAGGTGACACCCATAAGTGTTCGTTAAGCTTATTATTGGTGCATATTATGTTGTCCACTCTTTAATGCAGATCACATGGATTACAATTCCAAATCTGAAACAAGATAAAGTAAAATAATTAATATTATGTGCAATTATGCAAACATAACCTCAAACATGCTTGTTGCAAAATAAAATTATGTATTTACTTTTTATATTGATAAAAACATATTAACAAATACTAAGAATCTATTCATTAATGGATATATACTGTACCTTCTCTGTTATTACGAAAATATAGCTATTGACACCATCACGAAGTCGCCCAATTAGGATATAAGCGGCCATTGTATCACAAATATGTCGATATTTCTGCAAATTTTGCGATATTTTGGTACTTTCGAGTTGTTGTTGAGCTCACCGAGGGGTTTGGAGCCGTCGGTGTGTCACCAATATTTCCAGCAATATATTGGTGTGATTTCAAGATCGATACTTGACACCAATAGTTACAGAATAACTTTTTCTAGTTACATTGGTGTAATCGTAGTTGAGAGCGTTGGTGGAGTTACAGAATACGGCCCCAGGGAGTTACAGAATCGCTCACGCTCTGGCCGTTGGTATCTTGCTGTCGGTTGTTGAGCTCTCAACAACACCAATGCGTTGGTGACGAAAGTTACAGAATACCGCCCCTGGGGCCGTATTCTGTAACTCCACCAACGCTCTCAACTACGATTACACCAATGTAACTAGAAAAAGTTATTCTGTAACTATTGGTGTCAAGTATCGATCTTGAAATCACACCAATATATTGCTGGAAATATTGGTGACACACCGACGGCTCCAAACCCCTCGGTGAGCTCAACAACAACTCGAAAGTACCAAAATATCGCAAAATTTGCAGAAATATCGACATATTTGTGATACAATGGCCGCTTATATCCTAATTGGGCGACTTCGTGATGGTGTCAACAGCTATATTTTCGTAATAACAGAGAAGGTACAGTATATATCCATTAATGAATAGATTCTTAGTATTTGTTAATATGTTTTTATCAATATAAAAACTAAATACATAATTTTATTTTGCAACAAGCATGTTTGAGGTTATGTTTGCAAATTGCACATAATATTAATTATTTTACTTTATCTTGTTTCAGATTTGGAATTGTAATCCATGTGATCTGCATTAAAGAGTGGACAACATAATATGCACCAATAATAAGTTTAACGAACACTTATGGGTGTCACCTCTATGTAGGCCTAAATTTTTTAATGTAGTGTAAAATTTTGTTCAGTTCATTCGAAAGAACAGTGCACAAGTAGGTCATTTGCAATTGAGAAAAACATCCCACTCAAGCAATGCTTCAAGTAGTGAGATGTTGTTGGCTTTTTGTAATTTTCAGGAAATAATGACGAAGACTGTGCTTATTAGAACTGAGCAAAGTGCCATGAACTCATGATACATATAATAGTTTTTTTGTACCAAAGTTTACTTTGTAAGTGTGTGTGTACTATATCACTCAGCAAAATATGATGTACATTGTCCTTACTTTTAAATATACTGGTAGCCTATATAGCGTTTACTAGTTTATAAAACTTTTCACACTTAGAGAAGCATCTGTTTTTAACTGCACAAAAAATATGCCTCCCTGCCAATGTAGCCTATTGTAATTGAAAATATTATTTAAATCTAGCTACAATATTGGCTTTACCAATTTTTTGTCTAATTTAAACCATCTATTTTATTCCCTCTAATTCCTTTTATAATAATATGAGCTATATTGTATCTCGTGATTTTCCGTCAAGTGGGTGTGGCTTATACTATGTAAGTTGAAATGCATGTTGAATTTTCAGAGCCATTTTCCCATAACTTGATATTTTCAACACAAAAGGCACAATATCTCTTAAAGTAATGGTCCAAATTGCATGAAACTTTGCACACCCATAGTTTTTTGTGTGTTCTAGAGGATAAACCTAAATAATCTGATGTATTTGCAACACAAGATTATTTCACTTGTGAACATGATGTGAAAAAATTCGTAATAATTTTATATTGAAATTTTAAAATGCCTGAAAATTGTATCAGGCATACCACAGTATAAATTGATGGTTTATCCTCGAGATTATAGTGTCAGCTGTGAATAAAAAAAATATTACACCAATCAGATTGACTTTTGCATGAAATCATGTTACTTAGGCTTAATCGCATGCTGAAAAATAAAAATAAAATAATTTTCTAATATCAACCTTCATATTTGTGACACTGTAATAATTTTTGTGCTCATTTCAACCCCCAAATGTATACTTCTAATGTCCAAAATTTCATTTTATTATTGCAAATAGTGTTGAAGATATCGAACAGTTACTGCAATGCCTGCTTGGGCATAGTCTCTTGGTGTATGAGCCCCTTAAGACACTTTTTCAGTGATATTATGGTGTTATTTAAATTAATATATAATTATGAACAACTATGAGGCCAATTGTAATGTTTCAAAGTACTGTGTAAATTAAATACTAATGAATTCATTTTAAGTTAACCTAAAACGCAATTAATTTATTTCAAGGGTTTTATAAATGTCATAAAAGCAGTAGGCAAGATAAGATACTCTTATTTGCTTAAACTTTACTATTTGCTTTATCTATATAAAAATAATTTTATAATTGGCTTGTGTTCTATAAATTAAGTAAAAACTCCTACTGAATAATTTTTTTACTTTCTCTGCCTGTACCATAGGTAATACAGATAAAGGAAGTATTGTTTTCGACCCCAACTTTGAAGTTGAGTTTTTAGCCCAAATACACATTTTGAGGTATTCTGAATCCCCAAATACTATTTTCGGAAACATGTCTGTGTGGAAGTGTGTCAACAGCCTAGCTCCAGAATGGAAAATCGTAATAATTTTTTTTTGTATTTGGGTTGGGTACCTTCTGAAGATGTGACACAAGGATTGGCGACAAGTTTCTCTTATTTTTAAAGGGACTTTACATGAAAAAATGTTCGTTTTTCGCGATTCTATCGATTTGTTTAAATTTTGCACATGGGTTGCTTATAAGTTACTTGGACTTAAAACTTTATTTGAAACTTTTTTCGAAGAAATTCTCTTTAGGGTAGTTATAAGCCACCCACTCTGAATACGTGCTAAAAGTTTTATTTGAAATATTTTTTCGAAGAAAATCTCTAAAGTGTAGTCTTTATCAGAATGTGAAGTGAGAAAAATGTATTGTGCATGCTTAAAGTAAAGAAAGTTATGAGAGAAATATATTTTATTTGGGTTGTGTATCCTTCGGGGATGTGATGTGTTAAGGACATTCTCTTTATTTATACAACCAATTTACATTACAAGAATGTCATACACAATAATTATATTATACTGAGAGACTAACTTTTAATTGAACAGAGATTGGAAAGTTCATTCCTTTCACTGAGTATGAATCCAGCAACATTTTGTTAAAATGAGTATTCTGAAAAGGGCTACATCTTACTTTCTGTTAATCGTTAAAATGAATACTTTCACACAAACAAGGTGAGTTGCAATGGAAATATATAACTACTTCGAGATTGCATATTTTTTTTATAATCATAATTTAAATCAGACATTGGCAAACTATTGCGGAATTTGCTAATTGGATTCCCCGAGATACCCTCCTTATTATATATATATGACAGTAAACATTACTAAAAACCATTGGCATTTTGCGAATTTCTCCTATTATTATAAATCCGCCTTTTCCCCCTATAAGCGTCTTGCAACATGACAGTACGTGTAATATAAACGCCCACTTTCAAAATATATACATGAAATTAAACTCCCGCCCAGTTTGGAAATTATGAAATCACATTCCCGCACTCCATCAGCCAATGATATTCATTGCAGTTTGTTAAGACAGATTTCTCATAGCTACTTTCATTGCCAACATTCACGAAAATTCACAAAGTTATTGGTGGGCCTCAACAACGGTTCTCCAGATACCAACAGGGAGTTACAGAATCGCTCACGCTCTGGCCGTTGGTATCTTGCTGTCGGTTGTTGAGCTCTCAACAACACCAATGCGTTGGTGACGAAAGTTACAGAATACCGCCCCTGGGGCCGTATTCTGTAACTCCACCAACGCTCTCAACTACGATTACACCAATGTAACTAGAAAAAGTTATTCTGTAACTATTGGTGTCAAGTATCGATCTTGAAATCACACCAATATATTGCTGGAAATATTGGTGACACACCGACGGCTCCAAACCCCTCGGTGAGCTCAACAACAACTCGAAAGTACCAAAATATCGCAAAATTTGCAGAAATATCGACATATTTGTGATACAATGGCCGCTTATATCCTAATTGGGCGACTTCGTGATGGTGTCAACAGCTATATTTTCGTAATAACAGAGAAGGTACAGTATATATCCATTAATGAATAGATTCTTAGTATTTGTTAATATGTTTTTATCAATATAAAAACTAAATACATAATTTTATTTTGCAACAAGCATGTTTGAGGTTATGTTTGCAAATTGCACATAATATTAATTATTTTACTTTATCTTGTTTCAGATTTGGAATTGTAATCCATGTGATCTGCATTAAAGAGTGGACAACATAATATGCACCAATAATAAGCTTAACGAACACTTATGGGTGTCACCTCTATGTAGGCCTAAATTTTTTAATGTAGTGTAAAATTTTGTTCAGTTCATTCGAAAGAACAGTGCACAAGTAGGTCATTTGCAATTGAGAAAAACATCCCACTCAAGCAATGCTTCAAGTAGTGAGATGTTGTTGGCTTTTTGTAATTTTCAGGAAATAATGACGAAGACTGTGCTTATTAGAACTGAGCAAAGTGCCATGAACTCATGATACATATAATAGTTTTTTTGTACCAAAGTTTACTTTGTAAGTGTGTGTGTACTATATCACTCAGCAAAATATGATGTACATTGTCCTTACTTTTAAATATACTGGTAGCCTATATAGCGTTTACTAGTTTATAAAACTTTTCACACTTAGAGAAGCATCTGTTTTTAACTGCACAAAAAATATGCCTCCCTGCCAATGTAGCCTATTGTAATTGAAAATATTATTTAAATCTAGCTACAATATTGGCTTTACCAATTTTTTGTCTAATTTAAACCATCTATTTTATTCCCTCTAATTCCTTTTATAATAATATGAGCTATATTGTATCTCGTGATTTTCCGTCAAGTGGGTGTGGCTTATACTATGTAAGTTGAAATGCATGTTGAATTTTCAGAGCCATTTTCCCATAACTTGATATTTTCAACACAAAAGGCACAATATCTCTTAAAGTAATGGTCCAAATTGCATGAAACTTTGCACACCCATAGTTTTTTGTGTGTTCTAGAGGATAAACCTAAATAATCTGATGTATTTGCAACACAAGATTATTTCACTTGTGAACATGATGTGAAAAAATTCGTAATAATTTTATATTGAAATTTTAAAATGCCTGAAAATTGTATCAGGCATTCCACAGTATAAATTGATGGTTTATCCTCGAGATTATAGTGTCAGCTGTGAATAAAAAAAATATTACACCAATCAGATTGACTTTTGCATGAAATCATGTTACTTAGGCTTAATCGCATGCTGAAAAATAAAATAATTTTCTAATATCAACCTTCATATTTGTGACACTGTAATAATTTTTGTGCTCATTTCAACCGCCAAATGTATACTTCTAATGTCCAAAATTTCATTTTATTATTGCAAATAGTGTTGAAGATATCGAACAGTTACTGCAATGCCTGCTTGGGCATGGTCTCTTGGTGTATGAGCCCCTTAAGACACTTTTTCAGTGATATTATGGTGTTATTTAAATTAATATATAATTATGAACAACTATGAGGCCAATTGTAATGTTTCAAAGTACTGTGTAAATTAAATACTAATGAATTCATTTTAAGTTAACCTAAAACGCAATTAATTTATTTCAAGGGTTTTATAAATGTCATAAAAGCAGTAGGCAAGATAAGATACTCTTATTTGCTTAAACTTTACTATTTGCTTTATCTATATAAAAATAATTTTATAATTGGCTTGTGTTCTATAAATTAAGTAAAAACTCCTACTGAATAATTTTTTTACTTTCTCTGCCTGTACCATAGGTAATACAGATAAAGGAAGTATTGTTTTCGACCCCAACTTTGAAGTTGAGTTTTTAGCCCAAATACACATTTTGAGGTATTCTGAATCCCCAAATACTATTTTCGGAAACATGTCTGTGTGGAAGTGTGTCAACAGCCTAGCTCCAGAATGGAAAATCGTAAGAATTTTTTTTTTTGTATTTGGGTTGGGTACCTTCTGAAGATGTGACACAAGGATTGGCGACAAGTTTCTCTTATTTTTAAAGGGACTTTACATGAAAAAATGTTCGTTTTTCGCGATTCTATCTGTTTGGGACTGGCTCGTGAGAGGACCAATGTTAGGGATTGGACGATGATATACGTGAGATGGATAAATCCAGGATAGCTTAATAAGGTAGCTTCTAGTAAGTATGAAACAATGCACATGTGAGAAGTATAAGATTTCGGAGGACCATTTAGAGCAAGAAGGGACTATATCACGAGGTCACTTGGTACAGAGATCAAAGGAAACATATTGGTTAAACAATCTAGAATGTAATGAAATACTTGCACTTTATTAATACTTGTAACACTCGAAGAAATAATAGGTGAACACTGAATGATAATTGAATAAACAAGTTGAAACAATGAATTGGAATTTGGCGCGAACCAGATTGCACCACTAGAGGTAATTTAGTAAATTTTGTAATTTACTAATGAATTATATCTCAATTTAACGGTAATAAAATTTGCAGTAGAATGTATGTATTTTAAGTTATTAACACTTGATTGTTCACGTTTTATAGCTTCTTGGTGAGTGATGACGTCACACGCTATTTAATTACTTGGAACTAATAAGTGAATCTAATGAACTTATAATACGGCGAATAAGTAAATTATGTATAAGTAATTTACTTGAAATTAATAAAACTTATAAGGAAGTTTTATTCCAATGATTTCTAGTGAAAATACAAAGAGCGCGAACTGGCTTTTGTTACTAGAACCGGAGCAGTGTCAGACCGTGACTTGATCGTGTAACTGCAGGCTTAATACTGATGAGGCTTCCTGACGCTCTTTAAGGCGTCTTTAAAGAGGGAATACCCGACACAAAGAACTCGTGATCAGGATATGATGAAATATACGCCTACTCAACTTAATGCTTGGCGCAAGAACACCTGGCGGATGATTTGAATTAAAACTATTTACTGCACATAATAAATATGCTGGAAAAAACACTTAGCTTGCGTGAACATACTCCGCGCCATTGACTATTAACGTCAATAAAAACATAACAGGAAGGCAAGCTATAATAGAGAGACACTTGTATGTACACAAACAAGCACTGACTCTAATTGGATGTATACATGTGATATGTATTGGAAAATTACTTCTTACATATATTGCAAGAATATGATATTGAATAAAAAGCACTGAGTTCACTATTTACATTGAAGCACACGACACTCTTGAACTGAAAACCAGAGAGAGGTCTTTCAAATAGCAAGATTGATAGAAAGAAAAATGCATGTAACACATCTCGCAAGAGTACGATTTGTTACAGAGATAGATGAGAAATGGACTTCAAGTGGAGAATCTTGAATATAAGATCATAGAAAGTGTCATATGCTACTCGTCTTGGGGTAGAGGACACACTTTGACTATGGGCCGCTTATATTCGCCACTGGAAGTGCGCACAGTAATCACTCGAACCAAGCCGTCTTCTCCCGGATGAGTAGCGGTGATCACGCCTAACTTCCATTGAAGAGGAGGAATGTTGTCTTCCTTCAAGATGACGACAGTACCAACTTGAATGTTGTCACTGGAACAGGTCCATTTCTGCCTTTGTTGTAGTGAGTGAAGATATTCGGATGACCAGCGTTTCCATATGTGTTGCAAATGATTTTGTAACAGCTGCCATTTTTCTAAGTACTTCTTATCTTCCGTAGGAGGATGTGAAGGTAGAGATATGAGAGGTTCTCCAATTAAGAAGTGACCAGGAGAAAGGTATGACAAGTCAGCTGGATCATCATTTAGACGAACAAGTGGTCTAGAATTCAAGCAAGCTTCGATTTGAGATAGAAGCGTAGAAAGCTGTTCATATGTGAGAATTTGAGCTCCCATAACTCGCCTGAGATGAAACTTCATAGATTTCACTGCTGCTTCATGCAGACCACCGAAATGGGGAGAATTTGGAGGAATGAACGACCAGCAATAATCGTGGTTTGCAGTGAAATTTTGAATTGTAGTTTGAAAATCTCTTGACTGCAATAGCAATCTGAGCTCCCTTAACTTGTTGTTTGCTCCAACAAAGTTAGTGCCATTGTCACTGAAGATTTCTTTACAGAGTCCTCGACGTGCTGTAAATCTTCGTAGGGCTGCTATGAAGGCATCTGATGTTAGATCAGAAACTAACTCAATGTGAATGGCCTTTGTTACCAAGCAGACAAAAATAGCGATGTAAACCTTTACAGTAGTTTTACTGCGTGGAGCCCCATATCTTATGTTGAAGGGTCCAGCGTAATCGACTGCGGTGCGGAGAAAAGGTCTAGCAGGAGTTATTCTATAGCTAGGAAGATTTCCCATTAACTGTTGAGAACTTTCTGCTTTTAGCTTGTAACACGTGAGACATCTATGCAAAATAGATTTTACTACTCTGCGAATACTAGGTATCCAGTAGGCTTGTCGTAATGAAGCTATAAGCAGCTGATGCGAAGCATGTAATAGCTTGCGATGCTCATATTCTACAATCAGAACTGTTAAATGATGTCGGGATGGCAATATAACCTGATGTCTTGCATCATGTGTAAGATCTGATTTTTCCAACCGTCCACCCACTCTTATAACGTTGTTCTGATCTAGGAATGGAACTAATGCATGGATAGAGCTTTTCACTGAAACTTGTTTGTTGTTGCTAAGATCTTTCAGCTCTTGAGAGAAAGCTTCTTTCTGAGCAATTTTAACACAAACTTGTAGAGCATTTTGTAATTCTTCTGCTGCGAGAGGTCCATGATATTTGTTTTCATGGCGGCAGGCAGAAATAAATCTATACATATAACAAGTAACTCTCTGCAAGCGCTTGAGATTAGAGAATCTTGTAATAAAACTATCTTCTACTACAGTAGCTGCCATGCAGATGGAAGTAAGTTGCTCTGAGGAATCTGGAGGGCTTAATTGTTTTGGCTGTTCCGGCCATAATGTTGTGTTATGAGCCAACCACTTAGGACCGTGCCACCACAAATCAATATCAGACAATTGTTCAGAATATACACCTCTTGAAACGAGATCAGCTGGGTTGTTGTCTGTAGAAACATGTCGCCAGGCTGCTGTTTCAGAAAGCTCTTGTATTTGCGACACACGGTTGGACACAAATGTTTTCCATGTTCGTGAATCTGATTTTATCCACGACAGAACAATAACTGAGTCTGACCATAGATAATTTTGTGAGGTTTGAATGTTAAGGTCATTCAACACCTTGTTGTACAGTTTAGATAACAGCAATGCTCCACAAAGTTCAAGACGTGGAATGGTTTGCCTTTTAAGAGGGGCAACCTTAGACTTGGAACATAGCAAGTTAATTGTAACTTCACCTTCAATGTTCACAGAACGGAGATATATGCATGCACCGTAGGCCTTTTCTGAAGAGTCACAGAAGCCATGGATCTGTATATCTTGAAGGGTACCATGTGTGAGAACAAATCGTGGAATACGCATCGTGTGTATTGTACCTAAAATGTCGCAGATCTCAATCCATTTCTCTGCTATGTGTGAAGCTACCTCCTCGTCCCAGTCAAGTTTTTCAATCCATAATGATTGCATGAAGATTTTGGCATTGATAACCATAGGACTGACAAGGCCTAAAGGATCAAAAATGGATGATATGACTGATAGGATAGTACGCTTGGTAAGTTTAACTCGAGTATGAGTTTGGAGAGAAGGATGGGATTGAATCTGGAAGTTATCAGTTGCAGGATGCCATAGTAAACCAATGGCATGTGCATTTTCAATGTTGTCAAGAGACAGAGGCAACTGGGTCTCTCGATAAGATGATGGTACAGATTCCAGCAATGCTTCATGGTTGGAACACCACTTTCGCAAGGGAAATCCGCCACTGTCAAGCATGAGGATTAATTCTTCTTGAAGGCGTAGCGCTTCTTGAAGATTATCATGTCCTGCCAGGCAGTCATCTACATAGAAGGAAGTCCTGACTGCTTGTGAAGCGAGAGGGTATTTAGCTTCTTCTTCTATTGACAGCTGGTGCAGGGATCTTATGGCTAAAAATGAAGCTGATTTAGTACCATAAGTCACGGTAGTTAAGGCATAATCTTGTATGGGTTCATCTGTGCTGGAACGCCACACAATCCTTTGAAGATTTTGATCAATCTCGTTCATTTTAATGCGTCTGTACATTTTAGAGATGTCAGCTGAGAACGCATACTTATATGTTCGAAAACGAATTATAATTGATGATAGGTCATCTTGCACTGTAGGCCCTAATTTCAGAATGTCATTTAGGGACTTGCCTGAAGATGTTTTTGCAGAAGCGTCAAACACAACTCTAGTCTTGGTTGTAGTAGACGAGGGCTTGATTACTGCATGATGTGGTAAATAGAAGCATTTTTCACCTGGCTGTGGAAGTGAAACCTTCTTCATGTGTCCCAATTCTTCATATTCTTGCATGAATTTTTTGTAATCTTCCTGCAAGACAGAATTGGTTTGGAATTTTCGCTCCAGATGCTCTAAGCGTTTTACGGCTTGTGGTCTGGATTCGCCCAAGGAGTCCTGAGATCGATTCTTGGGTAATTTCACTACAAAAGCACCGTCCTCTGCACGAATAGTGTTTTGTACGAAGTGCTCTTCACATTCCCTTTCTTCTTTAGTAAACACTGGTTTAGGAAAGTCTTCTAGTTCCCAGAATCGTCTTAACTGTGTATCAACATTATCAACAGTCACAAATAAATTGTGTTGAGCGAATGTGACCTTCTTGGATTTAATTGCTTTCTTGGGAATAGTTCCACTAAGTATCCAACCTAGTTCCGTGTTACTAAGAATAGGGTTATTAGGAATGACTATTCTTTCATTAGTGAATAGTTGGTAAAACAAGCTAGCACCAATGAGGATTTGGACATCACCAGGGATGTAGAATTTAGGATCCGCTAATGTTATTTCACTAGGAATATTGAAATGTTTGGGATCTATACGGACTGAAGGAAGTTTGTTTGCAATGTGAGGGATTACTAGACAACTCATTTCAGCCTGGAAATTCTGGATTCTGGATCGCAGATTAACCTTAACACTGTGATTGCAAGAAGAGGTGCCATTAATACCTCGTATCTGAGTGTCGACATCTGTGGTTGGCAGCTGCAACTTCTTGGCTAAACCTTCAGTTATGAAGTTCAATTGGCTTCCTGAGTCCAGTAACGCTCTGCATAACACTAAATTTCCTTGTCTATCTTCAAGATGCACTGCTGCTGTTGCTAATAAAATCTCCCTTTGGTTGGAATTTTCTTTTATCGAACAATAACTAGCAGGTACATTATCTGTAGATTCAGACGGTTGATGTGGTTGTCGAGGAGCCTTTTTACTGTCTCGTGTGTTATTATGTAACAGTTTGCTGTGTGAAGCCTTTCCACAATTACAGAATGACTTGATTTTGCAATTGTCTCTTTTGTGACCTTTGGAGAAACAGTTTGCACATAAACCTTTGCTTTTCACAAAATCCCAACGTTGATCTACACTCAACTGTGAAAACTTGTCGCACTTATATAAATTGTGACTTTCCTTGCAACAAGGACATGTATCACCTTTGATGGCAACATAAGATTGACGAGTCGTTTTTACAGATTTCTTTTGTGTATGTCTTTCACTTTTTTCCTTGGATGGGCTTGGCACATTGTTAGAATTGGATAGCACTTCTAAAGAATGAGCCTTGGCTTCTAGGAAGTTCATCAACTCTTGAAGCGGTGTGAACCTTTGTGAGTCAATTTTGCTCTCCCATTCCTTGCGTGTAGTTTCACCAAGATGATCCAATATTAATTGAATGAACATGACTTCGTGTAATGGGATTTCAATGTTGAGAGCTTCGATGGCGTTAAGATTGCTTTGAAACTGATTTAATAAGTTTCGCAAGTCTGTAACATTTTCATCTTTCATTATTGGTAATGAAAGTAGATTTTTGATGTGAGCTGTGGCAATAACTCGAGTATTATCATATCTAGAGCACACCAAGTTCCATGCTATAGTAAAATTCTCATTCGTGACTGGAAGATTCTGAATGAGCGCGTGAGCCTGCCCCTTCAGAGAACTCAGCAAATAATGATATTTCTGGATGGAATCCAACGATTCATTGTTTACCACTAAGCTACTGAAAGTGTCGTGATAGTGTTTAAAGTTAGTCACATCCCCACTAAACACTGGAATTTGAATCCTTGGAAGTTGTATATTTCTATTGTTGCATTGTGAAGTAGAAGATTGACACGTGTGATGCGAATTACCACTGTGATTAGATTGATGACTGTGATGAGAGCCTACACTACGCACTGGTTGGTCGTGTAGAAATAACAATTCACTAAGCTTAGCCTTTAGCACCTTGTACTTGTTATTCATCTCTTCGTCATACTGTGCGTGCATGTCAAGTTCACTTTCAGCTTCGATAATAGCTTCAATTTGAGTTTGTACCACTTCATAATTTTGCCACACTTCGTTAAGAGTGTCATATTCAACTTTTAATCGAAATATATCAACTTCTTCAGTAATATTGTCACTGTACTTCTGAATGTACGTAAGTTTTCTTTTAAGAAAAGCACGTTTTTTCGTTAATTCCTTCAATTCACTTTCCATCTTGAATGCGAAATGTGGAAATTACTTGTTCTTGAAGATTTGAAATTCTACCACTGCTGCACGATAATGCATGTATTAACTGTTCACTGTCTTCTTGATGTTCACTGAGGACCGGAATCCCACGATGAGTCGAATCACTGCTGCATGATGCTGTCTTCGATGCGAAGTTCAGGGTTGCTGGAACTCACGAACTGACCGACGCGGAAGCACATATGAATGAGACGAACTCGAGAAACGGTATTTGCGAATACAAGTATGCAATAAATAAGATTGTACCAATATGATCCTGCCCGGTAAAGGACCAATGTTTGGGACTGGCTCGTGAGAGGACCAATGTTAGGGATTGGACGATGATATACGTGAGATGGATAAATCCAGGATAGCTTAATAAGGTAGCTTCTAGTAAGTATGAAACAATGCACATGTGAGAAGTATAAGATTTCGGAGGACCATTTAGAGCAAGAAGGGACTATATCACGAGGTCACTTGGTACAGAGATCAAAGGAAACATATTGGTTAAACAATCTAGAATGTAATGAAATACTTGCACTTTATTAATACTTGTAACACTCGAAGAAATAATAGGTGAACACTGAATGATAATTGAATAAACAAGTTGAAACAATGAATTGGAATTTGGCGCGAACCAGATTGCACCACTAGAGGTAATTTAGTAAATTTTGTAATTTACTAATGAATTATATCTCAATTTAACGGTAATAAAATTTGCAGTAGAATGTATGTATTTTAAGTTATTAACACTTGATTGTTCACGTTTTATAGCTTCTTGGTGAGTGATGACGTCACACGCTATTTAATTACTTGGAACTAATAAGTGAATCTAATGAACTTATAATACGGCGAATAAGTAAATTATGTATAAGTAATTTACTTGAAATTAATAAAACTTATAAGGAAGTTTTATTCCAATGATTTCTAGTGAAAATACAAAGAGCGCGAACTGGCTTTTGTTACTAGAACCGGAGCAGTGTCAGACCGTGACTTGATCGTGTAACTGCAGGCTTAATACTGATGAGGCTTCCTGACGCTCTTTAAGGCGTCTTTAAAGAGGGAATACCCGACACAAAGAACTCGTGATCAGGATATGATGAAATATACGCCTACTCAACTTAATGCTTGGCGCAAGAACACCTGGCGGATGATTTGAATTAAAACTATTTACTGCACATAATAAATATGCTGGAAAAAACACTTAGCTTGCGTGAACACTATCGATTTGTTTAAATTTTGCACATGGGTTGCTTATAAGTTACTTGGACTTAAAACTTTATTTGAAACTTTTTTCGAAGAAATTCTCTTTAGGGTAGTTATAAGCCACCCACTCTGAATACGTGCTAAAAGTTTTATTTGAAATATTTTTTCGAAGAAAATCTCTAAAGTGTAGTCTTTATCAGAATGTGAAGTGAGAAAAATGTATTGTGCATGCTTAAAGTAAAGAAAGTTATGAGAGAAATATATTTTATTTGGGTTGTGTATCCTTCGGGGATGTGATGTGTTAAGGACATTCTCTTTATTTATACAACCAATTTACATTACAAGAATGTCATACACAATAATTATATTATACTGAGAGACTAACTTTTAATTGAACAGAGATTGGAAAGTTCATTCCTTTCACTGAGTATGAATCCAGCAACATTTTGTTAAAATGAGTATTCTGAAAAGGGCTACATCTTACTTTCTGTTAATCGTTAAAATGAATACTTTCACACAAACAAGGTGAGTTGCAATGGAAATATATAACTACTTCGAGATTGCATATTTTTTTTATAATCATAATTTAAATCAGACATTGGCAAACTATTGCGGAATTTGCTAATTGGATTCCCCGAGATACCCTCCTTATTATATATATATGACAGTAAACATTACTAAAAACCATTGGCATTTTGCGAATTTCTCCTATTATTATAAATCCGCCTTTTCCCCCTATAAGCGTCTTGCAACATGACAGTACGTGTAATATAAACGCCCACTTTCAAAATATATACATGAAATTAAACTCCCGCCCAGTTTGGAAATTATGAAATCACATTCCCGCACTCCATCAGCCAATGATATTCATTGCAGTTTGTTAAGACAGATTTCTCATAGCTAATTTCATTGCCAACATTCACGAAAATTCACAAAGTTATTGGTGGGCCTCAACAACGGTTCTCCAGATACCAACAGGGAGTTTCAGAATCGCTCACGCTCTGGCCGTTGGTATCTTGCTGTCGGTTGTTGAGCTCTCAACAACACCAATGCGTTGGTGACGAAAGTTACAGAATACCGCCCCGGGGTCGTATTCTGAAACTTTCGCCACCAACCACAGATATAGAGGAATAGATCGGCAGCGTAAGGGGAGGGACTGAAGCCAAAGCGTTCGCTGCGTCGCCATATTGCGATCACCAACAATCTGACGAAAGGAAGGGAAGCGGGCGCGGGAATCAAACAAGAAATTTTTTTTTAAAGCTGTTTAAATTGGAATTTCACAATCCAGTAAATAAATTAATAAATACAGTTTTATTGTCATTCGGCCATTACAGCAGTAGACGTCACACTTATGCACTAACTTATAATAAAATCAGGTAAACTTATATAACAAAAGTGCCAAAGTGCATGTAGTACAATAGTCTTAATTCTGTATACAGAAGATGCTTCTATAGGATAAATGTTAATGTTGTTAATGTTAATTTATAGTCACATATCTTTTATATTTATTCAGCTTTGACTGGTAAACTGGTGACTCACTAGGAATATTCTAGCTTAGGCCTACACTATATTACTTGTAAATCACGATTACAAATAAGGAAAATCTAACACTAATGTAATTATTTTTCTAATGCTATTAATGAGTGCTTGAAAATGGAATGATTTCTTTTACTACTTTTTGAAGTGAAACTTCTTTAGCCGCGGTAGGAGTAAATCGAGAGCTAACCCAAAGTTGCGTGACGGAAAAAATCGTCACGAAATTCTTACGCTCAAAATCGTCACGAAATTAGTGAGTCTGTGACGGAACGGACTGCACAGAAAACAATCAACACAATGATTAGGCTTATCGAAAATTCGAAAACCCAAAATTACAAAATCTAAAAATCCAAAATTTAAAAATAAATAATCCAAAATTTAAATATCTAAAAATCCAAAATTTAAAAAATGCCTAAAATTAAAAAATTCAAAGAGCCAAAATTCCAAAATTTAAAAATTCAAAGATTCAAAAATTAAAAAATAAAAAATCCAAAAATCCAAAATTTAAAAAGTAAAAAAATTAAAAATTAAAAATCGAGAATCCAAAATTTAAAAATCTAAAAATCCAAAATTAAAAAAGAAAAAAGATCTAAAATTTAAAAAATCAAAAGCAAAAAAATCCAAAATTCCAAATTAAAAAAATATAAGTTCAAAAATATAAAAATTCCAAAAATCCAAAATTAAAGAAGTCCAAACACCCAATATTAAAAAGGTCCAACAATCCTTAATTGAAAAATCTAATAAGCCAAAATTTAAAAAATAAAATAACGAAAATCTATTATTTAAAAATAAAATTAATAATCGAAAATACAATATTAAAAAATGCAAAAAATAAAAAAATTAAAGATCCAAAATTTAAAAAAAATTAAAAATCCCAAAAATAAAAAAGATCCAAAATTTAAAAAATAAAAAACAAAAAATCCTAAATTCCAAATGAAAAAAATTAAAAGATCAAAATTTAAAAATTCCAAAAATCCAAAATTAAAAAAGTCCAAATTCTAATATTAATAAAGTCCAACAATCCAAAATTTAAAAATCTAATAATCCAAAATTGAACAAATCCAAAAATTAATTCCCCGCACATTTTTATTAATTTATTATAATTATATGTTAACCTCATATTCAAGGAACTCTCTGATTGAGTAATATGTTCTTTGCAAAAACAAGTTTTTAATTTTAATTTTGAATTGTCTGCTATTTAATGCTTTTGTTTCATTTGAAATTTTATTGTATGTTTTATGCCCATGTTTTGTGGCGTATGCTCTAGGAGGGTTAATCTATGGGAACAGAATTTTAACAACTCTGTTTCTTGTGTTGTGTTCCCGAGTATTTTGTGTGTTGTATTGGTCAAAATTAATGTGCACATGAGTTAGAAGCTCTAGTTTAATATATTGAAAGAAATGTTAATATTTGTAGATCTCTAAAGAGTGGCCTTCTTGATTCCCTATAGGATGAATGGGTCATAATTAGTATGTTTTTCTTTTTAAGATGCTTTCGCATTCGCTGCAGTTTTCCCAGACAATTATTTCGTAAACCAGTATTGAATGAAAATAGCTGTAATAGACCCAGTTTAAGCAATAGTAATTTGGCAAATTTATAAATGAATGTTAATTTGACCACCAATATAGTGGTATAGTATGTATTTGAAATTATAGGGATTCCCAAACAACACTGTGGTTCACCATTTTAGTATAAATTCGGGATTATGTAGGAAGAAAAACAATTTTCCGTAATGAATACGTTGTACTTAAGCGGACACGATGGTGATACCAATATGGCGTCGGCACTGCTTCCCTTGCCCCTCTTCGCCCCTGACTCGGCTTCACTGCCACCTGCAGTTAAGGATACGACGCTGCCGATCTATTCCTCTATATCTGTGCCACCAACGCATTGGTGTTGTTGAGAGCTCAACAACCGACAGAAAGATACCAACCGCCGGAGCGTGAGCGATTCTGTAACTCCCTGTTGGTATCTCGAGACGCGTTGTTGAGGCCCACCAATAACTTTGTGAATTTTCGTGAATGTTGGCAATGAAAGTAGCTATGAGAAATCTGTCTTAACAAACTGCAATGAATATCTTGGCTGATGGAGTGCGGGAATGTGATTTCATATTTTCCAAACTGGGCGGGAGTTTAATTTCATGTATATATTTTGAAAGGGGGCGTTTATATTACACGTACTGTCATGTTGCAAGACGCTTATAGGGGGAAAAGGCGGATTTATAATAATAGGAGAAATTCGCAAAATGCCAATGGTTTTTAGTATTGTTTACTGTCATATATATATAATGCGGGTATCTCGGGGAATCCAATTAGCAAATTTCGCAATAGTTTTCCAATGTCTGATTTAAATTATGATTATAAAAAAATATGTAACCTCGAAGTAGTTATATATTTCCATTGCAACTCACCTTGTTGTGTGAAAGTATTCATTTTAACAATTAACAGAAATTAAGATGTAGCCCTTTTCAGAATACTCATTTTAACAAAATGTTGCTGGATTCAAGGCACTCGGGTTCATACTCAGTGAAAGGAATGAACTTTCCAATCTCTGTTCAAATAAAAGTTAGTCTCTCAGTATAATATAATTATTGTGTATGACATTCTTGTAATGTAAATTGGTTGTATAAATAAAGAGAATGTCCTTAACACATCACATCCCCGAAGGATACACAACCCAAATAAAATATATTTATTGTACTCTCATAACTTTCTTTACTTTAAGCATGCACAATACATTTTTCTCACTTCACATTCTGATAAAGACTACACTTTAGAGATTTTCTTCGAAAAAATGTTTCAAATAAAAGTTTTAGCACGTATTCAGAGTGGGTGGCTTATAACTACCCTAAAGAGAATTTCTTCGAAAAAATGTTTCAAATAAAAGTTTTAACTCCTAGTAACTTATAAGCAACCCATGTGCAAAATTTAAACAAATCGATAAAATCGCGAAAAACGAACATTTTTTCATGTAAAGTCCCTTTAAAAATAAGAGAAGCTTGTCGCCAATCTTTGTGTCACATCTTCAGAAGGTACCCAACCCAAATACAAAAAAAAAAAAATTCTTACGATTTTCCGTTCTGGAGCTAGGCTGTTGACACACATCCACACAGATATGTTTCCGAAAATAGTATTTGGGGATTCAGAATACCTCAAAATGTGTATTTAGGCTAAAAACTCAACTTCAAATTAAACAGGGAAGCGGTCTTTAAATATAAAGGTGCACTAAAGATACAGTTTAACAAAGCTATAAAACTAACACAATGTACTGTAATTATCATTGCGTTACTAGGTAATTTTAATTTATTTATTGTAAATTACTCTATTTTTAAATGGCCCATAACATCTTCTCGATGCTCACGGCAAATTTAATATTAATTTAAAAATTAAAGAATATCTAATCCCCGCACTGCATATAAATATTCATACATTTATAACATATTACTGCAAGTAGAGTATAAAATAATGTCGTCTGTATCGGAAATTGTGATGGGCTTTTCTTACTTTATGCTATAAAGTTCCCTAACTTCTTGGATTAAATCTTCGCCAAAATTTGTGACGACTAATATGTGATTATTCTCAATCGTAGTATATAAGTTTACTGAACTCCTACAAAACAAGGTCACTCATGCACCTGTCGTGTCATCATAACACTGCCTGCATAGTCCACATTCCAACGTTCAGTACAACTACCTCTGTCACCGGGTGATTGCAAATTTCCTACTCTCAGTCTACTTTCTCTTTCTTTTAACAATTTACCCAGTCTTGATAATATTGATGAAAATTTATATTAACGGGCGCCATCATCAATACGCTTCCTCTTTTCTTTTTTGTTATGTATCAGCCCAGTCACAAATTAAATTATAGATACACAGGCTATGTATCTACATGCCTCTCGACTAGCTTTTAAATTAACAGTGGAGACGGGAATTGGGTTCGGATTTACCTTTCGTTTATTACTCTGCTTCTCTCTATTTCTTCTTTTTCTCCTTTTTCAGTGCTCACTACCAAAGTATATAACTTAGCCCAAAAATCAGCGACTCTCAAACCATTACAAGGATAAGGGTCAAAAATCTGAACTTCACGTTAATTTACTTTGCATAACAATAACCATAATTTATTTAATATATTATTTTTTTCTTTTCAACAATAACAATCTTACATACAATAAATTACATTTACCCAACATTAACCATTCAACATTTTTATTAGTAGGATAGTATTTAATTATTCAAGGTTAGTATACCCAGTTTAACTATGTAAGTACGTTCTCTGTTCAACAATAACAAATCCCTAATTAATTACTTTAACCTTCTTTCTTTTTTTTTGTTTCCAGGTATCTACTAGAACGTCTTGTATTATTCTTTTAAATTTACTACTGACTTGTGTAGTCATTTACATTTGCAACTTCAGGATAGTTCAATATATATATTATACCCTTTTTTTTTAATAAATAAAGGTTTTCAATTCATAATCCAGTCCTTAACTCTACAGATTACACTCAATAATCCCACCTATGTCTCCTATACGAGTCTACTAGTCATCTTAGTCCATGAAGAATTGTATTTAAAGATAGATAGGAAAGACAGTCTCATGAAGAAAGAAATAGAAGTTTAAGCCTATACCCACAGAGTGACTGTGGCGATAGACCACCGATACAGGAGCGGCGTCTAGATCTTGAGTTACAAACAATCTGACTCCTCTCCTGCAACCGGGAAAATATTAATGGGCCGCAAACAAAAATAAAATTTTGTAAATCGATGTCAGAGGTCCCTGACACTCTCTCCTAGAGGCACGTGGGGCCGTTGTTCGCCTCCAACATCGATGGCTTTCACAATCTCTCATAAATTTCTTTTCTTTATATGTTACTAGTATAGGCCTTGCCTACTACCAGATTTTATTTGTTTGATTCGGGATACTTCAGGCGTTCCCTCACCTCACCCTTACAATCTCTAGTACTTGTTCATAAACTACTTATCATCAGTACACTACTCGTAATTACCTATTCTCCTCTTTCTAACCTGACCAATCATCAGCTATTATCTTTTAACCCCTTTCTTTCTTTAAGTAGAGTTCCCTTCAGCTTATACCATTGATTTAATTCACTTGGTGGTTATTCTAGTTTTCCTACTTCTTAAGTTACTACTCTTCAGCATGGGCACCCAATCTTCTTTTGTCTCTAAATTCCCTAGAATTCTAACTGAAACTAATTCACGCCCAGATTAGTAAGCTTCTCTATAACCCCTGTAGTGACTTCTACTTCTACCCTAACATGTAAATTTTCCAATGGTACACACCTACTGCACTACCACTCGTAGGCCTTCTTTTGCCCTTCAATCTTTCCACTTCTTATCCCCCTCTACCATATTCCATACACCTTCGCTTGTAGATAAATCTCTATAAAAAAAACATAACTTAACACTACAGGCCAGCATGAAATCTATTTATAGATAGTCACCCGTCACCTGAAAGAAACCCAAGTGGGAGGGGCCCTCGTAAGAAGTACTAAGCATGCCCCTTAATTACCTTTCTTCCTTACTCCCCTCGCGTCCTGTCTCAAAAATAACAAAGTTTATATGAGCATCACCAATTGCCCCTAGCTATGTATTCATTCGTGGGACAATCACCCATAAAACCCCAAAGTGAAGAGATCTATCTTTGGCATTCAGCTGTTAGACTCTTGACTGCTCTTTCATAATTAACTTAGACCAGAAATAGAAAATAGTTAGATTACTGGATTTCATCACTTTACTTCTAGAATTCTCACTTCTATGTTCCTATTCTATTCTTTTATCATACGATACGGCGTCTAATCGCCACACATTACTTAGAAACCATCCTTACAAAAAAAGGAATATCTCAATTTTCTCACTCCCCAAACAATAAGAAAAAGTCTAGACGATTATACTCAACCAGTGATGTCCAACTTATCCTCCGATCCTGAGTTGTCTTCCATTACTTCCTGATGTCCATATCTGCTCTTATTCAGAGCGAGCAGTCACGACTCACTCTCACAGCTGATGTTCGCTGTAGCGGTGTCTCGTACTGGCCGACTTGGTGTATTCTTCTGATTAATGACTATCTCCATATAGCCGTGTCAAGGAAGTTCACAACCAGAATTTCCTTTAGATGAAAGTCTGACACACCATTATGCCAGAACGCCTCTACCGCTGTCACACATCCCAATCTCGTCTTCTCCCTTCTGCCTTTTCAACTTCTCTCTCTCGTGGTCAGGCACGTACTACTAACCGTCTTTTAGGTTCCACACGTCTCTCTCGTCGATTCACCGTCGACGCATGCGCACCTCTCCTTTTCTGTAATTCAAATAAATTCAGGGCAGTATCGATAATCATGAAAATGTTCAATATCGATTAGTTGCGGTCCCCCAACCCTTCCTTTGTTTAGGAATGGTCTCCTATCGTTGATTATGCACGTCGCTATTTGCGTCGTGACATTCTTCCCGCACTCACCATAAAAAAAAATAATGTTGACACAGGTCACATTCTTTTTTTTTTTTTTTTTTTTTTTTTTTTTTTGTGCGTGTCTCTTTTACCAGCCTTAAAGAACTTTTACCCTGGTACAAAAGGTTTCAAGTCTTTAACGTGCCACTTCCCCAACTGTTTACCAAAACGGTTCGTCAGTTCATAACTATTCTCACTAAGCTTTTTCTTTATTATAAAGGGGCCGACGAACTTTGCACTTAAGCCTGCTGCATAAGCTTGTGAGGCATCACTTAATTTAAAGTTTCTTCTTAACACAAGATCTCCTGGACAAAATCTCACCTCTCTCCTCCGAAGATTATAATAATGACTTGAATTCTTATAGGCGGTTTCTAAGTTATGTCTAACCATTAAACGTACCGTTTTCAATTTATTGAGTCTCTCCACCCAAAGTTTTGGAATTTCTTTATAAATCGGTTGGTTTTCCACCTTTTCAATCCTACTGATAATTTCAGGCTCCTTCCCATAATTTAGCATATAAGGAGTGCATCCAGTGGAACTATGCTTAGCCGTATTTATAGCAAAATTAAATTCTCTCAAATACACGTCCCAAACTGTCTGATCCTTTTGAATGTAACTAGAAATCATTGTTTTCAATACTCTATTGACTCTTTCTACTGGATTTCCTTGTGGCGAATATACAGGTAAATAACAAGGAGTTATATTAAAAGCTTTAGCTATCTCTCGCATTAATTTACTAGTGTATTGCGGTCCATTATCCATCAGCAAATATCCCGGAATTCCCCATTTAAGGATAATCAATTCATAAAATGCTTCCGTAACTGCTCTACTGGTTGCTTTCCTTAACGCTTTACACTCTACATATTTGGTAAAGGTGTCCTGAAATACAATCACATATCTGTTTCCCCTTTTTGAACGTGGGTAAGGTCCCAACAAATCAGTAGCTACAGTCATCCAAGGTTTCTCTTTCTGGTAAAAATGCATTGGTCCTGCTTGAGCCGTCTGTAACACTTTCTGTCTCTGACATATTTCACAAGCAGTAACATATTTAGCAACATCTCTAAACATTCCCGGCCAATAATACTTGTTTGCTATTCTAAAGAAAGTTTTAGCTATCCCCATATGCCCTGCAGTAGGTGCATCATGACATTCCTGCAATACTTTAATCCTAAAATCTTGTGGAATAACTAATTTCCACCTATTTACTGTTCCCTCTAAAGTTTGTTCTAACTGATCTAATCTTAGATGGTACAACTTCCCATCTACGACCTTCCAATCTGGCCAAAATTTAGGTTTACTTTGTACTTGCTCTTTCCGCTTAATATACCAAGCATCTTGTATATTTTCCCATTCCACTACTTCAGAGTTATCAGTCAACAAGAGGCAAAATTCTTCCTCTACCGTTTTCTCTTGAACTTTCCCTTCGTGTATTCTAGATAAAGCATCCGGAACTTTTTGTAATCTACCAGGCCTATGTATTACTTCAAAATCATACTCCTGGAGCAATAAACTCCACCTAGCTAATCGTCCGGTCGGATTCTGTAATGTATTTAACCATTTCAGAGCAAAGTGATCAGTATATACTTTAAAATGATAACCTTCCAAATAAGGACGAAACTTTTGAACTGCCCATATTATAGCTAACAATTCTTTCTCGACTATTGCCCACTTTTGCTCGCCTACCGTTAAAGTTCTACTAGCATAAGCTATTACTTTTTCCTCTCCTTCCTCTCCTGTCTGAATTAATGCTGCTCCTAGTCCTGAAAAACTAGCGTCGGTCTGTAGCACTAGGGGTTTAGTATAATCTGGACAAGTTAATATAGGACTACTAGATAATTTCGATTTTAATTCATCAAAAGATTCCTGACATTCCTTAGTCCAACGCCATTTCTGATTCTTTTTCAGAAGTGCAGTGAGGGGCTTTACAACTTCAGAAAAAAACGGAATGAATCGTCGGTACCAAGAAGCCAATCCTAAAAATGCTCGTACTTCCTTGACTTTTGTAGGGGCTGGATACTCAAGGATACACGAGATTTTATCTGAATCTACAGCAATTCCTAATGGAGTAATGATATGACCCAAATATTTTAATTCACTTCTGCAAAATTTTGATTTTTCCCTATTAATTTTCAGGTTAGCTTTTCTTAATTTCTCTAAAACTTTTTCTAACAAGGACAAATGTTCTTCAAACGTCTCACTAATAAGTACTATATCATCCAAATAACAAAAGCATTTCTCTCCTATCTCTTCTCTTAATATAGTATCAACTAATCTTTGAAACGAGGCTGGTGCGTTATGGATTCCAAAAGGCATAACTCGAAACTGATACAATCCTCTACCAGGTACGGTAAATGCTGTTTTTTCTTTACTTGCTTCATCTAATGGAACTTGCCAATACCCATTTTTCAAATCTATTGTACTGATATACCTAGCATGTCGTAATTTACTCAACACATGTTCAATGTATGGCAAAGGATAACTATCTCTTTTTGTACAATTATTTACTTTTCTGAAATCTACGCAGAACCTCCATGTTTTATCTGGTTTCTTTACCATAACTACCGGAGACGAAAAAGGTGAATTTGAAGGCTCTATAACTTTTTCCAATAACATTTTATCTATTTCCGCGTGTATAACTTTTTCCAAAATGGGTGATACTGGATAATATCTTTGTTTTATAGGTTCTGCATCGCCTGTATCAATAACATGAGAAATCAGATCGGTAAGTCCAGTACACTGATCAAATTTCTGTAACTGATTTTCCAAAAACATATTCAATCTGTCCCTTTCCTGAGATGTAGGTAAAGTAAGAATATTATGTAGTTGATCTTCTTCTTTTAAATCTATAGCCTTAACAAATTGAAAAATTTTTGCTGGTTCATCTTTGAAATACCAAGTCCCATCTTGCAAATCTACTACTAACCCAATTTGTTTCAAAACATCCATGCCCAGAATCATATCTACTGCTAAATTTGGCATAATTTTACATTTTATCTGAAAGATCCTGTCCTGCAATTTCATCTCAAAAGTTCTCTCTCCTGTTATAGAACTATAAGTTTTATCTGCTAGTTGCACCACCCTAACTTCAGATTCTTCTACTGCTAAATCTAACATTTTACACAAAAAATCACCCTTCTCTCCCACATAAGTTTTATCTGAACCGGAATCTATTAAAGCAATAAATGTAATATCCTCCAGCAAAATTTCAACAAAACATCTATCTCCATTAACTAAATCTGTAGGATTTATATTTAACATCACACAAGCCTGATTTTTAGTTAATTGCCTTAAAGAATTTGTAGGCCTAACTTTACTTTCTTGGGGCATCCTACAATCAATAGACCTATGTCCAAGCTTATTACAATTATAACATTTAATCGTAGTGCGTGGAGTAACTCTACGAGGTGCCTTACACTCGAACTGCCTATGTCCTATTTTATCACAGTTCCAACATCGCTGGTTATTTGAAAAACGCAAAGTGGTGTTTTTACCATTTTCCCCCAACTCATCCTGTCTCTCTTTATTTTCTATTACTTTAAGCATTCTAGAATCATTTACAGGACTTGAATTTCGTTCCTTATCCCACGTCTTTGCGGAAAAACTAACACTAGGTTTCTTTTGTAATTCAGACGATGGAAGTTCCTGTTTTCCCTGAATTCCTAACGCTGTATGAACCGAAGGTATAACAACTTGTCTCTGGGGTTTATAAGCCGTTTCTTTAATTGTAGCTCTAACCTGCGTTGGAGGAGGAATATATCTCTCAGAATCTAACAATATTTGTTCATACTGCCTACCTACACGTATTAAATCTGTTATAGTTTGAATCTCTGCAGGTCTAAGGTACAATTTTACATCAGGACGCAAATTTTTGATAACAGTCTTCATCATTTGTTGAGGACTCATTGGAGTACTTAGCCTCCTCATTAACGTTTGAATAGCATTAACATAATCAAAAATCGATTCTTTAGGACCTTGCGTTCTCTGTCTAATCTCATCCAAAAGCGCGTCTTCCTCATCAATAGGCAAGTAATATTCTCTAAATTCTTTCAAAAAAGCTTCCCATGTAGGCCAATCTGTTAATCTGTTCCTGTACCAAAGTAAAGCTGAATCTTGTAAAATTTCGGGTAATACTGACAATAACTCTGCACCCTGTAACTTAGAACTTTGTTTTAAATCTTCCAATCTCTCCAAAAATAAGTAAATGCTATCCCCAGGTTTGAATTTAATGTTCCATTTACGAACCAGATCCAAAGTATTTGGTTTATGCGGCTCTAACTGAATTGTGAACGATGGTACTACTGGTACAACTTCTTCTGAATCAGCTACCGCCATGGCCTTCCTACGCATTAACTTAACCCATGTATACACTACATCTCCATATGAATCTTGTGGAACCGTTATATTATGTTCAACTAAATCTTCTTCCAAAACTTCCTGACTCAGAGCAAAAGCCGTAATTAACACTTGAAATGACTGAGGGTTCTTGCGGGCATAATCTAACAAGCGTTGTCTTAACTCATCCCTTGTACCTGTGGTCGGTAACTTTACTCTATCACATTCTGCCTCTAAATCCGCCTTCCTCAACTTCCTAATAGCTTGGGTTAACTCAGCTGCTCTTATTTGTGCATATGGATCAACATAAGTAGCCATATTTATATATTAACAATACCACTGAAAAAAAAAGATTAGAACACAATAGTTCAGTCGTCTGTCTTAGTCATCTATAGAAGTCCTTACTTGTCAATAGTCATTATTCTTTTCCCAAAAATATGTTATTATTATTATATTTTTTTTTTAGAATAAATTTCAGTTATACTAACCTAACTCCCAAAATTCTTTTAACACTATCTCGCCTCACGTTAGGATATCAAACTTTGTGATTTCAACACAACTCAACCCACGCTATGGGCTCCAAAATATATGATGGCTCGTATTTCAAGTTTCCAATTCTAACTGATTAATGTTTATTTTCTTTTCTTATATCAAGCCCCACGTAATGGGCGACCAAACTTTGTGAAGACTGGACTTCACGTTAACTTTGCTTTAAGTAACAACGACCGTACTTTATTTAATATATTATTTTTTTCTTTTCAACAATAACAATCTTACATACAATAAATTACATTTACCCAACATTAACCATTCAACATTTTTATTAGTAGGATAGTATTTAATTATTCAAGGTTAGTATACCCAGTTTAACTATGTAAGTACGTTCTCTGTTCAACAATAACAAATCCCTAATTAATTACTTTAACCTTCTTTCTTTTTTTTTTTTGTTTCCAGGTATCTACTAGAACGTCTTGTATTATTCTTTTAAATTTACTACTGACTTGTGTAGTTATTTACATTTGCAACTTCAGGATAGTTCAATATATATATTATACCCTTTTTTTTTGAATAAATAAAGGTTTTCAATTCATAATCCAGTCCTTAACTCTACAGATTACACTCAATAATCCCACCTATGTCTCCTATACGAGTCTACTAGTCATCTTAGTCCATGAAGAATTGTATTTAAAGATAGATAGGAAAGACAGTCTCATGAAGAAAGAAATAGAAGTTTAAGCCTATACCCACAGAGTGACTGTGGCGATAGACCACCGATACAGGAGCGGCGTCTAGATCTTGAGTTACAAACAATCTGACTCCTCTCCTGCAACCGGGAAAATATTAATGGGCCGCAAACAAAAATAAAATTTTGTAAATCGATGTCAGAGGTCCCTGACACTCTCTCCTAGAGGCACGTGGGGCCGTTGTTCGCCTCCAACATCGATGGCTTTCACAATCTCTCATAAATTTCTTTTCTTTATATGTTACTAGTATAGGCCTTGCCTACTACCAGATTTTATTTGTTTGATTCGGGATACTTCAGGCGTTCCCTCACCTCACCCTTACAATCTCTAGTACTTGTTCATAAACTACTTATCATCAGTACACTACTCGTAATTACCTATTCTCCTCTTTCTAACCTGACCAATCATCAGCTATTATCTTTTAACCCCTTTCTTTCTTTAAGTAGAGTTCCCTTCAGCTTATACCATTGATTTAATTCACTTGGTGGTTATTCTAGTTTTCCTACTTCTTAAGTTACTACTCTTCAGCATGGGCACCCAATCTTCTTTTGTCTCTAAATTCCCTAGAATTCTAACTGAAACTAATTCACGCCCAGATTAGTAAGCTTCTCTATAACCCCTGTAGTGACTTCTACTTCTACCCTAACATGTAAATTTTCCAATGGTACACACCATTATAACGTATCTACAGCTTTATAACGTATCTACAGCTAGACTTAAATTTCCATTATAACATAATTTTACATATTCCTTGTTTTACTTGTAACATTATTACTATTTTCTTTTATGACACTTATGCTCTCTATGAAGCCTGTGCTTTTTATGAAACCTATGCTTTTTACTTATTTAATTTATTATTATGATTAGCCTTAACCTTAGTCTTAGTATTAGTCATAAGTCTCCTATTCACTAATTTGCTATTTATGTAAACCTACATTGTATATATTTTCTAAAACCTGGTTGAGTGGAAGAGAAGGCCTTATGGCCTTAACTCTGCCAGGCAAAATAAATCATTTACTACTACTACTACTACTACTGCACTACCACTCGTAGGCCTTCTTTTGCCCTTCAATCTTTCCACTTCTTATCCCCCTCTACCATATTCCATACACCTTCGCTTGTAGATAAATCTCTATAAAAAAAACATAACTTAACACTACAGGCCAGCATGAAATCTATTTATAGATAGTCACCCGTCACCTGAAAGAAACCCAAGTGGGAGGGGCCCTCGTAAGAAGTACTAAGCATGCCCCTTAATTACCTTTCTTCCTTACTCCCCTCGCGTCCTGTCTCAAAAATAACAAAGTTTATATGAGCATCACCAATTGCCCCTAGCTATGTATTCATTCGTGGGACAATCACCCATAAAACCCCAAAGTGAAGAGATCTATCTTTGGCATTCAGCGGTTAGACTCTTGACTGCTCTTTCATAATTAACTTAGACCAGAAATAGAAAATAGTTAGATTACTGGATTTCATCACTTTACTTCTAGAATTCTCACTTCTATGTTCCTATTCTATTCTTTTATCATACGATACGGCGTCTAATCGCCACACATTACTTAGAAACCATCTGAGGAATATAAAAGTTTAAGTTTCAGCCTTAAGCACTAGTACAAAATAAGAAACCTAACACGATATTGGAGCTGAAGACGTAGAAAGTATATAGATTTATATTTTACTGTTATTTATTGTTTCATAACTGTTTTTGATATACAATATAGTCATAAGGATAAAATTACATTATATCATTGCATATAAAGCTTAGTAGCTTATTTATAACTAAATTTTGTTATGCAATATAGTCGTAAACACGTTACATTTACATTAATACATTACATTAATAATAAATAATATTGTTATACAAGTCTATTGTATTGATATAATATATGAACATAATTATATAAAAAAATACCTACACACTAAAGAATTCAATTGACCTAGTAAATAAAATAAAAAACATAAAAATTAATAACGATGAAACAATTATATCTTTAGACATCAAAAATCTATATACAAATGTACCTATCCAAGAAACACTCAAAATTATACACAAACGTTTAGTTAATAACGGAGATAGCACACAGTATGCAGATCAATTAACAAATTTCCTTAATACAATTTTGAATCAAAATTATTTCGAATTTAATGGCAAACTATATGAACAACCAGATGGACTAGCTATGGGATCTCCCCTATCCAGTATTTTATCCGAAACCTTTTTACAAGAAATTGAAGAAACACTCATACATAAAATAATCCAAAATAACGTAACTTTCTATGGAAGATTTGTAGATGATCTGATTTTATGTTGCAAAACTCAAAACGTTAATCAAATTCTACAACAATTTAATAACATGCATAGTAACCTGCATTTCACCCTTGAAACAGCCAAGAATAAAGAATTACACTATCTTGATATTAGCATAAAATTCACGAACAAATGTCTAAGTTTCAGTATCTATAGAAAACCAACATTTACAGATAATATTATTAACAACAAATCTAACCACCCTTACAATCAAAAATTAGCTGCTATAAGAAATCTAATTCATAGATTACTGAATATCCCCATGAATAAAAAAGACTATAACAAAGAACTACAAACCATAATACAAATAGCAATTAATAATGGTTACAAAAAATCCACTGTATTCAATATTTTAAATAAGAATAAGAAACAAATCCTAAGAAGTAAAAACCCAGTATCACGTTTAGAACCAGACACACAACAGGAAGTTAACTCTAAAAAATATATCACTTTCAATTACACAGACCAGAAAATACACAAAATAATAAAACCATTAAAATCCGATAACATACAAATCAGTTTCAGAGCCAATAAAAATACCCAAAGATTACTACGAAATAAACTTAATAATAATAATGATCCCTTTGAACAATGTGGTGTTTATAAACTGAAATGTACGGATTGCAACTTAGTGTATATCGGACAAACAGGTCGAACATTCAAGAAAAGATTTGCAGAACACGTAAGTGATTTCAAATTTAATAGAGAAAAATCCGCCTATGCTAAACATTTAAATTCAAACAACCATTCTCTTAGTACAATAAATTCGTCACTAGAAATACTACACCTACAGAACAAAAGCCATAAACTAAACACGCTAGAAATGTATGAAATTTTTAAACATAAACATAACTTGATTAACGAAAACATAGTTAACCAAAATGAACTTTTTGAAACATGCCTACGTATGACTTCACCCACACACTCTAATACTCTCACTAGTAGCTAAACTGCTTACTCATAGAGCACACCTCAACAGTTCCACAATAACGTAAGTAAAATTTCAAAACAGTTAAGAATAGATAAACACTAATTAAATTCTAGATATCAATAATTACAGCAATAACATCACCTCTGCATTATTTAACACTACACAGAATATTTTAATAACTACAGTTTTATTATTCCATCTAATAAGGCATACATGTGATCTACTTTTCTAAACTTGTTAATAAACTTTTTTAATTTTAGTGTTGGATATTACGACTGATGATGGCATAACTGATGCCGAAATGCATTTCAAGATTTTGGATTTTTAAAAGAACCAACACATCATATTGAGCTGAGAACGAAGTTAAAACTAGATACAAATACAACAGTTCAAGACAACTTAAACTTGTATTAATTTACACCTACTACTTATCAATATAAAGATATTTGGACTATCTAAAATTAAAAAATATACTGAATATGTAATCATCTTCAATTGTGAAGTAGTGATATTACAAAAACAACTCTATCACAACCTTATAGTTCATCCATTTAATAGATTTGCTTATGATTCCATCACTATAATTGAACTAAGCAATGAAATATGAAAGTATAAGAATAAACAAAAAACAGTAAAAATCTATTATCCAATAAATATTAACCTTCGTAGGTAATATATCACAATTTTTAAAGATAAGTTATTTGAAAACCAAGTATTTTACTGTACTCATATTTTGATGAGACTGTAATTAAATGTGGCTAATTGTGTAAGATTTTAATAGAAAATTTTATTATTTGACTGTAATTAAGTGTGACTAATTGTGTGAGATTTTAATATAAAATTTTTTTATTACTTGACTGCAATTAAATGTGATTAATTGTGTAAGATTTTAATATTAAATTTTATTACTTGACATATTGATATAATTATGTTCATATATTATATCAATACAATAGACTTGTATAACAATATTATTTATTATTAATGTAATGTATTAATGTAAATGTAACGTGTTTACGACTATATTGCATAACAAAATTTAGTTATAAATAAGCTACTAAGCTTTATATGCAATGATATAATGTAATTTTATCCTTATGACTATATTGTATATCAAAAACAGTTATGAAACAATAAATAACAGTAAAATATAAATCTATATACTTTCTACGTCTTCAGCTCCAATATCGTGTTAGGTTTCTTATTTTGTACTAGTGCTTAAGGCTGAAACTTAAACTTTTATATTCCTCATATTTATCAGCACTAGAGGATATGAAATTCATTAATACTCAATGGGCCAGCCAGGCCAAAATTCTTAATAGATATACCAACACTAGTAGAAAATTACACAAAACCATTGCTAATATATACTTCAACAAAACATGTAAGGAAAAAAATTTAGTTCCTAATTACATCAATATAAAAACTAATACCAAGACATGTAGTGCTATAGAATCTGTTACAACAGCACAAAGAACTTGGCTTAATAGAGAAATAAAACTATTATATGTAAAAAAGAACTTCATTAATGAACAACTATACAAACTACATCTAGAAGCTGCTCACCTCTTTAGAAATGAATGGCCAACGATTAATAATGAAATACAAATGAAACTAAAAACAGAATCTGACAAGAAATACGCCACCTTAAACAAGAAAATTGAAAAACTATTAACCAAACAGAATTACAACAAAGCCAAATTCCATAACCGAAGTACACTACACCCTAACCATAATGCAAAATTCTTTCCGAGAGTCGTCAATTTGTCATCACTGAACCTAACTCCAGAAGAAAATACAATATTAGAGTTAGGTTACAAACACAACTTGACTCCACATACCAACGAAAAAATAAAATCTATCACAATAGATACAGAAACAGCATTAGCTAAATATGACTTATCACAACAAGATAACCTAAGAAGTCAAATAGCTGATAATTTAAAAAAAGCGTACACAACTATAGATACCCATAACAATAAAAACAAAGAGTTAAAAACAATCACCAACCTGAATAAAAAAATGAAACAAAATAATATAATTAACACAAAAGCTGACAAAGGAAATTCCATCATACTTATTAATAAAGACGATTACATAACAAAAACCTTAAATTTCTTCAATGAAAATAACATAAACGAAATTAATAAAGATCCCACAGAAAAATATTACAATCAAATTAAAAAAGCCATCAAAACAAATGATCTCATTCTCAATGACAATGAACGTAAATCTTGCTTAACCATGCATCCAAAACCACCTAACCTAAAAGCCCAAATTAAATTACATAAAGAAGGTGAACCAATTAGACCAATAGTTAACTTCATTAATGCTCCTTCGTATAAAGTTTCCAAGAAACTAGCAAAACTATTACAACACAAATTAGAACTAAAAAATACCTACACACTAAAGAATTCAATTGACCTAGTAAATAAAATAAAAAACATAAAAATTAATAACGATGAAACAATTATATCTTTAGACATCAAAAATCTATATACAAATGTACCTATCCAAGAAACACTCAAAATTATACACAAACGTTTAGTTAATAACGGAGATAGCACACAGTATGCAGATCAATTAACAAATTTCCTTAATACAATTTTGAATCAAAATTATTTCGAATTTAATGGCAAACTATATGAACAACCAGATGGACTAGCTATGGGATCTCCCCTATCCAGTATTTTATCCGAAACCTTTTTACAAGAAATTGAAGAAACACTCATACATAAAATAATCCAAAATAACGTAACTTTCTATGGAAGATTTGTAGATGATCTGATTTTATGTTGCAAAACTCAAAACGTTAATCAAATTCTACAACAATTTAATAACATGCATAGTAACCTGCATTTCACCCTTGAAACAGCCAAGAATAAAGAATTACACTATCTTGATATTAGCATAAAATTCACGAACAAATGTCTAAGTTTCAGTATCTATAGAAAACCAACATTTACAGATAATATTATTAACAACAAATCTAACCACCCTTACAATCAAAAATTAGCTGCTATAAGAAATCTAATTCATAGATTACTGAATATCCCCATGAATAAAAAAGACTATAACAAAGAACTACAAACCATAATACAAATAGCAATTAATAATGGTTACAAAAAATCCACTGTATTCAATATTTTAAATAAGAATAAGAAACAAATCCTAAGAAGTAAAAACCCAGTATCACGTTTAGAACCAGACACACAACAGGAAGTTAACTCTAAAAAATATATCACTTTCAATTACACAGACCAGAAAATACACAAAATAATAAAACCATTAAAATCCGATAACATACAAATCAGTTTCAGAGCCAATAAAAATACCCAAAGATTACTACGAAATAAACTTAATAATAATAATGATCCCTTTGAACAATGTGGTGTTTATAAACTGAAATGTACGGATTGCAACTTAGTGTATATCGGACAAACAGGTCGAACATTCAAGAAAAGATTTGCAGAACACGTAAGTGATTTCAAATTTAATAGAGAAAAATCCGCCTATGCTAAACATTTAAATTCAAACAACCATTCTCTTAGTACAATAAATTCGTCACTAGAAATACTACACCTACAGAACAAAAGCCATAAACTAAACACGCTAGAAATGTATGAAATTTTTAAACATAAACATAACTTGATTAACGAAAACATAGTTAACCAAAATGAACTTTTTGAAACATGCCTACGTATGACTTCACCCACACACTCTAATACTCTCACTAGTAGCTAAACTGCTTACTCATAGAGCACACCTCAACAGTTCCACAATAACGTAAGTAAAATTTCAAAACAGTTAAGAATAGATAAACACTAATTAAATTCTAGATATCAATAATTACAGCAATAACATCACCTCTGCATTATTTAACACTACACAGAATATTTTAATAACTACAGTTTTATTATTCCATCTAATAAGGCATACATGTGATCTACTTTTCTAAACTTGTTAATAAACTTTTTTAATTTTAGTGTTGGATATTACGACTGATGATGGCATAACTGATGCCGAAATGCATTTCAAGATTTTGGATTTTTAAAAGAACCAACACATCATATTGAGCTGAGAACGAAGTTAAAACTAGATACAAATACAACAGTTCAAGACAACTTAAACTTGTATTAATTTACACCTACTACTTATCAATATAAAGATATTTGGACTATCTAAAATTAAAAAATATACTGAATATGTAATCATCTTCAATTGTGAAGTAGTGATATTACAAAAACAACTCTATCACAACCTTATAGTTCATCCATTTAATAGATTTGCTTATGATTCCATCACTATAATTGAACTAAGCAATGAAATATGAAAGTATAAGAATAAACAAAAAACAGTAAAAATCTATTATCCAATAAATATTAACCTTCGTAGGTAATATATCACAATTTTTAAAGATAAGTTATTTGAAAACCAAGTATTTTACTGTACTCATATTTTGATGAGACTGTAATTAAATGTGGCTAATTGTGTAAGATTTTAATAGAAAATTTTATTATTTGACTGTAATTAAGTGTGACTAATTGTGTGAGATTTTAATATAAAATTTTTTTATTACTTGACTGCAATTAAATGTGATTAATTGTGTAAGATTTTAATATTAAATTTTATTACTTGACATATTGATATAATTATGTTCATATATTATATCAATACAATAGACTTGTATAACAATATTATTTATTATTAATGTAATGTATTAATGTAAATGTAACGTGTTTACGACTATATTGCATAACAAAATTTAGTTATAAATAAGCTACTAAGCTTTATATGCAATGATATAATGTAATTTTATCCTTATGACTATATTGTATATCAAAAACAGTTATGAAACAATAAATAACAGTAAAATATAAATCTATATACTTTCTACGTCTTCAGCTCCAATATCGTGTTAGGTTTCTTATTTTGTACTAGTGCTTAAGGCTGAAACTTAAACTTTTATATTCCTCATATTTATCAGCACTAGAGGATATGAAATTCATTAATACTCAATGGGCCAGCCAGGCCAAAATTCTTAATAGATATACCAACACTAGTAGAAAATTACACAAAACCATTGCTAATATATACTTCAACAAAACATGTAAGGAAAAAAATTTAGTTCCTAATTACATCAATATAAAAACTAATACCAAGACATGTAGTGCTATAGAATCTGTTACAACAGCACAAAGAACTTGGCTTAATAGAGAAATAAAACTATTATATGTAAAAAAGAACTTCATTAATGAACAACTATACAAACTACATCTAGAAGCTGCTCACCTCTTTAGAAATGAATGGCCAACGATTAATAATGAAATACAAATGAAACTAAAAACAGAATCTGACAAGAAATACGCCACCTTAAACAAGAAAATTGAAAAACTATTAACCAAACAGAATTACAACAAAGCCAAATTCCATAACCGAAGTACACTACACCCTAACCATAATGCAAAATTCTTTCCGAGAGTCGTCAATTTGTCATCACTGAACCTAACTCCAGAAGAAAATACAATATTAGAGTTAGGTTACAAACACAACTTGACTCCACATACCAACGAAAAAATAAAATCTATCACAATAGATACAGAAACAGCATTAGCTAAATATGACTTATCACAACAAGATAACCTAAGAAGTCAAATAGCTGATAATTTAAAAAAAGCGTACACAACTATAGATACCCATAACAATAAAAACAAAGAGTTAAAAACAATCACCAACCTGAATAAAAAAATGAAACAAAATAATATAATTAACACAAAAGCTGACAAAGGAAATTCCATCATACTTATTAATAAAGACGATTACATAACAAAAACCTTAAATTTCTTCAATGAAAATAACATAAACGAAATTAATAAAGATCCCACAGAAAAATATTACAATCAAATTAAAAAAGCCATCAAAACAAATGATCTCATTCTCAATGACAATGAACGTAAATCTTGCTTAACCATGCATCCAAAACCACCTAACCTAAAAGCCCAAATTAAATTACATAAAGAAGGTGAACCAATTAGACCAATAGTTAACTTCATTAATGCTCCTTCGTATAAAGTTTCCAAGAAACTAGCAAAACTATTACAACACAAATTAGAACTAAAAAATACCTACACACTAAAGAATTCAATTGACCTAGTAAATAAAATAAAAAACATAAAAATTAATAACGATGAAACAATTATATCTTTAGACATCAAAAATCTATATACAAATGTACCTATCCAAGAAACACTCAAAATTATACACAAACGTTTAGTTAATAACGGAGATAGCACACAGTATGCAGATCAATTAACAAATTTCCTTAATACAATTTTGAATCAAAATTATTTCGAATTTAATGGCAAACTATATGAACAACCAGATGGACTAGCTATGGGATCTCCCCTATCCAGTATTTTATCCGAAACCTTTTTACAAGAAATTGAAGAAACACTCATACATAAAATAATCCAAAATAACGTAACTTTCTATGGAAGATTTGTAGATGATCTGATTTTATGTTGCAAAACTCAAAACGTTAATCAAATTCTACAACAATTTTATAACATGCATAGTAACCTGCATTTCACCCTTGAAACAGCCAAGAATAAAGAATTACACTATCTTGATATTAGCATAAAATTCACGAACAAATGTCTAAGTTTCAGTATCTATAGAAAACCAACATTTACAGATAATATTATTAACAACAAATCTAACCACCCTTACAATCAAAAATTAGCTGCTATAAGAAATCTAATTCATAGATTACTGAATATCCCCATGAATAAAAAAGACTATAACAAAGAACTACAAACCATAATACAAATAGCAATTAATAATGGTTACAAAAAATCCACTGTATTCAATATTTTAAATAAGAATAAGAAACAAATCCTAAGAAGTAAAAACCCAGTATCACGTTTAGAACCAGACACACAACAGGAAGTTAACTCTAAAAAATATATCACTTTCAATTACACAGACCAGAAAATACACAAAATAATAAAACCATTAAAATCCGATAACATACAAATCAGTTTCAGAGCCAATAAAAATACCCAAAGATTACTACGAAATAAACTTAATAATAATAATGATCCCTTTGAACAATGTGGTGTTTATAAACTGAAATGTACGGATTGCAACTTAGTGTATATCGGACAAACAGGTCGAACATTCAAGAAAAGATTTGCAGAACACGTAAGTGATTTCAAATTTAATAGAGAAAAATCCGCCTATGCTAAACATTTAAATTCAAACAACCATTCTCTTAGTACAATAAATTCGTCACTAGAAATACTACACCTACAGAACAAAAGCCATAAACTAAACACGCTAGAAATGTATGAAATTTTTAAACATAAACATAACTTGATTAACGAAAACATAGTTAACCAAAATGAACTTTTTGAAACATGCCTACGTATGACTTCACCCACACACTCTAATACTCTCACTAGTAGCTAAACTGCTTACTCATAGAGCACACCTCAACAGTTCCACAATAACGTAAGTAAAATTTCAAAACAGTTAAGAATAGATAAACACTAATTAAATTCTAGATATCAATAATTACAGCAATAACATCACCTCTGCATTATTTAACACTACACAGAATATTTTAATAACTACAGTTTTATTATTCCATCTAATAAGGCATACATGTGATCTACTTTTCTAAACTTGTTAATAAACTTTTTTAATTTTAGTGTTGGATATTACGACTGATGATGGCATAACTGATGCCGAAATGCATTTCAAGATTTTGGATTTTTAAAAGAACCAACACATCATATTGAGCTGAGAACGAAGTTAAAACTAGATACAAATACAACAGTTCAAGACAACTTAAACTTGTATTAATTTACACCTACTACTTATCAATATAAAGATATTTGGACTATCTAAAATTAAAAAATATACTGAATATGTAATCATCTTCAATTGTGAAGTAGTGATATTACAAAAACAACTCTATCACAACCTTATAGTTCATCCATTTAATAGATTTGCTTATGATTCCATCACTATAATTGAACTAAGCAATGAAATATGAAAGTATAAGAATAAACAAAAAACAGTAAAAATCTATTATCCAATAAATATTAACCTTCGTAGGTAATATATCACAATTTTTAAAGATAAGTTATTTGAAAACCAAGTATTTTACTGTACTCATATTTTGATGAGACTGTAATTAAATGTGGCTAATTGTGTAAGATTTTAATAGAAAATTTTATTATTTGACTGTAATTAAGTGTGACTAATTGTGTGAGATTTTAATATAAAATTTTTTTATTACTTGACTGCAATTAAATGTGATTAATTGTGTAAGATTTTAATATTAAATTTTATTACTTGACATATTGATATAATTATGTTCATATATTATATCAATACAATAGACTTGTATAACAATATTATTTATTATTAATGTAATGTATTAATGTAAATGTAACGTGTTTACGACTATATTGCATAACAAAATTTAGTTATAAATAAGCTACTAAGCTTTATATGCAATGATATAATGTAATTTTATCCTTATGACTATATTGTATATCAAAAACAGTTATGAAACAATAAATAACAGTAAAATATAAATCTATATACTTTCTACGTCTTCAGCTCCAATATCGTGTTAGGTTTCTTATTTTGTACTAGTGCTTAAGGCTGAAACTTAAACTTTTATATTCCTCATATTTATCAGCACTAGAGGATATGAAATTCATTAATACTCAATGGGCCAGCCAGGCCAAAATTCTTAATAGATATACCAACACTAGTAGAAAATTACACAAAACCATTGCTAATATATACTTCAACAAAACATGTAAGGAAAAAAATTTAGTTCCTAATTACATCAATATAAAAACTAATACCAAGACATGTAGTGCTATAGAATCTGTTACAACAGCACAAAGAACTTGGCTTAATAGAGAAATAAAACTATTATATGTAAAAAAGAACTTCATTAATGAACAACTATACAAACTACATCTAGAAGCTGCTCACCTCTTTAGAAATGAATGGCCAACGATTAATAATGAAATACAAATGAAACTAAAAACAGAATCTGACAAGAAATACGCCACCTTAAACAAGAAAATTGAAAAACTATTAACCAAACAGAATTACAACAAAGCCAAATTCCATAACCGAAGTACACTACACCCTAACCATAATGCAAAATTCTTTCCGAGAGTCGTCAATTTGTCATCACTGAACCTAACTCCAGAAGAAAATACAATATTAGAGTTAGGTTACAAACACAACTTGACTCCACATACCAACGAAAAAATAAAATCTATCACAATAGATACAGAAACAGCATTATCTAAATATGACTTATCACAACAAGATAACCTAAGAAGTCAAATAGCTGATAATTTAAAAAAAGCGTACACAACTATAGATACCCATAACAATAAAAACAAAGAGTTAAAAACAATCACCAACCTGAATAAAAAAATGAAACAAAATAATATAATTAACACAAAAGCTGACAAAGGAAATTCCATCATACTTATTAATAAAGACGATTACATAACAAAAACCTTAAATTTCTTCAATGAAAATAACATAAACGAAATTAATAAAGATCCCACAGAAAAATATTACAATCAAATTAAAAAAGCCATCAAAACAAATGATCTCATTCTCAATGACAATGAACGTAAATCTTGCTTAACCATGCATCCAAAACCACCTAACCTAAAAGCCCAAATTAAATTACATAAAGAAGGTGAACCAATTAGACCAATAGTTAACTTCATTAATGCTCCTTCGTATAAAGTTTCCAAGAAACTAGCAAAACTATTACAACACAAATTAGAACTAAAAAATACCTACACACTAAAGAATTCAATTGACCTAGTAAATAAAATAAAAAACATAAAAATTAATAACGATGAAACAATTATATCTTTAGACATCAAAAATCTATATACAAATGTACCTATCCAAGAAACACTCAAAATTATACACAAACGTTTAGTTAATAACGGAGATAGCACACAGTATGCAGATCAATTAACAAATTTCCTTAATACAATTTTGAATCAAAATTATTTCGAATTTAATGGCAAACTATATGAACAACCAGATGGACTAGCTATGGGATCTCCCCTATCCAGTATTTTATCCGAAACCTTTTTACAAGAAATTGAAGAAACACTCATACATAAAATAATCCAAAATAACGTAACTTTCTATGGAAGATTTGTAGATGATCTGATTTTATGTTGCAAAACTCAAAACGTTAATCAAATTCTACAACAATTTAATAACATGCATAGTAACCTGCATTTCACCCTTGAAACAGCCAAGAATAAAGAATTACACTATCTTGATATTAGCATAAAATTCACGAACAAATGTCTAAGTTTCAGTATCTATAGAAAACCAACATTTACAGATAATATTATTAACAACAAATCTAACCACCCTTACAATCAAAAATTAGCTGCTATAAGAAATCTAATTCATAGATTACTGAATATCCCCATGAATAAAAAAGACTATAACAAAGAACTACAAACCATAATACAAATAGCAATTAATAATGGTTACAAAAAATCCACTGTATTCAATATTTTAAATAAGAATAAGAAACAAATCCTAAGAAGTAAAAACCCAGTATCACGTTTAGAACCAGACACACAACAGGAAGTTAACTCTAAAAAATATATCACTTTCAATTACACAGACCAGAAAATACACAAAATAATAAAACCATTAAAATCCGATAACATACAAATCAGTTTCAGAGCCAATAAAAATACCCAAAGATTACTACGAAATAAACTTAATAATAATAATGATCCCTTTGAACAATGTGGTGTTTATAAACTGAAATGTACGGATTGCAACTTAGTGTATATCGGACAAACAGGTCGAACATTCAAGAAAAGATTTGCAGAACACGTAAGTGATTTCAAATTTAATAGAGAAAAATCCGCCTATGCTAAACATTTAAATTCAAACAACCATTCTCTTAGTACAATAAATTCGTCACTAGAAATACTACACCTACAGAACAAAAGCCATAAACTAAACACGCTAGAAATGTATGAAATTTTTAAACATAAACATAACTTGATTAACGAAAACATAGTTAACCAAAATGAACTTTTTGAAACATGCCTACGTATGACTTCACCCACACACTCTAATACTCTCACTAGTAGCTAAACTGCTTACTCATAGAGCACACCTCAACAGTTCCACAATAACGTAAGTAAAATTTCAAAACAGTTAAGAATAGATAAACACTAATTAAATTCTAGATATCAATAATTACAGCAATAACATCACCTCTGCATTATTTAACACTACACAGAATATTTTAATAACTACAGTTTTATTATTCCATCTAATAAGGCATACATGTGATCTACTTTTCTAAACTTGTTAATAAACTTTTTTAATTTTAGTGTTGGATATTACGACTGATGATGGCATAACTGATGCCGAAATGCATTTCAAGATTTTGGATTTTTAAAAGAACCAACACATCATATTGAGCTGAGAACGAAGTTAAAACTAGATACAAATACAACAGTTCAAGACAACTTAAACTTGTATTAATTTACACCTACTACTTATCAATATAAAGATATTTGGACTATCTAAAATTAAAAAATATACTGAATATGTAATCATCTTCAATTGTGAAGTAGTGATATTACAAAAACAACTCTATCACAACCTTATAGTTCATCCATTTAATAGATTTGCTTATGATTCCATCACTATAATTGAACTAAGCAATGAAATATGAAAGTATAAGAATAAACAAAAAACAGTAAAAATCTATTATCCAATAAATATTAACCTTCGTAGGTAATATATCACAATTTTTAAAGATAAGTTATTTGAAAACCAAGTATTTTACTGTACTCATATTTTGATGAGACTGTAATTAAATGTGGCTAATTGTGTAAGATTTTAATAGAAAATTTTATTATTTGACTGTAATTAAGTGTGACTAATTGTGTGAGATTTTAATATAAAATTTTTTTATTACTTGACTGCAATTAAATGTGATTAATTGTGTAAGATTTTAATATTAAATTTTATTACTTGACATATTGATATAATTATGTTCATATATTATATCAATACAATAGACTTGTATAACAATATTATTTATTATTAATGTAATGTATTAATGTAAATGTAACGTGTTTACGACTATATTGCATAACAAAATTTAGTTATAAATAAGCTACTAAGCTTTATATGCAATGATATAATGTAATTTTATCCTTATGACTATATTGTATATCAAAAACAGTTATGAAACAATAAATAACAGTAAAATATAAATCTATATACTTTCTACGTCTTCAGCTCCAATATCGTGTTAGGTTTCTTATTTTGTACTAGTGCTTAAGGCTGAAACTTAAACTTTTATATTCCTCATATTTATCAGCACTAGAGGATATGAAATTCATTAATACTCAATGGGCCAGCCAGGCCAAAATTCTTAATAGATATACCAACACTAGTAGAAAATTACACAAAACCATTGCTAATATATACTTCAACAAAACATGTAAGGAAAAAAAATTTAGTTCCTAATTACATCAATATAAAAACTAATACCAAGACATGTAGTGCTATAGAATCTGTTACAACAGCACAAAGAACTTGGCTTAATAGAGAAATAAAACTATTATATGTAAAAAAGAACTTCATTAATGAACAACTATACAAACTACATCTAGAAGCTGCTCACCTCTTTAGAAATGAATGGCCAACGATTAATAATGAAATACAAATGAAACTAAAAACAGAATCTGACAAGAAATACGCCACCTTAAACAAGAAAATTGAAAAACTATTAACCAAACAGAATTACAACAAAGCCAAATTCCATAACCGAAGTACACTACACCCTAACCATAATGCAAAATTCTTTCCGAGAGTCGTCAATTTGTCATCACTGAACCTAACTCCAGAAGAAAATACAATATTAGAGTTAGGTTACAAACACAACTTGACTCCACATACCAACGAAAAAATAAAATCTATCACAATAGATACAGAAACAGCATTAGCTAAATATGACTTATCACAACAAGATAACCTAAGAAGTCAAATAGCTGATAATTTAAAAAAAGCGTACACAACTATAGATACCCATAACAATAAAAACAAAGAGTTAAAAACAATCACCAACCTGAATAAAAAAATGAAACAAAATAATATAATTAACACAAAAGCTGACAAAGGAAATTCCATCATACTTATTAATAAAGACGATTACATAACAAAAACCTTAAATTTCTTCAATGAAAATAACATAAACGAAATTAATAAAGATCCCACAGAAAAATATTACAATCAAATTAAAAAAGCCATCAAAACAAATGATCTCATTCTCAATGACAATGAACGTAAATCTTGCTTAACCATGCATCCAAAACCACCTAACCTAAAAGCCCAAATTAAATTACATAAAGAAGGTGAACCAATTAGACCAATAGTTAACTTCATTAATGCTCCTTCGTATAAAGTTTCCAAGAAACTAGCAAAACTATTACAACACAAATTAGAACTAAAAAATACCTACACACTAAAGAATTCAATTGACCTAGTAAATAAAATAAAAAACATAAAAATTAATAACGATGAAACAATTATATCTTTAGACATCAAAAATCTATATACAAATGTACCTATCCAAGAAACACTCAAAATTATACACAAACGTTTAGTTAATAACGGAGATAGCACACAGTATGCAGATCAATTAACAAATTTCCTTAATACAATTTTGAATCAAAATTATTTCGAATTTAATGGCAAACTATATGAACAACCAGATGGACTAGCTATGGGATCTCCCCTATCCAGTATTTTATCCGAAACCTTTTTACAAGAAATTGAAGAAACACTCATACATAAAATAATCCAAAATAACGTAACTTTCTATGGAAGATTTGTAGATGATCTGATTTTATGTTGCAAAACTCAAAACGTTAATCAAATTCTACAACAATTTAATAACATGCATAGTAACCTGCATTTCACCCTTGAAACAACCAAGAATAAAGAATTACACTATCTTGATATTAGCATAAAATTCACGAACAAATGTCTAAGTTTCAGTATCTATAGAAAACCAACATTTACAGATAATATTATTAACAACAAATCTAACCACCCTTACAATCAAAAATTAGCTGCTATAAGAAATCTAATTCATAGATTACTGAATATCCCCATGAATAAAAAAGACTATAACAAAGAACTACAAACCATAATACAAATAGCAATTAATAATGGTTACAAAAAATCCACTGTATTCAATATTTTAAATAAGAATAAGAAACAAATCCTAAGAAGTAAAAACCCAGTATCACGTTTAGAACCAGACACACAACAGGAAGTTAACTCTAAAAAATATATCACTTTCAATTACACAGACCAGAAAATACACAAAATAATAAAACCATTAAAATCCGATAACATACAAATCAGTTTCAGAGCCAATAAAAATACCCAAAGATTACTACGAAATAAACTTAATAATAATAATGATCCCTTTGAACAATGTGGTGTTTATAAACTGAAATGTACGGATTGCAACTTAGTGTATATCGGACAAACAGGTCGAACATTCAAGAAAAGATTTGCAGAACACGTAAGTGATTTCAAATTTAATAGAGAAAAATCCGCCTATGCTAAACATTTAAATTCAAACAACCATTCTCTTAGTACAATAAATTCGTCACTAGAAATACTACACCTACAGAACAAAAGCCATAAACTAAACACGCTAGAAATGTATGAAATTTTTAAACATAAACATAACTTGATTAACGAAAACATAGTTAACCAAAATGAACTTTTTGAAACATGCCTACGTATGACTTCACCCACACACTCTAATACTCTCACTAGTAGCTAAACTGCTTACTCATAGAGCACACCTCAACAGTTCCACAATAACGTAAGTAAAATTTCAAAACAGTTAAGAATAGATAAACACTAATTAAATTCTAGATATCAATAATTACAGCAATAACATCACCTCTGCATTATTTAACACTACACAGAATATTTTAATAACTACAGTTTTATTATTCCATCTAATAAGGCATACATGTGATCTACTTTTCTAAACTTGTTAATAAACTTTTTTAATTTTAGTGTTGGATATTACGACTGATGATGGCATAACTGATGCCGAAATGCATTTCAAGATTTTGGATTTTTAAAAGAACCAACACATCATATTGAGCTGAGAACGAAGTTAAAACTAGATACAAATACAACAGTTCAAGACAACTTAAACTTGTATTAATTTACACCTACTACTTATCAATATAAAGATATTTGGACTATCTAAAATTAAAAAATATACTGAATATGTAATCATCTTCAATTGTGAAGTAGTGATATTACAAAAACAACTCTATCACAACCTTATAGTTCATCCATTTAATAGATTTGCTTATGATTCCATCACTATAATTGAACTAAGCAATGAAATATGAAAGTATAAGAATAAACAAAAAACAGTAAAAATCTATTATCCAATAAATATTAACCTTCGTAGGTAATATATCACAATTTTTAAAGATAAGTTATTTGAAAACCAAGTATTTTACTGTACTCATATTTTGATGAGACTGTAATTAAATGTGGCTAATTGTGTAAGATTTTAATAGAAAATTTTATTATTTGACTGTAATTAAGTGTGACTAATTGTGTGAGATTTTAATATAAAATTTTTTTATTACTTGACTGCAATTAAATGTGATTAATTGTGTAAGATTTTAATATTAAATTTTATTACTTGACATATTGATATAATTATGTTCATATATTATATCAATACAATAGACTTGTATAACAATATTATTTATTATTAATGTAATGTATTAATGTAAATGTAACGTGTTTACGACTATATTGCATAACAAAATTTAGTTATAAATAAGCTACTAAGCTTTATATGCAATGATATAATGTAATTTTATCCTTATGACTATATTGTATATCAAAAACAGTTATGAAACAATAAATAACAGTAAAATATAAATCTATATACTTTCTACGTCTTCAGCTCCAATATCGTGTTAGGTTTCTTATTTTGTACTAGTGCTTAAGGCTGAAACTTAAACTTTTATATTCCTCATATTTATCAGCACTAGAGGATATGAAATTCATTAATACTCAATGGGCCAGCCAGGCCAAAATTCTTAATAGATATACCAACACTAGTAGAAAATTACACAAAACCATTGCTAATATATACTTCAACAAAACATGTAAGGAAAAAAATTTAGTTCCTAATTACATCAATATAAAAACTAATACCAAGACATGTAGTGCTATAGAATCTGTTACAACAGCACAAAGAACTTGGCTTAATAGAGAAATAAAACTATTATATGTAAAAAAGAACTTCATTAATGAACAACTATACAAACTACATCTAGAAGCTGCTCACCTCTTTAGAAATGAATGGCCAACGATTAATAATGAAATACAAATGAAACTAAAAACAGAATCTGACAAGAAATACGCCACCTTAAACAAGAAAATTGAAAAACTATTAACCAAACAGAATTACAACAAAGCCAAATTCCATAACCGAAGTACACTACACCCTAACCATAATGCAAAATTCTTTCCGAGAGTCGTCAATTTGTCATCACTGAACCTAACTCCAGAAGAAAATACAATATTAGAGTTAGGTTACAAACACAACTTGACTCCACATACCAACGAAAAAATAAAATCTATCACAATAGATACAGAAACAGCATTAGCTAAATATGACTTATCACAACAAGATAACCTAAGAAGTCAAATAGCTGATAATTTAAAAAAAGCGTACACAACTATAGATACCCATAACAATAAAAACAAAGAGTTAAAAACAATCACCAACCTGAATAAAAAAATGAAACAAAATAATATAATTAACACAAAAGCTGACAAAGGAAATTCCATCATACTTATTAATAAAGACGATTACATAACAAAAACCTTAAATTTCTTCAATGAAAATAACATAAACGAAATTAATAAAGATCCCACAGAAAAATATTACAATCAAATTAAAAAAGCCATCAAAACAAATGATCTCATTCTCAATGACAATGAACGTAAATCTTGCTTAACCATGCATCCAAAACCACCTAACCTAAAAGCCCAAATTAAATTACATAAAGAAGGTGAACCAATTAGACCAATAGTTAACTTCATTAATGCTCCTTCGTATAAAGTTTCCAAGAAACTAGCAAAACTATTACAACACAAATTAGAACTAAAAAATACCTACACACTAAAGAATTCAATTGACCTAGTAAATAAAATAAAAAACATAAAAATTAATAACGATGAAACAATTATATCTTTAGACATCAAAAATCTATATACAAATGTACCTATCCAAGAAACACTCAAAATTATACACAAACGTTTAGTTAATAACGGAGATAGCACACAGTATGCAGATCAATTAACAAATTTCCTTAATACAATTTTGAATCAAAATTATTTCGAATTTAATGGCAAACTATATGAACAACCAGATGGACTAGCTATGGGATCTCCCCTATCCAGTATTTTATCCGAAACCTTTTTACAAGAAATTGAAGAAACACTCATACATAAAATAATCCAAAATAACGTAACTTTCTATGGAAGATTTGTAGATGATCTGATTTTATGTTGCAAAACTCAAAACGTTAATCAAATTCTACAACAATTTAATAACATGCATAGTAACCTGCATTTCACCCTTGAAACAGCCAAGAATAAAGAATTACACTATCTTGATATTAGCATAAAATTCACGAACAAATGTCTAAGTTTCAGTATCTATAGAAAACCAACATTTACAGATAATATTATTAACAACAAATCTAACCACCCTTACAATCAAAAATTAGCTGCTATAAGAAATCTAATTCATAGATTACTGAATATCCCCATGAATAAAAAAGACTATAACAAAGAACTACAAACCATAATACAAATAGCAATTAATAATGGTTACAAAAAATCCACTGTATTCAATATTTTAAATAAGAATAAGAAACAAATCCTAAGAAGTAAAAACCCAGTATCACGTTTAGAACCAGACACACAACAGGAAGTTAACTCTAAAAAATATATCACTTTCAATTACACAGACCAGAAAATACACAAAATAATAAAACCATTAAAATCCGATAACATACAAATCAGTTTCAGAGCCAATAAAAATACCCAAAGATTACTACGAAATAAACTTAATAATAATAATGATCCCTTTGAACAATGTGGTGTTTATAAACTGAAATGTACGGATTGCAACTTAGTGTATATCGGACAAACAGGTCGAACATTCAAGAAAAGATTTGCAGAACACGTAAGTGATTTCAAATTTAATAGAGAAAAATCCGCCTATGCTAAACATTTAAATTCAAACAACCATTCTCTTAGTACAATAAATTCGTCACTAGAAATACTACACCTACAGAACAAAAGCCATAAACTAAACACGCTAGAAATGTATGAAATTTTTAAACATAAACATAACTTGATTAACGAAAACATAGTTAACCAAAATGAACTTTTTGAAACATGCCTACGTATGACTTCACCCACACACTCTAATACTCTCACTAGTAGCTAAACTGCTTACTCATAGAGCACACCTCAACAGTTCCACAATAACGTAAGTAAAATTTCAAAACAGTTAAGAATAGATAAACACTAATTAAATTCTAGATATCAATAATTACAGCAATAACATCACCTCTGCATTATTTAACACTACACAGAATATTTTAATAACTACAGTTTTATTATTCCATCTAATAAGGCATACATGTGATCTACTTTTCTAAACTTGTTAATAAACTTTTTTAATTTTAGTGTTGGATATTACGACTGATGATGGCATAACTGATGCCGAAATGCATTTCAAGATTTTGGATTTTTAAAAGAACCAACACATCATATTGAGCTGAGAACGAAGTTAAAACTAGATACAAATACAACAGTTCAAGACAACTTAAACTTGTATTAATTTACACCTACTACTTATCAATATAAAGATATTTGGACTATCTAAAATTAAAAAATATACTGAATATGTAATCATCTTCAATTGTGAAGTAGTGATATTACAAAAACAACTCTATCACAACCTTATAGTTCATCCATTTAATAGATTTGCTTATGATTCCATCACTATAATTGAACTAAGCAATGAAATATGAAAGTATAAGAATAAACAAAAAACAGTAAAAATCTATTATCCAATAAATATTAACCTTCGTAGGTAATATATCACAATTTTTAAAGATAAGTTATTTGAAAACCAAGTATTTTACTGTACTCATATTTTGATGAGACTGTAATTAAATGTGGCTAATTGTGTAAGATTTTAATAGAAAATTTTATTATTTGACTGTAATTAAGTGTGACTAATTGTGTGAGATTTTAATATAAAATTTTTTTATTACTTGACTGCAATTAAATGTGATTAATTGTGTAAGATTTTAATATTAAATTTTATTACTTGACATATTGATATAATTATGTTCATATATTATATCAATACAATAGACTTGTATAACAATATTATTTATTATTAATGTAATGTATTAATGTAAATGTAACGTGTTTACGACTATATTGCATAACAAAATTTAGTTATAAATAAGCTACTAAGCTTTATATGCAATGATATAATGTAATTTTATCCTTATGACTATATTGTATATCAAAAACAGTTATGAAACAATAAATAACAGTAAAATATAAATCTATATACTTTCTACGTCTTCAGCTCCAATATCGTGTTAGGTTTCTTATTTTGTACTAGTGCTTAAGGCTGAAACTTAAACTTTTATATTCCTCATATTTATCAGCACTAGAGGATATGAAATTCATTAATACTCAATGGGCCAGCCAGGCCAAAATTCTTAATAGATATACCAACACTAGTAGAAAATTACACAAAACCATTGCTAATATATACTTCAACAAAACATGTAAGGAAAAAAAATTTAGTTCCTAATTACATCAATATAAAAACTAATACCAAGACATGTAGTGCTATAGAATCTGTTACAACAGCACAAAGAACTTGGCTTAATAGAGAAATAAAACTATTATATGTAAAAAAGAACTTCATTAATGAACAACTATACAAACTACATCTAGAAGCTGCTCACCTCTTTAGAAATGAATGGCCAACGATTAATAATGAAATACAAATGAAACTAAAAACAGAATCTGACAAGAAATACGCCACCTTAAACAAGAAAATTGAAAAACTATTAACCAAACAGAATTACAACAAAGCCAAATTCCATAACCGAAGTACACTACACCCTAACCATAATGCAAAATTCTTTCCGAGAGTCGTCAATTTGTCATCACTGAACCTAACTCCAGAAGAAAATACAATATTAGAGTTAGGTTACAAACACAACTTGACTCCACATACCAACGAAAAAATAAAATCTATCACAATAGATACAGAAACAGCATTAGCTAAATATGACTTATCACAACAAGATAACCTAAGAAGTCAAATAGCTGATAATTTAAAAAAAGCGTACACAACTATAGATACCCATAACAATAAAAACAAAGAGTTAAAAACAATCACCAACCTGAATAAAAAAATGAAACAAAATAATATAATTAACACAAAAGCTGACAAAGGAAATTCCATCATACTTATTAATAAAGACGATTACATAACAAAAACCTTAAATTTCTTCAATGAAAATAACATAAACGAAATTAATAAAGATCCCACAGAAAAATATTACAATCAAATTAAAAAAGCCATCAAAACAAATGATCTCATTCTCAATGACAATGAACGTAAATCTTGCTTAACCATGCATCCAAAACCACCTAACCTAAAAGCCCAAATTAAATTACATAAAGAAGGTGAACCAATTAGACCAATAGTTAACTTCATTAATGCTCCTTCGTATAAAGTTTCCAAGAAACTAGCAAAACTATTACAACACAAATTAGAACTAAAAAATACCTACACACTAAAGAATTCAATTGACCTAGTAAATAAAATAAAAAACATAAAAATTAATAACGATGAAACAATTATATCTTTAGACATCAAAAATCTATATACAAATGTACCTATCCAAGAAACACTCAAAATTATACACAAACGTTTAGTTAATAACGGAGATAGCACACAGTATGCAGATCAATTAACAAATTTCCTTAATACAATTTTGAATCAAAATTATTTCGAATTTAATGGCAAACTATATGAACAACCAGATGGACTAGCTATGGGATCTCCCCTATCCAGTATTTTATCCGAAACCTTTTTACAAGAAATTGAAGAAACACTCATACATAAAATAATCCAAAATAACGTAACTTTCTATGGAAGATTTGTAGATGATCTGATTTTATGTTGCAAAACTCAAAACGTTAATCAAATTCTACAACAATTTAATAACATGCATAGTAACCTGCATTTCACCCTTGAAACAACCAAGAATAAAGAATTACACTATCTTGATATTAGCATAAAATTCACGAACAAATGTCTAAGTTTCAGTATCTATAGAAAACCAACATTTACAGATAATATTATTAACAACAAATCTAACCACCCTTACAATCAAAAATTAGCTGCTATAAGAAATCTAATTCATAGATTACTGAATATCCCCATGAATAAAAAAGACTATAACAAAGAACTACAAACCATAATACAAATAGCAATTAATAATGGTTACAAAAAATCCACTGTATTCAATATTTTAAATAAGAATAAGAAACAAATCCTAAGAAGTAAAAACCCAGTATCACGTTTAGAACCAGACACACAACAGGAAGTTAACTCTAAAAAATATATCACTTTCAATTACACAGACCAGAAAATACACAAAATAATAAAACCATTAAAATCCGATAACATACAAATCAGTTTCAGAGCCAATAAAAATACCCAAAGATTACTACGAAATAAACTTAATAATAATAATGATCCCTTTGAACAATGTGGTGTTTATAAACTGAAATGTACGGATTGCAACTTAGTGTATATCGGACAAACAGGTCGAACATTCAAGAAAAGATTTGCAGAACACGTAAGTGATTTCAAATTTAATAGAGAAAAATCCGCCTATGCTAAACATTTAAATTCAAACAACCATTCTCTTAGTACAATAAATTCGTCACTAGAAATACTACACCTACAGAACAAAAGCCATAAACTAAACACGCTAGAAATGTATGAAATTTTTAAACATAAACATAACTTGATTAACGAAAACATAGTTAACCAAAATGAACTTTTTGAAACATGCCTACGTATGACTTCACCCACACACTCTAATACTCTCACTAGTAGCTAAACTGCTTACTCATAGAGCACACCTCAACAGTTCCACAATAACGTAAGTAAAATTTCAAAACAGTTAAGAATAGATAAACACTAATTAAATTCTAGATATCAATAATTACAGCAATAACATCACCTCTGCATTATTTAACACTACACAGAATATTTTAATAACTACAGTTTTATTATTCCATCTAATAAGGCATACATGTGATCTACTTTTCTAAACTTGTTAATAAACTTTTTTAATTTTAGTGTTGGATATTACGACTGATGATGGCATAACTGATGCCGAAATGCATTTCAAGATTTTGGATTTTTAAAAGAACCAACACATCATATTGAGCTGAGAACGAAGTTAAAACTAGATACAAATACAACAGTTCAAGACAACTTAAACTTGTATTAATTTACACCTACTACTTATCAATATAAAGATATTTGGACTATCTAAAATTAAAAAATATACTGAATATGTAATCATCTTCAATTGTGAAGTAGTGATATTACAAAAACAACTCTATCACAACCTTATAGTTCATCCATTTAATAGATTTGCTTATGATTCCATCACTATAATTGAACTAAGCAATGAAATATGAAAGTATAAGAATAAACAAAAAACAGTAAAAATCTATTATCCAATAAATATTAACCTTCGTAGGTAATATATCACAATTTTTAAAGATAAGTTATTTGAAAACCAAGTATTTTACTGTACTCATATTTTGATGAGACTGTAATTAAATGTGGCTAATTGTGTAAGATTTTAATAGAAAATTTTATTATTTGACTGTAATTAAGTGTGACTAATTGTGTGAGATTTTAATATAAAATTTTTTTATTACTTGACTGCAATTAAATGTGATTAATTGTGTAAGATTTTAATATTAAATTTTATTACTTGACATATTGATATAATTATGTTCATATATTATATCAATACAATAGACTTGTATAACAATATTATTTATTATTAATGTAATGTATTAATGTAAATGTAACGTGTTTACGACTATATTGCATAACAAAATTTAGTTATAAATAAGCTACTAAGCTTTATATGCAATGATATAATGTAATTTTATCCTTATGACTATATTGTATATCAAAAACAGTTATGAAACAATAAATAACAGTAAAATATAAATCTATATACTTTCTACGTCTTCAGCTCCAATATCGTGTTAGGTTTCTTATTTTGTACTAGTGCTTAAGGCTGAAACTTAAACTTTTATATTCCTCATATTTATCAGCACTAGAGGATATGAAATTCATTAATACTCAATGGGCCAGCCAGGCCAAAATTCTTAATAGATATACCAACACTAGTAGAAAATTACACAAAACCATTGCTAATATATACTTCAACAAAACATGTAAGGAAAAAAATTTAGTTCCTAATTACATCAATATAAAAACTAATACCAAGACATGTAGTGCTATAGAATCTGTTACAACAGCACAAAGAACTTGGCTTAATAGAGAAATAAAACTATTATATGTAAAAAAGAACTTCATTAATGAACAACTATACAAACTACATCTAGAAGCTGCTCACCTCTTTAGAAATGAATGGCCAACGATTAATAATGAAATACAAATGAAACTAAAAACAGAATCTGACAAGAAATACGCCACCTTAAACAAGAAAATTGAAAAACTATTAACCAAACAGAATTACAACAAAGCCAAATTCCATAACCGAAGTACACTACACCCTAACCATAATGCAAAATTCTTTCCGAGAGTCGTCAATTTGTCATCACTGAACCTAACTCCAGAAGAAAATACAATATTAGAGTTAGGTTACAAACACAACTTGACTCCACATACCAACGAAAAAATAAAATCTATCACAATAGATACAGAAACAGCATTAGCTAAATATGACTTATCACAACAAGATAACCTAAGAAGTCAAATAGCTGATAATTTAAAAAAAGCGTACACAACTATAGATACCCATAACAATAAAAACAAAGAGTTAAAAACAATCACCAACCTGAATAAAAAAATGAAACAAAATAATATAATTAACACAAAAGCTGACAAAGGAAATTCCATCATACTTATTAATAAAGACGATTACATAACAAAAACCTTAAATTTCTTCAATGAAAATAACATAAACGAAATTAATAAAGATCCCACAGAAAAATATTACAATCAAATTAAAAAAGCCATCAAAACAAATGATCTCATTCTCAATGACAATGAACGTAAATCTTGCTTAACCATGCATCCAAAACCACCTAACCTAAAAGCCCAAATTAAATTACATAAAGAAGGTGAACCAATTAGACCAATAGTTAACTTCATTAATGCTCCTTCGTATAAAGTTTCCAAGAAACTAGCAAAACTATTACAACACAAATTAGAACTAAAAAATACCTACACACTAAAGAATTCAATTGACCTAGTAAATAAAATAAAAAACATAAAAATTAATAACGATGAAACAATTATATCTTTAGACATCAAAAATCTATATACAAATGTACCTATCCAAGAAACACTCAAAATTATACACAAACGTTTAGTTAATAACGGAGATAGCACACAGTATGCAGATCAATTAACAAATTTCCTTAATACAATTTTGAATCAAAATTATTTCGAATTTAATGGCAAACTATATGAACAACCAGATGGACTAGCTATGGGATCTCCCCTATCCAGTATTTTATCCGAAACCTTTTTACAAGAAATTGAAGAAACACTCATACATAAAATAATCCAAAATAACGTAACTTTCTATGGAAGATTTGTAGATGATCTGATTTTATGTTGCAAAACTCAAAACGTTAATCAAATTCTACAACAATTTAATAACATGCATAGTAACCTGCATTTCACCCTTGAAACAGCCAAGAATAAAGAATTACACTATCTTGATATTAGCATAAAATTCACGAACAAATGTCTAAGTTTCAGTATCTATAGAAAACCAACATTTACAGATAATATTATTAACAACAAATCTAACCACCCTTACAATCAAAAATTAGCTGCTATAAGAAATCTAATTCATAGATTACTGAATATCCCCATGAATAAAAAAGACTATAACAAAGAACTACAAACCATAATACAAATAGCAATTAATAATGGTTACAAAAAATCCACTGTATTCAATATTTTAAATAAGAATAAGAAACAAATCCTAAGAAGTAAAAACCCAGTATCACGTTTAGAACCAGACACACAACAGGAAGTTAACTCTAAAAAATATATCACTTTCAATTACACAGACCAGAAAATACACAAAATAATAAAACCATTAAAATCCGATAACATACAAATCAGTTTCAGAGCCAATAAAAATACCCAAAGATTACTACGAAATAAACTTAATAATAATAATGATCCCTTTGAACAATGTGGTGTTTATAAACTGAAATGTACGGATTGCAACTTAGTGTATATCGGACAAACAGGTCGAACATTCAAGAAAAGATTTGCAGAACACGTAAGTGATTTCAAATTTAATAGAGAAAAATCCGCCTATGCTAAACATTTAAATTCAAACAACCATTCTCTTAGTACAATAAATTCGTCACTAGAAATACTACACCTACAGAACAAAAGCCATAAACTAAACACGCTAGAAATGTATGAAATTTTTAAACATAAACATAACTTGATTAACGAAAACATAGTTAACCAAAATGAACTTTTTGAAACATGCCTACGTATGACTTCACCCACACACTCTAATACTCTCACTAGTAGCTAAACTGCTTACTCATAGAGCACACCTCAACAGTTCCACAATAACGTAAGTAAAATTTCAAAACAGTTAAGAATAGATAAACACTAATTAAATTCTAGATATCAATAATTACAGCAATAACATCACCTCTGCATTATTTAACACTACACAGAATATTTTAATAACTACAGTTTTATTATTCCATCTAATAAGGCATACATGTGATCTACTTTTCTAAACTTGTTAATAAACTTTTTTAATTTTAGTGTTGGATATTACGACTGATGATGGCATAACTGATGCCGAAATGCATTTCAAGATTTTGGATTTTTAAAAGAACCAACACATCATATTGAGCTGAGAACGAAGTTAAAACTAGATACAAATACAACAGTTCAAGACAACTTAAACTTGTATTAATTTACACCTACTACTTATCAATATAAAGATATTTGGACTATCTAAAATTAAAAAATATACTGAATATGTAATCATCTTCAATTGTGAAGTAGTGATATTACAAAAACAACTCTATCACAACCTTATAGTTCATCCATTTAATAGATTTGCTTATGATTCCATCACTATAATTGAACTAAGCAATGAAATATGAAAGTATAAGAATAAACAAAAAACAGTAAAAATCTATTATCCAATAAATATTAACCTTCGTAGGTAATATATCACAATTTTTAAAGATAAGTTATTTGAAAACCAAGTATTTTACTGTACTCATATTTTGATGAGACTGTAATTAAATGTGGCTAATTGTGTAAGATTTTAATAGAAAATTTTATTATTTGACTGTAATTAAGTGTGACTAATTGTGTGAGATTTTAATATAAAATTTTTTTATTACTTGACTGCAATTAA